>CM056842.1:1200000-1680000 GCA_029853015.1 Chelidonichthys spinosus | reverse complement strand
CACACACACACACACACACACACAGATGCAGAGTCCTGACTGTTTGTTTAATCACCCGTTCTATCACTCTATCACACAGCCAAACGGGCCTCGAAGATCCAACAGACTGTAATTCTCAAGTCCAGTCCATTCTGATCCATCGCTGTCGCCTCTGTGTCACATCTGCCTTTCCTACCCTACTGTTCCTATTCCGGTCTTATCAGTCTCCAGAGAATTTCAGGGGGGGGGGAGCAATGATGTTGCTTGTACAGTACGTTCACCCCCTGTTGTTTTCACACACACAGTCACAGTTGAACACAAAAGTTCGGCTCAGATCAGTAAACTGCGCATCAACGAGCTTTCTTTCGACTGAGCTGCTTCGTTTACCCTGCTGCCTGCACACAAACATGCACATGCAAGCACCCAAGACTCCATGAGAAAAGTTTGCACCATTCCAAACCTTAAAGTAACCATTTAAGATGGTTTATCTTCCACCTTAACTCTCATTCACGCCACTTGGCTTGTGCGCCGCCTCTCCAGAGAGAGTGATGGAGGTCACAGAGCAGGGGCGTAGGAACGAGTTTAACATTAGAGGGGACACATATCGGAATCCTGACTGATCCATTAATAGTTCGAAGAGAAATATGTCATAAATGAACTACACTGCAAAACATTCACAAATGTATTTTATTCTTCTAAAAATATACATTTGTAAAGGAAAACACATTTTGAATTGCAGCATTGAACTGATACATATCAAATTAATTCTTTAATTGCAGGCCTTATCATACAGTTTTGTATTTGGAAGAATATTGATCTAAATTTGAATTAGTATTTTCTGAATACCTTTTCTTTTCTTAGTTGTATCTTATGCCTCAATGAACACAGGCTATGGTTAAAGGGAAAAACAGCATCAAAAATTTTAACATACACCAATTTGTTTTTACTCTCGAGTATGTGATATTATTCCACATTTCCACTAACTAATTGGTGTGTGAAGGTAAACGAAAACAACATTAGAATGGATGTAATGAACTGATAAATATAACGAGTGTACTAGTTAGATGTTGAATCACAACATCAGTTTAACATCAACAACTCTAACGTTAGTCTGAAAATATAATTATCCTCCTGGATAAAATTATGACCAACTCACATTTCCTTTCTTTTTTTTCTTTCCCTGGAGAAAGAAATCGTTTAAACTGCGCTGCTGCTGTCTTTTCATCTTAACGGCTCTAACCTGTCGCTAGCTGCAGACACCCGCATTTCAAACAGTCTGAGCCGTTGAGGGGATGCAGCAGCGTAGCGCTGTCTTGCGAGACAGCCGTATTCACGCGATTAGAGTGGCAGCGATCAGCAGCGGTGACCGCGGTGCAGCCGTTCCGCGGCGCTTACGTCCCCGTTGGAAATCAGGCTTTATGCCCCCAACTTAGCCTTCTAGGCAGGGATTCGAAGGCGCTCGGGGGCATTAGGCATACAACGCCATAGATGGGGCCGGTGACAAGACGCTGTGTTGCGCTTTCAAAATAAAAGCAAGTGAGTAAAATATTTAAAAATCAGATATTTTGCGGTATAATGTTTGGGTGGGACAAATGCGCCTGTCTCGAAAATTGGGGGGGACACGTCCCCTCCGTCCCCCCCGGTTCCTACGCCCTAGTCACAGAGCCACGAGGGGAAGGGAGAGAGGCGGAAGCAAAAAAAATGTCCGTCCCTAGAAGGCTACACTAAGGTGAAACTATAACAAGCAAAACATGTACATGCAGAATACTGCGCTACAAGGACAAGGGTTTTGGAGATTAAAGTTTTAGGCAGAATACTTTATCTAAAAGATATAATAATAATCAAATAATCAAATAATAATAATAATTGTCACAGAGAGCTAAACAGTTATTCTGCCTTCAGAGGATCAAAACAGAATGCACAACTAGAAACAAAATGCGTTCTTCCATCTTCCTCGTCCATTTGAGATAATAAAGTACCATAATGCATTCTTAGTTCATCTGTTTAAATATATCATTTAATAACATTTAATCACCTAGTTTCTTACCTTTTAGGAAGACTAATTTGGCTTGATTTTTTTTCTTCATCTACCACCTCATTTCTGTGTAACTGAATAAATAATGTGAGATTATTAGAATCTAAAATGTAACTACGGGGAAACATTTACTGCAGGAAAAGGAGCAACATTTTTCTTTAGCTGACATTAGCTCTACCTCAAAGTTTAAATCTGCACCATGCTTATAGGTTGCTGTTATTCTTTCCTCAGTATTTTTTGGCCACAATAAACACAGGATGCAGTAACTGCTACTCCACTGTTATTACGTTTGTCCTCACCTGTACTCCAGCGAGAAGCGAGTCAGTTCTGTGCTGTTGTGGATCCATTTGAACTCCAGTGGCCAGCTCCCCTCAGCCATGCAGGTCAGCACCAGCCTGTTGCGTTCCAGGTGGAGCTGGCTACGCACCGGCTCCGTCTTGAAGTAGGGAGGCACGTCATCTGTGAAGAAGAAAGAACAGAATTTGGAATTTAACTTGTTTGTTTCAAATCAAACATCAAATGGAAAATACCTCAAAAGCATCCAAATAAAATCAAAAAACACACATTTTCTTCAATCCCACAGTCATCCGTGAACCCGGAGGTGCAAACGTGCACATAAAAACACATGCAAAATAAAGAAAAGTGTGAGCTTTAGGGATGAGAGAGGGAGAAAAGCAAACTGTGAACTTATCTTTCACCTCGATAAGTTAGACAGGCAAGGAACAAACATCTAGTTGTCAAACTACAGTAGGCTACTTGTATTGTCTGAAGACTTGAACAAAGAGGTAACCGTGGTCGATGCTTACATCTCTGACTGTAACAGATTGAGGGTGGTCAGATGCATCTCATTTAAGACAAAGCAAACCTGCCGTGTTCGGTTATCACTGGCATGTATACACAAAGCTGCCAAAGTCCAGATGAAAAAACCCTTTCTGGACATGTCCCATCCGGAGCCACCTAATCTCATGTGAGGCGTGGCTGATCTTGACTTGACTTGCTCTGGGAGTGTCAGAGAAGTCTGGCTAACAGGCGAGTGGAAGCAGGGGCATCGAGTCGAGAAGCATCGCTCCCGCTTCTCCCCACTGTGTATTTGTGTGCAAGTAACTCGTTGGCACGGGGGCAACACTTTCCTCCGAGCTACACAGGGGCAGACAGGAGAGGAGTCGAGGAGGAGGCATGACATCCTTTCATCATTCGTTCGCCTCCACACCGTCTCGCTCTGTCTTTCGCTCCTTCTGTGTTTCTCTCGAACACGCTCTGTTGAAGTGTGAAGGAATGGATTGAGGAGGACCAGCGAGAACCTCTCCATGGGGGTGAAGCACGCACTGAACATGGATACAGACACACACACACACACCGGTTTTTATATCTCAATCAAGAAGCCTTGCATACAACCTGTCAAGGTCCCTCGTGGTTCTAATCGCTCACCCTTGATAAATAATGCAAAACCGGAGAGCCTACTTGATGATTATTGTAAATATAGAACACATTAATTGGATGGTTGGATAATATAATTATCAAATTGACTGATAATCAGCCATTGAAATTAAACTGTCAAAATGATCTATAGTGCTGATATTTTGCTCTTCAAATCCACCAGAGGTAGACTGATAAGAGGAGGAATGGAGGAAGAGAAATAGAGAATGGAAGTAAAATAGAGTGAGAGACCAGAGATGATTTACAAGCTCTTCACTTTCATTCTGCTGAGACTTGTGGGAGTTTACCGTTAATGGGATAACATCTCTCGGTAGGTTGTATTCACGGCACTGTATATCAAGTGGTACAGTGTCACGCAACATGGTAAAACAGGTTTCCAGTTCCAAACGCACTCATTTCAAAATATTGCTGATCAACTATGCAAATTCTTGCTTACGCTGCTGTTGTATTAAGTCTGTCCTCATTGATATAAATGCGATGGACAAAATATTAAAAGCAGCATGCAGGGAAGTAGAATACAGTTCATAAGCAACACAAGCTACAGCCTTGCAACAAACAATTCCCACATTTAAACATCATAATCTTCATGAAGGTAGGATGTATTATGGCATTATTGTATAAAACTAGTTCTAGTTAGGGGTACCTAACAACCAGAGACTGATTGTATATTTCAAATTAGGAAAGATACAGATGATTAATCGTCTCATTCAAAACATGGAGCATTAATTGAAATGTTGTTTCACCTATATGCTAAAGAACATCCAATGATATAAAACAAGAAAAAACAAGAATTCCAGAAGCTGCTTGCAGTTCAAAAGTGCATGACATATCTGAATAAGTCAACAATGAATATTCATAAATCCCAGCAACTCCTTAATGCATATTTATAAACAGCAATTTGGTGTTTGACTTCTTAGTGCCAACCCTTGGGCTGGCTGTCATTGATAAATATTCATAACAAATAGAAGAAGACAGAGGAAGCTCAATAAAACAGTCACACGGCACTGATCTGTCAGATTCAACTTGCATTACTACCTAGCAATTTTCCAAGTACCAAATGGCCCCTCGCCATCCTGACTGCACTTCTTTTAAAGTCTGATCCCTTTAGCTAGTCAAACATGAAGAAAGCCTTCATGCAGCAGAAGCATAAAAAGTGGAGGCATAACACAGACGCGGCTAATCAGAAAGTCATACAGAGAACAGAAACCTCTGTCAGTGCTATGAAAGAACGTACAATGAACCAGACGGAAAAAAGAAAAAAACTTAGGTTAAATGATACAAGAAAAGAGAAGTAGTGAAAATGCTATATGAGAGCAGCATGGCAGGCAGAGGGCTTAATAGATGCAAAGTAGAGATAAAATGTTAAGCAGACTTGGAGGTACCTTGGAGTGCCTGGGCATCTCCCAAAGCAGTTTGGTTTAATACTATGCCTGGCACACAGGAAGATGGGCTGCAAAACTGAGGGAGATTGAGATGTGCAATAGTGATTTGAGATGGCCGAGACTAATTATTCCCTGGCTCTTTGCTTTTATCTCTGATGGGGTGATAAAATATAAGGAAGGAGGGGAGGCCAAAGAGAGAGGCGGGACAGACAGTGCTGTAGTGAGAGAGGGGCAACGTAAACAAGATGCAAGCATGCATGCCACGCAGACACACACTCATTCATCCGCAGGAAGGTGGAGGCCAAAGAAAACATTGATCACTGATCAGCATCTCCAATAGTGCCTCTCATTAGGAAGTGCATCAGAGCTCCTCGGTGATGTCTATCTGGAATCAGCACCAGCAGGGGCAGAAAAACACTACGGGGACATATGCTGACATAACTAATGATTATTCTCATTCACAATCCACTCTTTCCCATGTTCAACTCATTATGTTTTCTACTAAAGCCTGCAAATATTATTTTAATTGCTTTAAAAATCACAACTACTATTACACTACTAGGCTACTACTGCTAAATATAGTAATGCAAATTAAGCTGCAAGTAATCAATATCTAAGCCATGAGTACAATATGCAGAGTGAAAAATGTACAGTAAATACAGCTTACAAAAGAATCTATCTCTGTGATCTATCTCTCTCTCTCATTAGCTACTTAATTTATTTAATACACTACGTCTAGGAACAATTATCCCTTTCCTGAGGTTTTCTTCATTACTTTCAGCCAGTATGAATTCAACATGAGTTCCAACAAATATCATTTAACATAGTTTACTTACCCAATCCCTTAGCTTAATGTAAAAACTAAAATATGTGTACTCGCTGCTAGCTTAAACTGACTCTGTGGCGCTAGATAGCTATCTGAGTTTAGCCAGAAACTATCAAAGAAATACGCAGATTTCTTTTCTAATGATTTGTAACAATAAAGTTTCTTTTATAATAAACAATTAAGTTAGACAAATTATGGACATGTGCTTACCCATAGCAAAGCAAAATTGAAGATGAGATCTCCTTTATGTCACATTTACATCTCCTAGATATAAATGAGCACTAATCGAGACCAAACTGGTTTTCTCATTCTTCTCAAATGCCTCTCCTGAGAAATAAGTCTCACAGTGAGCACTGTGCGAGTTCTCAAAATTCTCTCATAGCTGTCTCTTTTCCTGATCTCAGCTAAGAGAAAGATGAGACATATTGTGCTGCTTTCAAATGTGTCTCAATTTGATATCCTTACTTGGAAGCACTATCTCAGTTATGTCTCAGTGAGAAATACACATGGTTCTGTCTCTCACTGCTCACTGTTTGAGTTCTCAGATTCTCTTACAGTTGTCTCTTTTCTAGCATCTCACCAAAAAGAAAAATGAGAGTAGTGCAAGCTCTCAAATGAGTCTCAATTTAACACATGATTTAATATTATACCTCAATCATATCTCATGCCAAATTTTGAGTAATCAATTCAGGCAAATAATTTATGAGATATATTGTTTATTTACACAAGACACATTTTTGAGACTTTTTAAAATGTGTGAACTTTCTAGATGTTAACATTGTGCTGTTAATTTAATTAACTTGTTTTCTGACAGTAGTGTAGATGATATGTAGATGAATACAGTTGTTTTTTTGACAGAATTCAGAGCAAAGCTCTATTGTATAGAGCAGTAAAAGAGTCTTGGGAAGTGTAACACATAATAGAGC
This sequence comes from Chelidonichthys spinosus, assembly GCA_029853015.1. Classification (NCBI taxonomy): domain Eukaryota; kingdom Metazoa; phylum Chordata; class Actinopteri; order Perciformes; family Triglidae; genus Chelidonichthys; species Chelidonichthys spinosus. Next base: position 1,673,415 of record CM056842.1, on the reverse strand, counting down.
ACATACAGTTTTAATTATCATTCGAATCACCCTGATAATACAGTAGAGGAAATTCATCTTGCAACCACACACTTTGTTGCATCCAATATAGGTTCATGATAAATCAAGGCCGATTCAAAGATGCCTTCTAATTCTACAAAGCATTCACAGCAAGTGGTCAGATGGGTGGGCCGTGTGCATTTTCAGAGCATGTTATTTCAATGATCAATCATTCGATTTGTGGCTTCTTATGCTGCATTCCAGATACATGGGACACCACTCGCCCGAGTTGCAAAGTGGGAAATCTCGCAGCTGTGCGAGCTGCGAGATGCAGCATTAGGCCAGTTCAGGTCTTAATGGGTTAAAACTTTTCAAGTGTGTTTGGGAAATGAGCTGCAAACACAATGCCAGGCATAGATGTCAAGTCAAGGAAAACAACTTTACCCAATATATGGTCCAAGGAAACTACTGTATTGGCAGAGGTTTCCAATAGGGGAACAACATGTTTGCATGAACCATTTGTTACACTATCTTGCAGCAAAGAAAAACCTGCACCTTTGAATTCATGAACAAGGGCCCATTTGGCACATGATTGTTCTGTGGTAAAGAAGAACTCAATCTGTCCATACTTTGTTTGTCCTTCACTAGAAAAAACAACTGTAAAATTATTTCTTCTATTGCCTTTGCCATAGTGTTTTGATGTGAGATAATTTCTCTTAACTTGTGCCCTGTGAAAGATCCTTACTGTTTTAGAATTGATGCAGTGACCAGCATGTCTTTCCAATGCCGTGAGGTGAACTGTGTCTAGTTGAAGTTCACTAGATGCTCCATATAGTTTAGTCCTACACAAATCATTGTTTTCCTGACAGAAACTATCATCTTTAGTCATCCGTGTGTAAAATTCAGCTATGGCATTCCCTGGCTTTATGGTTTGTGAAATAACAACAGGAATAGACTGCACAAGTTTGACTGCATGGACCATCTGCATAGGTATATTTTGAGTGCCATGTATGAGCCTTAACAAATAGCCATTCTTGTCTTCAAAATGGAAACATGAATGAGTCCATAATGGACCAAGGGCCCTGACACTGTCTGCTAGGTGCACGAGAAGGTGTACATTTGCAGTTTCATACCGCTCACCATAGAGATCAGCCATTTGAGAACAAAAGTTCCACAGTAGTTTCTCTGCATGATCAATCTGTTCAACTGATATGGATTCCATTAACAAAATGAAAATGGCTTCACTTAGTAGAAGGAAGTGATTGTAGTACAGTGTTGCAAGAATTCCACGGTAAACAACAGGTCCATAGAAGATCAAAAGATCCCGATATTCTGATGCTTTAAAAAACATTCTGTGAGATGCCACTGATCGAGGATATCGAGTTGAGGAGGGAGGAGAGATATCCTGAAATCGCCTGTCAATTTCTTTGGCATTTTTTGCCATGCTGAAGGGCTGACGAGAAAACTCTGTAGAAAACCACAGAACCATCAAAAGGCGCATTACTCCAAGAAGGACTGAGTGCATGTAATCTATAGCAGTGCCTTTGATAAGGTTATAACTCTTAAGTTTGCTAAGCCAACAGGGACCCTTCACCCCTTTAACAGTGGTTTTGGTCTCATTTGCCTTTTTCATATCAAGAGCAAACTTTTCATTTGTGCGCAGTGGCCCTTTTGGATCCCTCTGTTGGTATGGAAATGCATGGACATGTCCCCTTTCCCCTGTCCTCACAGTCTCTCCTGGCTGCTCACATTTATGACATCCAAATTTCCCATTGTATTGCACTGAATTAAGGACTAATGCTTTAGCGGGCAAGTCACATGTTCCAGCAATGGTGAGCACTTTACACACAAAAGGTTCAGATGTCAACTCTGCAGGTTGAACAATAATTCCATTTTCTGCAAGTTTACTCAGTGTGTCACTTAGTGGTCTAAGAAATGTAACCATGGATGGTTTTGAATCTCCGTACCAAAGTCCAGCAAATATCATATTCTCTCTTTTTGTGCGTTCCATGAAGCTCAATTCATTGATGATACAATAAAAAGGCCACACTGAAAACTTGGACGATTTGAATATAGGTACCCCATCTGTGTTCCAAGTAAGTGAGATGTTTTTAGGGTCACTAAGAGGACCACCCCCATCTACAAGCTGTTTGTAAACTTCGGCATCATATATATCTTCAATGTTGTTAGGATCTGTCTTCTTCCTGCTTAATCTAAAGTTAAGCTTCTCCTGAAAACCTGGCTTGAGAAACAATGACCTTATTTGAGCCTCAATTGGAACCTCTATGAAGGATGAGGATCTTTCTTCTGACACACTGATCCCACAAGACAGACATTGTAATTGTTCACCTTCTAATGACCCAAAACAATTACTGCAATATTTATGCAATACAATAGGGGATGATGTAGAGTGGGAGAAAAAAAAGTCTTTGAACTTTTGTACACTGTTTAAGCAGTCTGTATTCAGATTATTGGGACAAAGCAACTTGAACATTTTAAGCAAATCACCAAGGGCCTTATCAGTTACTTTATGACAGTTTACATAAGCCATAATGATCAAAAGGCACTCTGCCACAGTTATTGATGCATTGTCATATAATGGTTTGTCTGTTGTGTCCTTGAAATTTGACTCTTCTGCACACACCTCACTCAAACCCTCTCCAAATCCCTCACTGAACATATGTCCATCATCATAAGTCCAATCCTCCACATCAGGGAGAGCTTCCTCGAATGATTGAGATGGATCATACTCAGCATTGCCGTGTAGTTCAGTTGTTAGGCTATCAGGAGGATCTCTGAAGGCTGATCTGGAAGATGGTTCTTCATCGGAAGACTCAACAGTTGAAATACTCTCCACGCTTCCTTGCGCTGGTAATAAAATCGAATAAAAATCATTAAGGGTAAAAAAAACATCTTGTCACAATGCAAATCCTATATCATCTCAGCCTGTATATCACTTCCTTACACTCAAATGTTTTTGTCATATTTTAGCAGGATCTGCTCAGTGACAAAATATACTGTACATCATTAGACAGACAGACAGACAGACAGAGAGGGTGTGTGTACCAGGTAGGTGCTGAGAATCTTGATGTTCCAGAGTGAGTGTGGTACATCCTGCATGGACACCTGGAGGTTGGACATGTTCCCCTTGAAGTGCAGCATTTTGGGCTCCTCCAGTAGGCACCCCCCACTGCTGTGTTCCCCTGCTGCTACCTCCTGACACAGAGAAGAGGACACACATGGATCAGGACCCTCTTGAAAATATTGAAAGAGTCGGATGTTGCTTAAATTACATTTTTCATCAATTAGCAAAGAACAGATTTCTTGTGAGAAACTTTCTTGCAAGAAACTCAAAATATAAAAAAAAAGGGAAAAGAGAACGTGTAAAACACAGGAGGCAAGTTGACATAAATGGAACACATTATACAAATGCAGGTAATGGGATGCATATTCTTTTTTGCCCACATCTTGATCACATTGAAGCAGTTTATGTTTACATCTCTCTCTGTCTTTGTGACACATAATCCAGTGTTGAATGTAACTCATCACAACACAACACAACACACAAATAACAATGAGAAATTGTGGGACCTCAGGTGAATGAGTAGCTGGACAGGGTTTGGAAGGATATATATGATACAGGCTGACAGTGACAGACAATGCCAATAATGAGTAGAATGCCACAGCAGCGCGGTGACCTATATAAAAGGATCATGGCCTTATGTTATTAACAGCCTTAACTTAGATGATGATGAAAGGTTCAAAAAACATTAATTATACATGCTGAGATAACTCACATTTCATTCTTCACATGTGCTACTGTAATGAGGATGAGAGAAAGCAATATTGCATTGCTTGGTTTGACCAACTGTGGACTGCATTCTATTTAACTGTGTTCAGGATATCTCTCTCCTCTGTACTTGGGACTGGGTGTGGCTAAAACAGGTCAAACAGCAGAGAAGATGGCTTTTGAACATAAAAAACACACACACACACACACATTTCATAACTTACCTAAATACTGCTGATCAGTTTCCACATGAACAGTGGTGGCTGCAGGGAGGGATGACTGCAGGGAGGAAAATAAGGTATTAAATATTATATCTGCTGCAAGTTTGCTGCAACACGACTATACCAGGCTACTCACCAATTGTGCAGTCCTTCTTGGTCGTTTTTTTGGGTCTTCTTCATTCCCAGTCCTTCTCCATCGTTTTCCAGGTTTTCGTCTGGTCATTTTGACACTTCAATACTATATAAATACAGACACAAGAGTAAAACACATTTTCTGTTTACTAAAGAGCAGGGGGAAACAGGGAGACCATGGTCAGAAAAAATATAGTTGTATAGTTATTAATTAATACTAGGCTACTGCACTGTTAAGTACCCTGCCACAATTTCAAAATCTGAAGTCAAACTACAAAATAATTATTAACATCATATTCTTAAAGTAGCAAAAGTATTGATCATTGATGATCAATTTCATCACTTTAATGTAGGCCAAATGTAAGCTCATTTGTATTACTAACTCATAAAAATGTCATGATGTATAATTTACATAAATAATCTAATAATTAACTATGTAGTAGCATGACATATAAATTATCAAGAACAAATACAGCAAGGCTTAGGTTCTTAAATTTAATTTATCACTACTGAATGAATACCAGAGTTTCAATGTGGTTACAAATACCTGTGTTTTATGCCAAACAATTTCACAATTATTCTTTGACATGCACGTGTACTTCCCGTATGTTTAGACTTTTCTGAAGAGTCTGAAGTCTATGAGATTCGTAACCAAAGATATATATAGCGAGTTGTAGTAAAGGAATAGTTCACCCTAAAACGAAATTCAGTCATTATCGACTCACCCGCATGCTGGAGAGAAGTCAGGTGTGGTTTCTTAGTCCTCTGTAAAAATGTACTAAATGACATCGTTTGGAGTAAACTCTGGATGTGGCCACTTCAGGAGACTTGGATGGCAGCGGACGAGCAGTATGGAGGAATATTACAACGTTTTTGTGGAGTTTTATGGACTTTTCCTGTCAGGCGCCATTAAGCCTCGTTATATGGCTTGTTGTTGCCTGAGGCTAGCACCGATCTTCGGGTGCACTTTGAGGACTAAGAAACCACACCGGACTTCTCAACAGCATGCGGGTGAGTCGATAATGATTGAATTTCGTTTTAGGGTGAACTATTCCTGTAGTAACTTTAATAAAGACTAGAGTTCTGCCTGACATACATGTATTAGCTATGGTTGCGCCATTGAATGCGGCATTAATATCTCTGTTTCTTAACGCGGTGACGTTACTGTAGTTGAAAGAATCCTACCTCGTGTGTTAATAGAGTCCGTTAATTCGCAAAACAAAACAATTAATGCTATTACTTACTTTTAGTCGTTATCTTGCAGAGACGCTGTGCTGTTTCTTCCACACGTAATGAAGTCAGTTCTTCCCCGAAATGAGCATGCGCAACGCAGGTTTTCCAGTAAGACAGAATTTCATTGGACAGATCTTCTTGAATGTTGCGCCCAAAGATTCGCGGGCGTTCATGGTTAGAGACATCCGTTGGCCGCTGCTGCTGCTGGAAGTTTTGCCCCGGCCACGCTGAGACTTGGAGAGGTAAGAATCCTAATCCATATTCGTTGGTCAACTACGTAACGTTGTGAAGAGTTGAATAAAGAAATTCTTTTGACATAAGGTGAAATATTTAACTGTTGTGACGACGGAGTGGTCCGTTGGAAGGTGGAATTAGGTAACGTTAATGGCGTCTGTTTTCATTTTAGTCTTAGCCAGGAAAATGCTTACAAAACACATGAAACAGAAACATGATTAACTTCTGAAGCCATATGATAAACGCTGATACTGCGTTATCATGAGTTTGTTAATGTCAACGTGACGTAATGTTTGCTAACTTAATGGAGTGTCTTATGCTAACGTTAAGTACCGGAGTCCAGGCCCCGTTAGCGCCGTTAGCCCTGTTAGCTCTGTTAGCTCGGCTACAGTCGAACTGGAGCGGTCCGTTTATCAAACGAAGTGAGCAGCGCTACAAATAACCAGCGTACCTGTGTACAGTGTACGTGTGTCTCTGTTGATAAAGATTAGCATTACTTTAGAGAATCATTTTTACATTATGGACTCGCGTAAAAATGACGTCACACGCGTCATGTTCCGGTCAGTAGTCATGGAAACATGCCGCTCCGTCAGTGGTTCGGCGTTTGGACCAAAGTGAAATCAAATGTGTGTACCAGGTGAAAAATGAAACCATGTATCACTGTATACACCAGCATGTGTGGAAATACCCACTGTGACTGCACTTAGGCAGTTTTTAAATCAATTATTTATTCCTAAATTTTCAGTTGTGTCTGGCTGTCAAACTAGACAATAACAGAAAGTTAAATGTCTTTCTTTTGCTGTATTCATTCATGTTTTACAAAGGGTTTAACCTGAACCTGGCCTGACAACAATAATAATCACATCACATCCATGCAGGTGTAGCAGTATATACTACTACTACCACACACACACACACACACACACAGTAGGCCTATATATATATATATATATATATATATATATATATATATATATATATATATATATATATAAATTTTATTTATTTATTAGCACACTGTAATTGGTATTATAAATAATGATCCAAAATTGATTTCTTCATTAGCAGGATGGACAAAAAGAAAACAACAGTAAAAAAGAGGGTACGGGTTCCCACACAGAAAATTAAGGACCTGCAGAGCTCCCCTCCCCGAAATGAGCAATCTGGTAAGTATTGAGGTAATGCTGTGAACTGGTATAGTTTCTGTTGTGTAAGCTTTACGTTGCAAATAGAGATGGGGTGGGAGGGTTAATAATCATAACATTATGGTCCAAATGAGGTCTAAAAATACCAGTCTAAATTGTTGTTTCTAAATAGAAATTATTAAAGGATAACTACCGTTTTTTACAACCTGGACCTTATTTCTGGCAAAATATATGATCATTTACTCACCCAGATAACTTTGGTGTCATTCGGCGTCGTTCGGACGAAATTAGATCCAGTGTAGCGGCGATATATCCATATAATGGGAGAGACGGGGCAGCTACACACAGCCTCTATATAACACATTATCTGCCACGAAACTAGTTTATTTCATCAATATTTTGTTATGAAATGCTAGTGCTATTAGCCTCTGAGTCCGGGCTCGTCTATTGTAAACATCTGGGGTCTGTAGGCTGTTCTACTATCGCTGACCTGGAAGCTCTCGTCTCTGAGCTGCGCGCGCACCCGCGACAGCGCGGCTTGTTTACCTGTGGCTGCTAGCTGCTAGTTTGACCCCGGATGTTGATAACGGACGAGCCCGGACTCAGAGGCTAATAGCGCTAGCATATCATGACAAAATATTGATGAAATAAACTAGTTTCGTGGCAGATAATCTGTTATAAAGAGGCTGTGTGTCGCTGCCCCGTCTCTCCCATTATATGGATATATGCCGCTACACTGGATCTAATTTCGTCCGAACGACGCCGAATGACACCAAAGTTATCTGGGTGAGTACATGACCATATATTTTGCCAGAAATAAGGTCCAGGTTGTAAAAAACGGTAGTTATCCTTTAACATTTTCTCTCTCGCTCTCTCTCTCTCTTTCTCAGGGTGTTTTGCATTCATCAGATGGGAGGATGGCTATACTGCCAAAATCTTTACAGGATCTGACATTTTGGCAAGAGATGAGGCTCCTGTCCAGCTGCAAGATCTTAGATCAGGAGATCCTGTTTTAGCAAAGTGGTCAGATGGGAAATTTTATAGGGCCACTGTTGAATATATTTCAGGGGTAGATCAGGCTAAGCCGCCAAAAGGCCACCCACCTCCACAGAAGTCCTTTTTAGATATGTTAAAAGCTGATGAGCCATCAGATTCTACGTCAGGGTCTGACACTATTATAATAGATAGGAGCCCACTGTCTGAACATGGCGAGAAAATCCCAGCGCTGAATCCATTACCTGACGGGGGACATGCAACAGGCCACAACGCCGCTGGCCCACCACCCAATGGGTAGGCTTGTCATAATTATTACATTATCGCCTGGGCCCACGAGTTCAAAACTTTTAATCATTATCCAATCAGATTTGGCGAAGTTCAAAACCAAAAAAACAGCATTAGGATAACTTTTTTTTTATCCAATCTGTGATCATAGAATTATTTTAGTAAATAGTATATGAATGACAAATACAAGTATTACTTAAAACATATTTTTATGACCCAAAATCAACATCTGTATCCACTTGGATTAAGGGATTAAAAGTTTTGAACTTGTGGGCCCTGATGAAAATGATTTCCAATTATTTTGTCATTATTTTTGCATAATGGTCAGAATCATTTACATTCATCTGTTTAAATTAATCTGTTGAAAAGTGTTTATAGATTTTCAAGTCTTTTCACAAACAATGGAAATAGCCACTCTACAAGCTCTCGTGTCACAACACATTGTGAGCTGGTAGATCAGCTATTTCCACTATTGAAATGAGAGGGCACCATGTTTTAAAGTATAAAATGATTATAAATATAGCAGATTTTGGTCATAGTACATTTATTTTCATTATTGGTACCAGCCATCATATACATAAAAAGAACAGACGCTGCTTTGGCTGCTGTAGTTAATTGGAGCGATGCGTTAATCATGGCTGCCACCATATTTTGGAGATTAGTAATGCACAGATCGATCAACTAGAAATCGGAATCGGCCATGCAAATTTGAGATCGGTGCATCCCCATTGGCGATACCGCGTCTCCATGCGTGAGTCAGCCAATGGGAGCGTTCAGGCTGCGGCCATATTGTGGAGGTAGCTGTGCGTGAGTGAGTCAGCCAGTAGCAACGGTTGGGGCACTCGGGTCGGTGTTTTGATTCCAGGGGCAGGGTTTGTCTTTACCTCCAGGCTTCACCTCCAAAACATGGCTCCCACCATAGGTGATGTACAGCCCCAGTTGTCAAGGCAGTGTCTACCCTTCTTTTATGTCTATGCCAGTCATTTCAGTCAGTTCTTTGTAGTTATTTGTCATATCTATTCTGGGCAATTTGTGTTTACAGAAATGTCATTTATGGTTCAATGTAATTTTATGATAGCTCTACCAAAGGAGGCACCATTTGTCCATCACCCTACGGTTGCAATACAGCTAGCCCATCACCGTATGGCCTCATCACCTCTGGTCCATCTCCCTACGGAGGCCATACACCGAGCCCATCACCATATGGCCTCAACACCTCTGGTCCATCACTCTACGGAGGCCATACACCCAGCCCTTCACCGTATGGCCTCAACACCTCTGGTCCATCTCCCTACGGAGGCCATACACCCAGCCCTTCACCGTATGGCCTCAACACCTCTGGTCCATCTCCCTACGGAGGCCATACACCCAGCCCTTCACCGTATGGCCTCAACACCTCTGGTCCATCACTCTACCAAGGCCATACACCCAGCCCACCACTGTATGGCCTCAACACCCCAGGTCAATCACTCTATGGAGGCCATACACCCAGCCCATCACTGTATGACCTCAACACCTCTGGGTCATCACCTGACGTAGGCAAGGCAGCTGGCCCATCACCATATGGCCTCAACACCTCTGGTCCTTCACCCGATGGAGGCCATGCAGCTAGCCAGCCAGCTAGCGGGGTCAATTCACCTGACAGCGGAAAAGCAGCTCGCCTGGCACCAGACAGGAGAGATGCAGGCAGCTCATCTGATGAGGGCAACATCCCAGATCGACAGCAGGCAGAAAACGCATGGACACCATGTGATGGATGTAAGGGGGAGGTCGAAAGAATCCTCCGCGAAAAGAGAAGGATCGACGAAGTCCTCTCCAGAATAGGCAAGTAATTTCTGCTAATTCATTCATGATGTAATTGTTTTGTTTACCTATATTAGTGTTTGGGCCTTGAACACATAAATATACTGTTTGAACTGTCCTAGAAAAAAAAGGCAGAAAAGAGGGCTGTGGTGTTAAACAGACAGTATAAGATAAAAACGGTATGGGAAGGTTTATGAACTAAGCTTATTTATTGCACGTAATCCTTGATATTATAGCAGCAGCGGTTCTCAAAGTGTGGGGCGCGACAAACGGGAGGAAATTTTCCTTTTTATGCTTATTTTTATCAATGCCTTTCTTTAATGACATATATATATATATATATATATATATATATATATATATATATATATATATATATATATGTGTCATTAAAGCTGTTTAACCATTTTAGAGAGTAGCTTGATATTTTCTCACTCTTGTATTGTTTGTACTATTTCTCCGTTTCAGATCCAGGCCAGGTCAGAGAGCTTCAAAGTCTTTGCGACCTCATTGGAGAGAGTCATCGTGACAGCCCATCTTCACCATCAGGCCAGCAGGAGCTCTTTCCTGGGAGTGGCGTGTTCATCTCATCGTTCCGCCTTGCTGCCATTAATCACTCATCAAAACCGCATTGCATTCGTCTGTTTCATGCACTTTTTGATCATTTCTTCACTGTTGAGGAGTGTCAAAATGCAGTCCCCTTTGGTCGCCCCGGCAACAACCCCTCAGGAAAGGAAGGAAAGCGGATCCTTGACCGTAAAAAAGTTGACGGAATCCTAAGTAAGTTTTCTCAAAATTAAGCTGTGTGTGTTTTCAGGCCAGGATAGTGGGAATAATGATTATATCCAATCAACACAGTGTAGCAATGATTACTATCAGAATAGAAATTTAACACCAGAAATGAAGTTTTATCCAGTATCACTTATAGCACCTTTGAGGATAATAGACTGTTGTTTAGACTTATATTTATGATTGGCCCAAAAAACTGACTTGCTGATTTGCAGTTCTTTGAACTGAAATGGATGTCTCACAGTGTTATGTCCTTTTAACCTGAAGTGCAGTTGTGTATGGTCTATGTGGTAAGTCTTTTTGTCAAATTACTCATGCCAGATTTTAATGCTCTTGTCTTACAGCTTATGTCCTGAGATGTGCTACTCTACCTGGTTGGCAACCAATCGAGGAGGCCAAGCTCAAGAAAGCCTTTGTCAACAAATGTAGGGCCAGAGCAGGTTCTAAGGAGTAGGCCACTGCTATAGCCTACAGTATATGGACTGCTTTCTCTCTCACCCTTTCTTTTTTCTTTTTCATTTTCATGGACCAGAGCTGTTAAGACAGTACCTGCCAAGTTGACTTTGAGGTTTGGTAGTATGTAGGTTACTGGTGGTATGTTCTCAGGTCCTTTTCACATGGTTTCATGTCCTTGATCCAAACCCAAGTGTTATTGTTCCACGTAGCTCAGCAGTGCTGGTCATTGTGTTCATTTTTTACAATCTGGAAGTGTTCATTTTCTGTATGTAGGCCAGATTTCTTTATAGAATGCACCACAGTTCACATGGTGCTTACTACATGGTGCTTCCATAAACAAAACTTTCACACCGTTTTTAACGGATCTCTGGGTGTAAACGGCACGGTTCCAAGTTTGTAAATGTGTATGTTTTACTAAAAAGAATGGTTCGTAGAATAATTTGTAGTTTTTTAACTATAATTTTTCCAAACAACGGATTTCTACAGTAAAAATCTTCTTTTTTTTTAGTTTTGAAGATTAAAAAACTACACCTGACTTCTTAACAGCAAGGGGCTGAGTAGATGACGACTGAATTTTTATTTTTGTATTTAATTTATTTCTATTTTTGTATCTCATTTATGTTTTATATTTTTGTATTTTGTTTTAATTTTTAAAAAAGTGTAAATGCTGCTACCCAAATGGTCTTACCCAAATAAAAGTGTTAAACTTTTCAATATTGAATATTGTTTTTACAGTTTATTCTAATTACTAAAGATAATTAATCTTTAAATTACATTCTCAATGTGTTCTCATATTTCTCAAATATGGCTCAGATATCATTCTCATATATAGCTTCAGTAAGACATTTAAGAGAAATAATCAAGACATGGAGGAGACAATGATAAGATCTCTTTTATGCCTCATACTTCTCAGATTTGTCTCATAAAAGTCTCAGATTCATCTCATGTTATTCTCTTTAATTCTCCTTCAAAATAACGAAGACATAATTGAGATCAGGGGCATACAATTATGAGATCTCCTCTGTTTATCCAACTTCTCAAGTATTGCTCAAATGGTTATCTCAAATCAACCTCCTTTGTCTTAGTGATGTCTTGTCTCTTTTTAGCTTATCTCTTGCTCCTAAGGGACCCTTAGGAGAAGTAATTCAGACACAAATGATCACAGAATGATACGAATATGAGAAGCTCAAATTGATCTCAAGAGACGAGATTGAACAACAGATGAGCAACACATTTTTCCTATGGGTACAAGTTTTAAACAGGGGGGATAACAAGGGAACATGTCACAAACTGCTGTCGGATTCATTCGTCCGTCTTGACGGAGAGGAGCGCCGATACGCCCCCTAGTGGAGCACTAGTGGGCATTACCAGCAGACATTAACCCACAGACAGGGATCTGCATCTATAGGAATCTACTGCATGTTTCTTCAATAAGGTAACTAACACAGGATACCCTGTCCAACACCACGGCGGGACACCGGGAGCTCAGACCAGCTGCAGCCCCAACTCCGGTTCCAGCTCTCGGCAAAGTTGCACGTTTCTCCATGGACACGGACAACAGGCTGCCGAGGCGCGAGACCAGCGCACAAGCAGAACACGATCCCCAAAAGTGCTGTATTTTTTTTAAGGATTTTTTCAGGCGTAGACGCATTTTATTAGCAGTGGATAGATATGAAAAACAGGAGCAAAAGACCTTCGGACGGAATTCGAACAGCGGTCGGTGGCGTATACGTAAGTGTAACATACATGGCATGCGCTCTAACCACTCCGCCACCTGCGCACCCCTAAATCACTGTTTTTTGGGTAGGGGGGACATCATAAAGGAATTCTGCTTTGGGCACCAAAATGGCTAGCGGTGGCGCTGGACAGAAGACAGCAGCAGCAGCAGACTTTTCCCAGGATGAAACTGATGTTTTGGTCCGAGAGGTCCAAGTTTCAGCTGTGTTGATTCAGTCAGGCTGAGTTTCCGTTACGCGTGCCATCCGCCTTTGATCTGACGTCAGATGTGACGGGACAATCTATATAGATATAAATTCACGTGTTGATTCAATTAGTTGCATTAAATAGTGTTTGTTGTGATTATTTATTGCATTTAAATGTGCCTGGAACTGTGGAAACCTGCCTGTGAGGTCTCGGTGACGTGTACGCACTGTGCGCCGGTGAGCCAAACTGCCACTCCGCCAGCTGTAATTCACCTTACGCCAAGAGTAGAGCAGGTTGGAGCTGGCGAGCTTTCAGCACAGTCTTGGCGAGGCTTTTCGCCACCAAACTTCCGCTGCGCCAAGCTTAATCTGTGACGCCTCCCCCTGCTGCGCCGCCACACCCATCTTGGCGCAGGCGATCCACCAAACTGCCAAACTTGCATTGTGCCAGCTCCACCGCCCTGCGCCACCCTGCGCTGCACCACGAAACTAGGGCCCCAAGAGGTTTTTTTGTGTGTGGAGGTCTAGAAAAATACATCACCATACATATTCTTTAAATCTACCAGCACTTTGGCAACATAACTGTAAAAACAAGGAAGTGATGTATCCTAAAAATAGGATCTCTAATAAGATTGCAATTAACATTTCTGAAAATCAAGTTATTTTGTCTGAATTATTCATCTGCATGTCACAGTGTGGAACACCCCTCAACCTGAGTGCAGCTCACAATGTGACCGTTGATAAATGCGGCTTAGTTAACATGCTGCATCGCCTGTCTTATGTCACAGCCACGACAGGAAATGCAGAGCCTCACCCATAATAACTACCAAATTTGTATGCACTTTCAATGCATGCAAACACTAAAACAAAAATCAAAACCCAACTCCAGCTTCCACCTTGCAGCTGTGTGCTTCCTGTGCAACACAAAGCAATTATTGTGCGATAGCGGCCCCCTCATTTGCATACAGCACAACTCATGCCAGAGGATGCTCCCTGGAGCCACGGCCCAGGTCGACTAAAAGCCGCGTGTATGTGTGTGTGTGTGTGGGTGCGTGTGTGCACGTTAGTGTGTCAGACGGACGCTCGAAACCCAGTCTGCGGCACACAGTCAATTAAATCAGCGCTCTCATTAATGAGAACAGTGCCAGGTACAAATGCCTGCCCTGGGGTTGGAATTCATAATTCAGCAGAACTCGGAGAATTCATTTTGTAAAATAACAAGAGCTATAGTCAGGGACATTTCTTTTATTTCCTTCCAAAATACTCTTAAAAAAGGTGGAAACAACCTTTTTTTAATTTTCAATGTCAATCATACACACACATACACATACACACACACACACACACACACACACACACGTTTGGCACATATTTTCAAGAAACTAATTAAGCTAACACATCAAGAAATATTTTAAATCCATATCCCATTTAAATAGCTTTTGAACCTTGTCATCTTTACTTTGTGGTGAATCTTTTAAGATGACAGATTTTTGTGATATCTATGGCCTCTGATGAACTCAGGAAGTGGACATTCCTTCACGATGAACAAAAACACATCAGACTGAATGTAATGCAGGCTGTACATCGGGTCTGAAGTGATCTAGCACGTGTTTTTTTTTTCCATCGTCAGAGAAATATCTCGTATAATTTGCGCCAAAGTGCATTTTTCCATAACATATCACCACCTTTACCGGTATTCTCAGCTGTAGTAAGCTTAGTGCAAACCACACGCCTGAGTTCTCACAGATAAGTCAGGCAAGTCGACGTGCATGTGGGCTACATTCCAGTTCCCAGAAGGCTGTGGTGCTGCGGCTGCATCCGTGAGCAGAAACCTCCCTCCAAGCCTCCAATCCTCCGGAGTCCAGTGCTCCCGGACACAGCATACATATTTCAGGTGCAGCCTGGGGGCCGCGTGCACACACACAACACACACACACACACACACACACACACTGACACACACACAACACACACACACAGGTGCCTGTATTTTTTTACACTTGAATATAAAAAACTTACTAAGTGGTCTTGATGGGCACAGCCAGCTGTCTGTCAGTAGCATTGTCATTCTTTGATGGCAGGTGTCTGTGTGTGTGTGTGTGTGTGTGTGTGTGTGTGTGTGTGTGTGTGTGTGTTTGTGATGCAGATGAGGATGGAAGTTTGCTGGTGGTCTAACTGAGCTGCTAATGGCCCTGCTGGGTGTGAAAATCTGTCTTTCTTTATTTAGCACACTGGTCTGGCCCTCTCGTGAGTGTGTGTGTGTGTGTGTGTGTGTGTGTGTGCGTGCGCTGACTGATATTTTTCTCATCCCTAAGAGACACTCAAACCAAGGCCAGCTGCTGATTTCACCACCCAGCGTCAATGCACACACACATATAAATACCAATCAGCTGTTGCCATTCTGTTCGCACACATAGCCGTAACGCGTCCATACATACACGTACACGTGCCCTAACTTGCATCGCGCCCTAGCACACCACTTTTGGCACATCTCCAGTGTATTACCGTTGGCCCTTTTTGTTCAATTCACGGCTCGGTGCTGCCTCCTCCTCCTCGCCTGTAACACTGCATTTCCCATGACACCCTGCTGCAGCCACTAATCCCTACTCTGATCTTCCAGCGCTGCAGGTCCAAATCCCCTGCGCTGTCCAGGAGACTGTGGGCAAGAGAGGCTGACCCAGCCAAAGAGAACTTCATTAGTGATATCATTTATAGTTGTGTATCATTCTTTAAAGGCCTTGATGTGGTCAGATTTCAATACATGCCACATCCAGCATACATTAGATGTTGGTAGTCTCAATCTCGTCATTCTATGAAGAAAAAGTAATATGATGTATGAGCTAAAAAACAAAGAAAAACGATCATGGTTCTGCTATATAATGAAGCGATTTTAATCAGATGTTTCAGTAAGATTCTTTATCTCTGTGGGACACAGAAGAATCTGCTAGCAGCATCCTTACCAAGTGATGTTAGGTGTTGCAAGTGCTTTGCTTTTAAACAGTTTACAAGCGTAGCAGGGCCGGGGGAACCATTGATCTATAAAACGATAAATCATCTTCAAAAAGTTTGAAAACTGATATCACTCATATTTCTGTCCCCTCCTCTTATTCCCATCTCCTCCGGTGTAGGGATACGACAACACTGTCTGGCCACAATCAATCAGAGCCGCTCAAAACATTAAAGAGCGTCTACCTCTTAATGCAGCCTGGGCAAAGAGGGACGGCGGTCGTAAATCTGCGAGCTAACCTTTAGCCACGACAGGCTAAGCTCTCAGCTCGCATGCTTACCTTTATCGCTTACCCCCCAGCAATCCTCTCCTCACCTCTGATGATGACTTGCAAAGCTACACTAAGCAGCTAATGCCGTGCAGCTGAGCCACACACGCACACACACACAAAAAAGTTTGAACACACAGGTGGATGGAAGATTATGCAGAGTTAAAAAATGAAAGAAAATGTGATTTAATGTATGCCGATACATGCTTCTCCACTCCGGTTACTTTTGTGTAATTGCCTTCTGCACAGAACGTTGTGTACGTGGAATGTGTGTGTTTACTCAGGAGCAAGCTGGTTTAATTTCCCACAAGATCCAGGAAGAGAAATCTCCTCAGTGCTGGAGTGTGGTGCATAGTACACTGAGCATATTATGCCATTATGTTTATGGAGGCAAATCAATTCCTGTAATATGGGACACAATAAAGTGGAGAGGCATCTTGTGTATCAGGATCGTATGGCTGAAAAAATCCTGCGTGAAACACCCTGGCGGATAACCTTCACCATGCTACGCTGAAACAGGCAGCATTTCATTCATTTTCATTTTACGTTTATTTGATAGGGACAGATACAAGTCATGTGGATTGTGCAACAATCCAACAGAAAGCATCATAGCATTTAACATCTTCCATTCAAGAGCTCATGTACTTAACATTTTAGACAAAAATATATGTCAGGGGAGATTTTCTACCTCAGGTGATGTGAAGAAACGGGGGAGTTTTAAAATGGTAAAAGCGTACATGGAATTTAAGGGCTTATTATATGATGGTCTATATGAAAGGCTTTAGGCTCTCAGACAGCAGGAGCGATGTGTGAGCGCAATCAGAGGAAATACGTGAACAAACAGACGTAGCTAACGCGCCAGCAAACCCTCGGCTTACAGTGGATGGGTGTCTGCAGTCCTGCCCCTCTGACCTGCGCCTTCCAACATTGTTCGTTTGCTGATCAATAATGTATGGGAAGGTTACAGCAGGAGACTCGCAGACAGATGGAGGAGGAGAAAAGAAGAGTTTACTTCCTTCAGCGTTGCCCATGCAGGCACACACACACACACACACACACACACACACACGTGTGGCGTTGCCAAACTGGCAAGACGAACTTCATCATAACTGCCCGTGTTCATCGAGCCAAGTTAATAATTCAATGCGAGAATAGACCGAGTGTTGCTCGTGTGTCAGCCACAAAATAACACATTTCTCCCTCCGTCTTTGCCACCCGCTCATTACATGTCAGTCGGCCAAATCACGTGGAACCGTTTCATTATTATGTGTGCACAGTGTTATCGGTGCACACTGCACGAATCCAATCATCCGTGCAAATATGGAAGGATGTGTGGAGAGATGCCAAGCAGCGATTCTGCCACAAGGAGGACTCTATCGGAGCCTACAGGTGGACAGTGGACAGTGAGACATTGCCTTTGTCTTACCCTTCAGAGGCAACTCCAACTGTCTTTACATGGAAACATTTGAAGGATGGTATTGACCCTTTGCATATGCCCCTCCCCCTGCTGCTACTCAATCAACCTCTCACCTTGGAGCTCACACTGTCAGCAACTGCACTCCCTGCATAAATATGTAAATTTGGAGAAATGGAAAAGGCCATTTTAGTGAGGATGAATCCAGGATGTCAAACGGTTTAAGCACTGAAAACAGGTTAAAAAGATAGAGATAGAAGCTACAGATCACACGCCTGCCAATCAAGACAATGCCATTAAGGACAACACTGTTCCTGTGCAGCAGAGTAGGTGTGTATTTATTTATGGTTACATTCATTAAATTGCAAAAACAGCATGTATGCTTTTCATGCTTTTTTTTCATTAACGGTAGTTAATGATGCGCTGCTAATGTTAGCGCAGCAGGTTTTTATGTTGAAACGTAATGTGCAGAATCAAATATGTCTTTCCAACCTCTCGTGACACTATGACACAAAGTTCAACCACGACTCCACAAATCCATGAAACCAGCCTGAAAAGAACATCTCAAAGAACCGGAGCAGGAGGTCTATGGAGCAGAGCCGGGTGAGATAGTGATTCCAGTCTGTATTCAAGGGACGGGACTTAGAGGAGGGTTATTATGCAGAAAGTCAGGTAAAAAAAAAGATCCTGTCATGCAATGTGCAAATGACTATTGTAGTTGTTGATGGTTTTGTCCGGGATGCCAGACTCAGGTAAAACTTCAGATTTCCAAACTGAAGGAGAAGAAAGTCAGGAACCAGGAAACAACTCAAACAAATGTGTTATTCATAGTACTGTGGACATGCCAGTCTTTTTCCTCATTCAGACTGAAAAAATAACATCAAGAGTATTTCATTATGAGGCCATGTCACACAAAAAACCCAGCATATGTAAGGAGTAAATAACCACGAACAACGGCTCTCAGCAGAGAATGTAACACTGACCAATCATCTAAAAATAAGTCCGAATGAAATGCAACTGATTATCGACTCAGTCAAAGGCGCTCACTTAACAAAGAGCTAAATTGACGAGCACCGCGGCGAGTTGTAATAATGAACTGGAACATTGCCCGTTGCCTCGTCAGTTCACTTTATCAGAAGGAGTTTGCTCCGGTTGCCATGGAGAGAGCTCACCACATTCGGTCGTCACAATGACGAGCGGGTGTACGCGAGATGCCGTTGAAAGAATCCGCAAAAAAAGGCCAGCGAGCAGACCGAGCGTGAAGAGTTCTCTTTGTCAAACATCCGTTAGTGCTTGACAATGAGTGTTGGCTTGAAAAGTTCAGTCTCACAATTGTAAAACTAATAGTAGTAAATTTGATTAGTGCCGGACAATATACAGATAGCAACCGATGCTACACTTGTTCACTCTGGAGAACCAATTCCACTACGACGTCCATGTGTGCCCCGTTGACGGTCGCTCCGGGAGAAAGCATCAGCTACATAAATGTAATGTTATGATGATTGTCTGTGTGTGCATGCATACGCACGGTACGCTTAAGATACGCGCCTGCATCCATCAGTCACACAGCAGGGGTACGCTTAAAGTGAATGTCCTTTCTGCACACACACACACACGCGCACACACACACACACACACACACACACACCCGCAGCGTGCTGCTGCAATCTTGACAAAGTCTCCTCACATAACGGAGCTGCATTCGTACGCACGTCTCCCACCTCATCCATCTCACCTACCACCCCCCTTTCAGCTCATCCTCGGGCACAAAGGCATGTACATATAAACAAGCCCCCCCCCGCCATGCAACACAAACACACACACATACTGTAAGTGAACCTTTCCACCTCCCCAGGATAAACGGCATCATCGCTCTGACCCCTTTGTGCTCCCCTAATGAAGGCCATGTCTTAATTAAGCCAAGGGGATGGATGGGGCTGTTTTCACTGCTCCGCAAGCCAATTAGCACCTTCTTACCTTCTGCCATACATTTTCATACACGTGACCTCCTGCCATGCTCTCTCACAGCAATCATGGCTGCTTTACCCCATTGCGTTTCCTTTTTCACTGATTGCGTCCACTGTGTATCTGTGTATAAGTGTCTGGAGATTCAGAATGAAGCAGCTGGAAGGGCAGGAGCTAAGTGTACTAAATGTTGTGGTAAATTACACTATGTTTCACTTTTCTTCATTTTCTTCTGTGATATTTATTGCTGCCTTCGCCCAGTTTAAGCTGGGCTCGGCTCCAGCCCCCCCTTCTCCCCACCCGCAACCCTGAGCAGGATCAGCGGCGATTGATAATGGATGGATAATACATATATTTATTGCAAAAAAAGCACTTATTCTTTACTTATTAGTGCAGGGTTGTAACTTGTGGCCGAGGGTGTGTATTTAAATGTTGGCACAAAAGCCCTGCTGTGGTCCTTTACACTCCTGCAGGGGTCAATGTTTGTCACTTTTGCGTTTGGCTCTTTGTGTTGTACACAGGCACAGAGTAAAAACACCACTGTGGCCATTCAGAGCAACCATAATCTTTCATTAATGAGCTTTTCAATTTAGGTGTTATTTGTGATCAGGCCGCAGTATAGGCTATTGTGCAGGTATGGGTCACGGGAAGGAATGACGAAAGTGGATGAAGCATAAAAGGGCAGCATGAAAAGAAGTGGGCTGGAGGAGCAGAGTGATTATAAAGCTGGAGGTACAAAAACATCCTCTAAATGCTGAACTCTATAATCAAGTCTAAAGTTAGGTTATGGTGGGCAAACAAGGGTGTTATTTTCATCACAGCGCACAGAAACTCCTAAGCCAGGAACGATATTGGATGGGCATTAAGACCGGATATGTTGTTGCGACGAGGCTCGCGGGGCTGCTACATCCTGAGCCTCAAGCCAGTTTACTGTCAAATTATTCTGCGTACTCTGCGAGACAATCTGTCGTGGCACATATTTCCTCATAAAAATTGAAGGGATGGAGAAAGGAGAGGGTTAGAGGAGCAGGCAGCAAATTATCGACAGTCCAAATAAAATGCTGTCTTCATTTGGATGGAAGGCCAAACATTGAGGAAAAAAACAACTTTAAAACCCAACTTTAAAAGTCGCCAGGAGACTTTTATATAATCTGACTTGTTTTTGCAACCAGAGGAGTCGCCCCCTGGTGGCAATTAGAGAAAATGCAAGTTTAAGGCAGCAACTTTCCAGAACTGGAGGAGGTTACCGTCTGTATGTGCGCCGGGAAAGAAGGAATCGATTTCTTCGTATGTTTATATTAAAAACCCATTATTTTATTCTTCCTGGAAAACAAAATATGATGCATGGTTACATGAGCTTGTACTAACCAAATTCAACCAATAATATCACGGCATCCATCCCTCAATCCATCTGAAGCTTCGGCTCTGCACAAAGCTTGAGAAAGTTGTGAGCTAATCTTTTGACCAATCAAATCAGTCCCACCTGCCAATCCTGTTTCACTCAGAGATACGTCACAATATGGAAGCTAGATCTCCTGAAACAACATTTCTGCTGGACTTCAGAGTCTACTCTGTGGCACATAGCCTGACTCACTGTGGGTAAATCAAATGTGCTAAATCTTCTTACAAAGGTTACATGGGACTCAGAAGAAGCACAAAACGTAAATTTAAATAACACACTTCCATGACAACTGGGCAAACCTACCTGTGATGACCTACTACATGTTTATATAGCTCTTTTATAATCATGCCTCTCATCCACCCAGAAGCTGATAAATGGACTTCAGGTGAGATGTTTTGTCAACGGCTGTTTCCAGGGTGAAGAACAACAAGCTTTAAAAGAAAATAGTATTTGCGGGAGTATAAGACATCATAAAAGCAGTATTTAAAAAAAAAATTATGATTGTAGATTTTAGAGGCCAAGAAAAGGTTGTCCACTGACATGGTTTTCCTTTCATTAATTTGAGGAGCACAAATTTGGGTTTGTGCATCCAACCTGACCTGACCTTGTTCATTCAGAAGACTTTTGAAGTCAGAATGAAAATATGTATTATTTTGATCTTGTGTTGTATATATATATATATATATATATATATATATATATATATATATATATATATCAGTGGCGAGCGGTGACCTTTTACTGTGGTCATGCTGAAGTGTCAATACCATGCGCACCCGTGGGGGGGGCATTATATTTTTTAATAAAAAAATATAATATGGTTTTTAACTACTACAGTGGAAACCGCTAGTGATCACGTTGGTCCAGAGTACATTTGATCACTATATGCGGTTGATTACTAAAACCGAATTGCTATTACAGTATTTCACTTATTTTTTTTATGGAGAACATCATCTTAATGCCAGTTGTATAGTTTTTCAATGAGAAAAATGTAACGAAACGGTCGTCAGCGCGATCCTGTCGTCAGCTCCAAACTCACCCGTCTGCACCTCAATCACAGACCACAGCTGGTTTTCCGCACAGCATTTACAGTAACTCACGTGACACGTCTCAGATCAGTAGGCGCTGCTGCCGGTGTGTTTTAAAACGAACTAGGCTAGTAGCGACGCAGATTTCTCATTCCCCACCTTGTTTGACTGAGAGTGTTTCAAGATGGTTTTCATGAATGAACAGGCAATATGTCGCTGTCAGACCGGATCGTTGCAAGAGAGGGGGGTCGGCTAGCTAATCATTTATGTTTCTCATACGTGCTAGCTTGAAAGTGACGGACGAAATTCTCCGCGAAAACGGCACCGAACGCAAAGCCTGAATATAATTAATATTTTCGGTCATTTTGACCAGGCTACACAATGAATGAACCACTGACAGTTTCCCGCTGAACAATTCAAACAAGTCATTTTTGCGCATGCGCGTTGGCAGATAAACTGCTTCACTGACAGCTTTTTTGCCATTCAAAATGCTCATCTACAGTAAGCCTTTAGCAGTAACTGTACTAGTCGGTGTCACAGTGCGCATGCGCGAAACAAGCTGTCAGCTTTCCAGCTTTTCGCAAGCAAAACGGGACAGATTAGGCACGGATTTAAGACCAAAACAGTAAAACTAAGGTATTGTATAATTGAACACACTGCCAGATTAATATTTTCAATTATTTTTATTGAAGGGCTTGGGCATGCACTGCATTTATAGCTTATTATGACCGCTCGCCCATGATATATATATATATATATATTTTAATCAGAGTTTGAGATAGAACATTTATTTCCCTCAACACAGAGGCTGTAAGAATTGTTTGTGGTAAAAAAAAAAAAAAATAGACCTAAACAGAGATTTTTCAAAAAGGGCAATGGGTAAATTTAATCTGTTTTTTGTTTTTGTTTTTTTTACTTTTCTCAAAGCAGGAACAGGAATTGGATTGAAATTTTACCCTTGTGCTGGTGCGATCCCCTTGTTTAATATCAGTTGCCTTTAAGAAAATAAATTTGATTTGATTGTAAATGCTGCTAACATCAAAGAATGCAACTAAAAAAAAGAGAAGAGACAGATCCCCAGCCCCACTCTCCCGCTGCATTGTGGAGAGCTTGATGCGTGGTCTCTTACCTCGCCATACAAAATTTGTTACAGCTGTCTCTGTAGCTTACGCCAGAACTGAGATGATGGGGGAAGAGGTAACATTGAACTAAAGAAATTAACTCTGGGTAAAATTTTCATCTTGATTAATGATACTCGACTGTGAAGTGAGTAAGGCAGCAAGAGCCATCTATCCAAATCAGAAGTAACTTTGCTAAGTGTTCTACCAAAATTATATTTAACTGTTGTTTTAATCGACTGAAAGATTTCTATCCCCAGGTATGTAAAATTGGCATAGATGGAGGGGCAGGTGCATCAATCATCGCCTGGTTCAGAGGTAACAAGGCCAATTTCAGCCAGTTTATTTTAAACATCAATAGCTTACCATATAGATCAAAAACGAAATATATGAAATATGATGGTGCGTTCCATTAATAGAGATCGGGGATAGCATGGGTGACAGCGGTTCGAGAGAGAGCGCAAACAGCAAAGGGCTGAGAGGACAACCCTGCCTCGACCCTCTCGAGATAGTGAAAAGTGGGGAGCAGTTCTTGCCTTTAAGCCCATCGCCTCAAGCACCGACCATTAAAAAGGCCACTCTAGCCAGTCAAAGGCCTTCATTGCATCCAGCGAAAGGACCACGGCTGGAGAAGCTAGTCCTTGGAAATCATTTATGATTTGCACGAGTCTCCTTGGATTATCAAAGGCCAACCTGGATTTTATGAGGCCTGTCTGATCGTTATGCACTATTGTTGTCATGTGTCCCTGATGCGTGAGCCAATACTTTGGCATAGATCTTTACCTCCGCGTTTAGCAGTGAAAGTGGCCTATAACTAGCACACTCTGTTTGGTCTTTGCCCTTTTTAAGAAGCAAAGACCAGAAAATGAAAAATGAACCTTCCTCAATCGAAAACTGTATCATCTCTGAAAGCAGAGGGCCAAGCAGGGGCCCAAAAGCAAGGTAGAACTCGGGCGGAATTCCCTCTGGACCCGGGGATTTGCCCTTGCGCATGTCCATCACTGCTTTCTCAGTTTTATATAGTGTAACAGTTTCCAGATTCGCTGTCAGACAGACGCTCCATATGGATATTATTAAAAAAACTTTCACATGCAGGTTGGTCAAAGCTGCACTCCGATCTGTACAGTTCCTTGTAATAATAGGGAAAAGGTTACGTTCACACTCTTGGGATCGGCTAGAACAGCACATCCCTAGATTTTACACTAAAAATATCAGCGAAATGTTCGTTGGTCTGGAGCCTCAAGGCAAGCAAATGACTAGGTCTGGCAGAGTGGAAGTAATAAGTCTGCCTGGTTCTGTGCATGAGAAACTCCACACGGCGCTTGAGAAGAGAATTAATTTCTTTTTTAATTAGTTCCTTCTGGAGAGCAACGGGTTCACTGTAGTTGCGTTGTAGGGTAGCATCAAGAGCAACGTGCTTTAGTTCTAGCGCTTCCAATCTAGCTGTGTGTTCCATGTTTCGGATTGATGCATACAGTGTGGTGTTGCTTCTAATAAACCCCTTCACTGCCTCCCATAAAAATCCTTGGGTCAGACACCAAACCCTTATTAAACCCCCAAAATTCACAGAAATTCAAACTGAGACTTGTATGTTTCATCGCGTTGGAGCATAGGCAGAAATCAATGCAATGTTCTGCCCGTCCAGCCAAATCTTAGCAATGGCCAGCCGCCCCTCCTTGTCCGCCCAGGAACCAATGAGATCAAATTTCAGCTTGCGCCTACAAACTACCATCACACCCTTGGTTTTTGTAGGAGCGGATGAAAAGGCAATAGGGTGATAAAGCTTAATAGCAAAGCGCCCAGCATCTTTACGGAGAAGATACGATTCCTGAACAAAGTCCATGTTTTTCTTACGTAACAATTTAAAATAGTGGTCCTTTCATGCGGGATGTTGAGCCCTCTGGCATTGATGGAAATTAAGTTGAGACTAGTCATATTTTGGCTAGTAGAGAAATATAGAACATAGTCACCTCAGCAACTGAGATACGGTGGCCTGGATCCCTAAAATAACACTCCCCAAAATGAAAAAAACCTAAACCATAAAAAACACAAAACAAGATATTACTTCTCAGTCCACACCGGGACAACCAACTCAAACCTGAGAACCGACCAGCTGCCCAAAAGCAGGTAGCGACATCACCATCCTTTAAAACAGGCCATATCAACATCTGTTGACTATTAAACATCGCGTTACCAGACCACACTCAACAGAACTATAGCAGCATTCAATTATGACGAGAAAAAAATAAATAAAATAAAGGTGTGGGGAAATCTGGGAAAACGAGTGAAATACAAAATTAAAAAAAAAAAAGTTTTTAGATAATACACCAACAGGCATACACTTATTATGCATTCACCCTGGTATGTATGGAATCCTTTACACGTTCACCTTTGTATCCTTATCTATGCGCTATTTTCAACAGAGTAGCACCATTTTTAAATGAATAAAAAAATGGAAGAATAATTCAATACTTTGGGAATTACCCTTATTTGCTTTTTTCGCCAAGAGTGAGGGAGGAGGTCGATACCACTCTCGACATAAGTGGTATCGATGTTCTCATCTTACTCGCGGCAAGAAAGCAAATAAGAGCACTTCCCGAAATGTCAAAACTCCTCCTTTATAATCCAGAAACACAGTAAGGATAGCAAACAAACAAACAAAGACACACACTAACACCTAAAGCAATAATTAGTGATTCAGGAATGGTCTCGGAGGTAGATGGCAGCTCTTCTCCTTCCAGTTTACCAAAATCATTTTCTCCCTCACTGTCTTTCTCTTACCCTCATCCTGTCCAATCCCTCTCTCTCTCTCTCTCGCTCTCTCCCTGGTGACAACCGTGCTGTTGCTGTACCTCTCAGGTGACTGACAGCTTCCTCCAGTGGAGGTGTATTGGCTTTGCCGTGATTGACAGGTTTTGCCGCCCACCTCCGTAACCGTCGGCCATCGTTGTTTGATGAGCATCTGTCTAAAAGTGGACACTCAGAAACCCAAGCTCAGTCACTCCACCGCTCTTAGCGGGCAGAGTCTCCTCCACCACTTTCAAAAAATATAGAATAATAAAGCGTATTTTTTTCCCATTTGATTTCTGTGATTTGCAGTGCCTGTTTTTCCATCACGCCACACAATGTCCCAGCGGTCCTGAAGAGACCTCATTCATACACACCAAGCCTGCCAACCTGGCGATACGCTGACCTGAGCCAACATTTAGATTGCTGGGTGGCCATATCAGCGTTATTTCTTGAATGCTTAAATGGTTATTATGGCTATTCATGAAACAATTTTCCTTTTTTTAATCGCATCGTCAATGTTCTCGTTTTTTTCTTTTCTCCATCTATTTTACTCACGGTTTGAATGTCCCTGCAAGCATTATGTTCAGTCCTAGAAATAAAACAATGTGTGATTTGTCAGCATCCTAATCCGCCTTAAGCTTGTAAAACCGGAGAATTACCCCGTTGTCCTTTGAGGGTTAATGCCCATCACTGAAGGAAAATGAAAAGATTTCATCGTCTGAGGCACATTTGTGCATTTACAGTACAAAGCTGCCATCGGACCGGTTTAGCGGCACTGCACAGAGCAAATTAGTTTGCCCTTTTGTCTGTATCTGTGCAATATAGTGGTATCCAATTCATACCAGAGTAAAATAACTGAGATAAAGCTAATGCTGGAGGCCAGTTTGGGTATCACTGAGTCTACGAACGGGCCACAGATGAGTGTGATGCGCTGAATCCTAATGCTTTTCTCAAGATCATTTTCCAGGATGTTTTTGGTGAGGATCTAGCTGTTACGGCATCCATTAATTGTGCCATACACTAATATGTTCCTCCTCTCTGGAAATATGATTTAAACAGTGCAGTCCATGGTCATAACATATCTGAAATAGTTTCTAACATTCTTAGAACTTATGACAGCTTAATGATTACCAGCCAGCAGGAACTCATTTACATTTGAATGATAATTTAAAGGACATTTGATCCCCTGAGAGCTGTTGTTAGCTGAGAGGCGCCGGCTCAGTCGTAACTATATTGGGAGCTGTTGAGAAGCAAAAATAAATGCTCCTGATCTCCTGTTCAGCTTCCTGTCACATGTCTTGGGTTGTGTTTACAGCACTTGCACAACATACGACACAACACACATAACACTCTCATAGTACTCAAAGTAACATTCAGAAGTTAATATGATCCTGAACCAAACGTTTCCCTTTCAGATGTTTTCTGTGTTATCAGTTTTGGGGCTCTCTGATAAATAGTAGTTCATTGGAATATAGTAGAATGTTAATGGTATGTATTTTACAGGGGATTTCAGGAAATGTTTTCTAGTCAGCCCTTTGAAAGTCTTGAGTCTGAGTTAGCACTGCTATCTTCACAGACAAACACACAGGAAAGTAAATGGACCTGCATTTATATAGCGCTTTTTTTAGCTAACTAGCTACTCAAGGTGCTTCACATACTACATTCAGTCACTTTTACCCGTTCACACACACATTCATACACTGATGGTAGAGGAGCCGCCTGCACATCAGGATCTAACTCATTCATACACCAGCAGCGCAGCATCAGGTGCATTGGGGGTTCAATATCAAGGACACTTCTGCATGCAGACTGGAGGAGCCGGGATTCGAATCACCAATCTTCTGATTGGAGGACGACTCGCTCTACCTCTGAGCCACAGCCGCCCCAAGTAAATCACAACTAAAATAGGATTTCAATTCATCAACCAGTCTCGTTTGCACATATGCCGCAGTAAAAAAAATACAATCAAGGCCGTTGCTGGAGGTTTTGATTTGTAGATCGTGTACGGGGAAAATCCTGACTTCCTACAGCTCCAGAATGCACACCTAAAGACCTGTGACAGTCCAGTGATAAATGGGCAGTGGTAAAGTAATACGTGGCAACCCTCTCTGTGCCTAATGACACCATAAAGAGGACTAAGGTAGACCCATCCATCCGAGGTCTTGCCCTCATCACCGTCTACGGCAAGATCACACCCTCGTCGCACAATGCAGGGCTTCACCTGTCCTTTTATCAGCGACTTGTCGCCCTCACTCTTAAGTTGTCCCTCCATTTGTGTGCTTTTTTTTCAGTCCCCTCTCTCTCTACAACATGACTTCCTTTTAACTCCATTAAATTCACCTTTCATTCACTCCCCCTCATTTTGGCTCTTTCATATTAAAAATGTGAGCCCTACCATTTTTAGATCCAAAGCAGCGTACTGCGAGTGACAGTAATTCCACCTATGCTTTTCATGCTATGACAAGTCCACTTCTGCTGTGAGGGAGGTGTTTGCCTGCATGCAGTGGCAGCTAAAAAAGTGGGTCAAGCGGGATGAGAAACGTGAGTGATGCGGGTTGAAACGAAGCTGAGCAGTTTCTTCCAAATGAGCTGCCACTTTAATTAGAGGAAAGTGCTGGTAATAATCCCAGGAAAACTAGTTTACTCAATGTCTTCTTTCCCCTCGACCATCTCACTCTCATGGGTGAGATGGAAGTAGAGGGGGGAGAGTGGGAGAGATGCAGAAGTGTAGTCTAATTGTGCTGCCTTGCTCCATTGTCACCGCTGAAGGTCAGAGCCATCCCTCACCAGCAGCGCTGGCGTGGCAGGTGATTGACATCCTATGAGCTGTCTTCTTACATCCTAACACACATGCAAGGACCCACACGCACGGAAGTGTATATTTCTTTAATGTGTATATTTCTTGGGGAGGTGCTTCTTATAAGCCCATGTAGGGTTTTTTTAACCTCTCCTGCACTTACTATTCTTCTTTCATTTCTGTTTTTCGTAATTGTCGTTTTTTATGGTGCAAATAAAAAAGTAAAGTAAAGTAAAGTACGCTACACAATCTGCACAGTATCCCGGCGCCTGACTTACCATGCTGTTATGCACGCTCCCTTTTTTTCCGTAACACACACAAACCCACGCTCTGCCTGTCGAGCGTCACCGCCACGGCCCAGATTCATCATCAAAAACCTTCCTGCACGACCACCACCGAAGCGCACTCCATCTCTTTCCCGCCTCGTACAGTCGCACCTCAGGCATGGACACAGCGTTGCATCACGATGGCACATGGCTGCCATGAAGAATAATGACCATTGGCGGCATCAGTGCCGCGGCATAATGTCGCTACAGCAGGACCACGGGAAACAGGAGGGTGTTTTTGTGGGAGGAAGATGAATACAAACATGAATACAACATGAATACAAAGCAGGAGCTTGAGGGAGTCCATGGGTCCAACAATCCAACAGTCCTTGAGTCGGGACGATCAGATTTGTACGATGATTTGCAGCATACAACAATTTCCTCGTATTTCAAATTTTATTTTGGGGTATGAACTAGGGCTGTCAAAGTTAACGCGTTAACGCAACATCCTCTTAACGCCGTTAATTTTTTTAACACGCGATTAACGCTCGGTATTTAAAAAAAAAAAACGCGCATTGTATGATTTATGGCCGTCGGTGGCACCTGTAGTCTTGATCCAGAGGGAAGGTGCGTGCCCACAGGCAGCGGTGTTTCCCCGCGTCCCATTTATTGTCTATGTGAAAAGCCTGGCAATGCATTCTGGTGGCGTTGCGGCGAATGTCGAGAGACGGCGCGCGAGTTGGCCGCTCCTCATTTGCCTAAAGTATGAGTCGAATCTACTTCATGCTAATCAGAGGCGCCGGGCTCGACTCGCCACCGCGGGAACGCTCGCGAACGCTCGCAAAAATGTGTTGTATGAAGGAGAGCGCCTGTCAATCATCCTCTAGTGGCAGCCCAGCAAGCGTGCAATACTGGGAAGCGGCGCGTCCACATGCGTTTAAAATCGCCCCTGTGGACACGTACGTTGAAGGTGCGTGTCAACAGGGGCGATTTGTGAACGGCAAATTCACCTTCAAAAGACTGCCGGTTCAGTCGATAAGACCAAAGTCATCTGCGCGTACTGTGGGTATGAAATGAGCTACCATAGAAATACGTCCAGTCTGAGATATCACTTGCAAGCCAATGCACTTATATCCTAACTGTACTTATCTCCTGTTACACTATCTCCTGTGACATGTTCACTTTAATTGTTTGTGATATATTCTTATAACACTGTTTTGATCCCATGTTTTGGTAAGGGGATATTTGAAGTGTTAAATAAACATTTTCATAAATCAAGTGTATTTGCCCTTATGTTGTTAAATGTATTCAGAATATGAAAAAAAATACATAAAGGTTCATTTAGAAGAAAAAAAAATGTGCCAAAAAATGCGATTAATTTGCGATTAATAGCGAGTTAACTATGGACAAAATGCGATTAATCGCGAGTTAACTATGGACAAAATGTGATTAATAGCGAGTTAACTATGGACAAAATGTGATTAATCGCGATTAAAAAAATTAATCTTTTGACAGCCCTAGTATGAACACAATTTTATAATATGTTTTTATTTTTAAGCAATGTTGAGTTGGAAACCCTATATAAAAATAAAACGTCATAATTATCTTTTGATTTACCAATGTGACTCTACGATTTGAATTATAACACAATTCTAAATTAACTTAATTATGAATTAAATATCTGCAAGGCATTTTTCTCTTCTTCTTTATTTCAGTGACAGTACTATTAACTAACTAACTAACCAACTAACTAACTTCAATGTTATGTTGTTTGTCACTTTTTTGTAACATATTGTATCACCATCTTTCCATTAATTTATTAAATTTGTATGGGCCTTTCAAGCAATAAACAGCAATAAAGTCAAGTCATTCTTCAGTTCCAAACTGCAACTCTCTCAAGGACACGCTTTCATTCTCCCTCTGTCCTCCACCTGTCTGCACACGTCTAACAGCAAGAAAAGGAGGCTAACGTGCTTGCTGCAATTAGCCCGGCCTGTCCTCTTCCATACCTGCTGCATCGGACTTCTTTTATCATGCAGATCAGAGCCAAACACAGTCCTGTGGTGCATTGTCCTGGAAAGGAGAGTGTTGTCATTGGAAGAAAAAAGGGGCAGAATGGCCTTTGCCAAGCTGAGCGGGATGGGATGAAGGGCCGAGGTCCTTCAAAAGCAAGATACCAGAAGCCGCTTGCCTTTGCCATTCATGTCCTAGATG
Organism: Chelidonichthys spinosus; assembly: GCA_029853015.1. Taxonomy (NCBI): domain Eukaryota; kingdom Metazoa; phylum Chordata; class Actinopteri; order Perciformes; family Triglidae; genus Chelidonichthys; species Chelidonichthys spinosus. Next base: position 1,642,161 of record CM056842.1, on the reverse strand, counting down.
GGGGTCACACAATGCAGCCTCCTTCCTTCCGCTTCCTTTGTGCTCTCTCTCTCTCTCTCTCTCTCTCTCTCTCTCTCTCTCTGCTCACCTTTCTTTCACTCCATGACTTTGTTCTTCATCGAGACCAACTCCCAAACCTGTCTTCAAATGATTATTATTTTCTCCCTTAAGCAAAACAACAAGCAGGATCCCCTTAAACTGGCCAGACCTAAGAGAATAAATGCTTCATTGCCCAAAAGATGGATATACATCACTTTTTGTACAAATTTTACAACTATAAGTGAGGAGGAAAAGAAACAGAGAGTAATAGAATATTGACCTTTAAAGGACCTTTTCAATAACGGCGAGGGCTCTTCTTCCACTCAATTTAATTTACGTCTCCAAGCACAGTCACATAGCTACTTTTTTTAAAGATTATTTTCTTATTACCGGGAAGAAATTGAGAGAGAGAGAGAGAGAGAGAGAGAGAGAGAGAGAGAGGGACAACACAGAGCAGTTTTGATCAGAGAATAGAGATGTGCTAGGAAAGCCGTGAGTGCGTGTAAAGACAGCACTGTGGCGAAGAATACTACGACTATACTACACTTTGATAGATATGAACCAAGGCAGGGAACCGGTACTTTGGGAGCCAATTTGAACAGACGTCTGACGCCGCTCTGAGCTACAAGTGTAAGTGGAAGTGTTCATTAGTGATCTGGGGTCTACAAGGAGACAATGTACAGCAGTATCATTACTGTACACGTACCATCCTTGCATTGGAGAATACCGTTGTCCAATGTTTTATGCAGAACCTTGTGAGGGGAAAGTTGCGAGCACATCTGATTCTACATTGAAGCCAGAGGCAGATTGAGAAAAAAAGCTTGTGTTTGTGCACTATTATGAAAAAAATACAAACACATCAGGACTGCTTTGTGTTGCCGGCGTACCCTGAAATAACACGTTTTCATTATTCTGCATTTCTCCCTGTTTCACTGCGCGGGATCAATCGTTTTTCCTTATCTTATTGCTATACAATAAGCACTGTTTGAGCAAGGAGATATCAATCATAAATGAGGAACATTAGTGTGACATTATCGCATGGGGAGGTTGCTCGTGCATAATGACATGAAAGACAGCGTTTGTGTATAAAATCAGAGTGGTGGCGTTCATGCATTCTGGTCACTTCTGCTCAAAACGTACTTATATCACCAACTCTACGAGCAAATATTCAGCCAGCAGAAAACCCATCAGCGAGTCCAATCGGCCCCGCATGCCTTACATGCACGCATCAAATACAAGCAACACAGATAAGTGACTATATTTGTGAGGACCTCCACTGAAATAATGACTTTAATGTCTACGCAATGACCCCTAAACCACTTGCAAATGGAGAACTGTTAGATGGAACTCTCCACGTATAAAAGAACTCAACGACATTGTGAACTTAATGACAATGGTTTAATAGTTACCTTGTGTATTTGTGCGTGCATATATGTGTGGCTTTTAATGATAGTGTCGTAACGAGAGAGGCTGCTCCTGAACGCCAGCCCGCAGCCTCACACTGCTCAAGGTCATTAGTGCTAATGCCACGCTTTTTGCCATCTGCTGAGATTGTTTACACTTGCCTGGATAATAAGCTCCTAATTAGCAGTGGATGGTGGGGGGAAATATGCTCTCTCTGCGTACATGTTGGCGTGTGCGTGTAAGAAGACAGCGTGCATGTGTTTCAGCAGGTATATGACCGCTATTGAGAAAGGCGCAGCATTGTGTATCACTGTATTCTCTCTCCTCATGCTAGCATATGGAGCAGTTGAGCCAAATCACAAATACAATGAATCAATCAGTTATCCCTGAATGGGTGTTATCACTATCATTCTAAGTGTGAAAGCGAAACTCAATGTCTGAATAGAAAAAAAAAAAAAAAAAAAATTCAGGCAGGAAAACTATTTTATTGTGGTTCAAAATAAGAGCACTTTTTATGGGTTAGTGAAGGATGTAAATGATTTTGGTTTCACACGGGACATGGACAAAGGCCTTCCTGGTGAAAGTGTTTGCTACCCATCCATCACGTCGACCCCTTGCAGACTTTAGACTGTTTTTACTCCCATTGAAATTACTGCAGCGGCCACTAGTAGTCGCCATTGTCATTTCCATAGAAGTGATCAACTATATGAATAGATCGTGCAGACGCACGGTATGGATCGAATGGCCCTGGTGTGAGTGCGCACTTAACAGGAGCCTTTTACCTCATAGCTATGATAACAGCTGATAGCGTCCATTCAAGAGGGCTGAGATCTGATTTGGCAAAATGTGAGTCTCATTTAATTGGCTTCATCATCATTGCATTTAAGCACTCTCGCCTCACAGCAAGAGGGTCCCGGGTTCGATCCCCGGGTCGGCCCTGGGTTCCTTCTGTGTGGAGTTTGCATGTTCTCCCCGTGTAAGCGTGGGTTCTCTCCGGGTTCTCCGGCTTCCTCCCACAGTCCAAAGACATGCAGGATGGGGATAGGTTAATTGGTGACTCTAAATTGCCCGTAGGTGTGAATGTGAGTGTGAATGGTTGTTTGTCTCTACATGTCGGCCCTGCGATAGACTGGCGTCCTGTCCAGGGTGTACCCTGCCTTCGCCAATGACAGCTGGGATCGGCTCCAGCCCCCCGCGACCCTGAATACAGGATAAGCGGTAGAAAATGGATGGATGGATGGATCATTGCATTTAAACATTAACAATTTTTGATTACAGTGCTCTCCTCTTCTGTCAAATATACAGTATTATAAGACCTTGATGGCAGCCAAAAGCTCCAGGGATATTTCAAAACCTGGCCACAAACATGAATGTCTTCTTTTTTGTGTTTTGGGCGAACTGACGCTTTAAAGGCGTTCCCTTTTTTTGTCCCTGAAGCTTGACAACGTGGTTCAAGACCACAAACACATTGCTCATGCGTGTAGCAAAGTGGTCGTGAGGTGGCATTTGAATTAAAATGGCGAGAAAAACTCCAGTCTGGCCCCTCAATTCCGAAGAACGGAACTGACGCCTTACTCAGCATTTCCTCCAATCTGCCCTCTTTTCCACCTCCTCCTCTTTGTTCTCCTCTTTTGGTTTGCATCAAGAGAGGAACGCAGATTGTAATCGCTTCATGAGATTACATCTTGTGTCCATGTGTTTGTAACGGAGCATGTGGTTTCTCCTATAATCTCTATGAGCCTTTATAGTAAAACAGATGTTGTGTTAGGAGATGGCCCTAATCCAGTGATGTACTATAATCCACGAGTCCTCTGAATGGTATCACAGAGGATATTGTGTTTCCTGGTTCAGCCGTTGTTACGTGGGGGGGGAAAGGCGGCCGGGCTCTGGGTTTGCACCGGGGAGCTGGAGGTTGGTTAGATGGGTGAAAAGCAATACGACCCCAGCTTGAAACAATTTCAGTATCTCTGTGAACCAAAATATGTGAACCAAAATAACCTAGTTCAGGAACCGGACCGGTGCCCGTGCTGGTTCGCAGTTGGTTCAACTTGCGAATTGTCTGAGAACCTGTTTGCGTTTCCACCGGCTAGAGAGCCCAGAGAGCCACGTCATTACGTTTCCCCGCAGCGCTCATTTCAAGCATAGCAGACATGTCTCTGTTTGGCAAAAAATACAATAACAATAAAATACACAAAATACTAAAATCACAACACAATTCACAAGTGTAGAACAGTGTGTGATCAATAGATCACACACTGTTCTACACTTTAAAAAATAGTAGTTGTAGTTGGTAACGTTTAGTGAGCCAACGGCAGTCAGAAAGTGGCATGCTATGTTGTTGTTAGCAATATCACGCTAGCTGGCTAGCTAGCCGGTCAGCTTACATTACCCGAGGAAGCAAAGCCACTAGTTGCTGCTGTTACGAACGTAATCACTAGCTTGGTAAACTAAACAGAAATGTGTTGTTGGTTTGCAACGAGGTGGAACAATTTAAAAATGAAACTTTTTCCCCCCATTGCCTCGAGCGTTAACCCTGCCCCCAGCCCCTAACGTAAGCAAGACCTTCTCCGGGGCCGGTTCCAGCCCAGCAAGGAGTTGGAGCCGCTCGGGAACCAGTTTTCCAGGCCGAGAGCCAGCTCATTGTCTGTGGAAACAGGAAGAATTGGTTCGCGATTGGGCACCGGCTCCGAACCAGCCCTCAAAATGCCTTGGTGGAAAAGGGGTATTTGAGAGAAGGTCAGAGATCATGTTGCTGGGTTCCCAGCTCCTGTCTGGGTCGTTTCAAACTGAGTCCAACAAGTCTCTAAATCAGTTGTTGAGAAAACACAGCAGAGGGGACCCAAACACTTCCTCTGTGTATTTGCTGGCATATCTGAAGTGTTGCCTGGGGCCATGTGAACATTTGAGCTGACGATGGGGGCTATTTGCTTCTTTTCTTGTCAGGAATGAGTCGTGACAGCCATGGGTACCGAAAGCAATGCTCGGGAGTTGATTAACATGTAGGTGTAACAGAAGAAAGGTGTGTGACCTCGTCACCCCCGTCAGATTGAGCAAAGCATTCTGTGCCACTAAATAGCCAGAGTTGTGACCCTCTATGTTCTGTGTTGTATCTCCATGCAGAAGTTCTTGTCCGGTCTTGCCTCCAGATGAGTTGATAAGATTGCTTCTGACAGCAGATGTTTGAAATTTCCCTTGTCTCCCCCGCAAACTTGAAATATTGACTTTTACATGAAGCGTTGCTGAAGACCAGGATAGATATTCAGGATTAAATTTTACACAGCTTCTTTGTCTCGATTCTCACACTTCATCTTTGTCATCTGTGCATCGCCTTTCATTACCGCCGGAGACGATGGCCGACCTGTGTAAAGTGCTCTGTGTGCCGTGTGATGCAATCGTACCCTTAACAGCGCTTAGCTGGATAAACACAGCACAACACGCCGCACAACACTGGTACGCTGCAAAAGAAAGCAGTGGCTTTCACACTAATCACTCATCTCGGGTAATGGAGCTTATAGTCCGTGGAGTATGAATGTCTGGCAGATGGCAGATGATAATGCCTCTCTGTTGTTGATAAGAGGCTTGGAAATTGACAACAATGCAACAATGAAATTAGTTCTCCCATTTCAGTTTGGGAAACGGGAAATAAAAGCACATGCTTGCGGGAATTTGGAAATACGTCTGGCAAAGATAAAATTAATATTGAAGATATGATACATATTAAAAGTCGAGGCAGACTGTATCACAAAAAAAAACACGTGGTTTTGCAAAGGAGTTAAGAATAAAAAATCTTGCCCGGGGCCCGCTTGAGACTAGAGCCAGCACTGTTCACAGTTCAAAGATGTTATTGACCTCCATGATCTCCTCTGGACTGGGACTGGGAGGGAAGATCAATATTTATGTTCGGCAGATCAAAGAATCACTGTTCAAAAATAAACACACTGTCCGCCGCATCCAACGCCTCCCTCCTCGATCGCCGCTTCAATCGCAAATACTTTTTTTTTCACCTCAGAAAAATCATTGTTTTCACAGCACACCGATGCTAACGAAATTCCAACCAAGTAAGGTGCGGAGGAGATTTTGAACTCGCTTCAGCCAGTCGACGCTCAATAGATATGATAAATTCATTAGAGGCAGGAAAAGGTTGAACCTGTCTGCTCTGAGAAAGTTGACACCCACAGCTGCAGGGGACTCTTCGTTTGGAGCGAACCTTCCTTACTCCACACCTCCTCGCATGCACTTTTAACTCCGCCGCCATGTTTTGCATGTCAAAGGAGGCAATGTTTTATCCCGAGGAGGGATGTACAGACGAGGAGCGGGGTTGTGCAGGTGTCTGGTGGAAAGAAAAGGGCACCGGGATGTTGCAGGTGAGAGGTTTGTGCAGGTGACTAGACGAGAAAAATGAACGTGTTTGTGCTGTTCTAGCAATGAGCAGAACAAAAGAGCATTGGCCATTCAGAATATCTCAAAGGGGCTTTACTGATTTTAGGAAAAATCTTCTAGTCATTAAAAATGTTAAAAATGCTAAACCATTTCAGTGCAACACAATCTGTCTGCATGCGTATTATTTCATGCTCCAAGTCTGAAACCTTAAGTCATCCTTTTTGTAAATCAAAAAGTCTTGCTGATGCCAAATCTATATCTGTCAATTTTTAGTTTTGGAGATAGATCAGAAATTGTCCTTCGAGCTTCTTGAGTGGGTGCGTTGGTGGAATGCTTGAGAGACGGGGATGCAGAGGCACTTTGAACTGCATCTTAAAAGACACAGACTTGATTTGTTAGCGGTGACGTTAAAGGAATATCATTGCTTTTTACATTTTTTTTATATATAATTACACAAGGACATCGATAATCCGTAATGATGAATCTTGATAAAGCGGTTCTGCAAAAAGTTAAATGGAGTTTTAAAAGGTCAGTGTACCCATCAACCATAGCCAGTAAGTAGTATTACTTAGTTTTGGGAAATACACTTATTTGTTTTCTTGCTAATAGTTATTTGAGAAGATCAATACTACTCTCATGGCTCTATGATAATTGTGAATCTGGAGACAGCACAAAAGGACAAGGCAAGAGCAAGACTCGGAAGGCCCATGGAGCTCTTGCTATCCTATTGGGAAGTCAAAGCAGTACAGCCAAAAACAAAAGGTCCAACAAACACAAGCTCTTGTAGGGCTCGGAACGCTGGGGGGTGACGAAAACAGTTTGATGCCTTGCAGAATGGAAGCCTCTGTTGGGTCTTTTGGCCCTGCACCGAGGTCAACACTCTATTCCGGACTTATCTTCAGAATGGCCCGGCACCGAGTCCCAAATGTTGCACCAGGAAAGACCGTTAAGGAAAGGAATCAAGAGCGGCTCAAAACAACTTGTGACAGCTGTGCTGAAGGAGATGGGGCTTGCATGGGGCAAGCCACATATATTACAAGATAGGTTTGATGGAGGCCGATAGTTGAAGAGGACAAAGCCGATTAAGAAGAGAACTGGCAACTGGAGTTGGGTAAAAATATCGATTCAGCAATGCATTGCGATTATTTTCCCCGCAATTCAATATCGATTCAGCAATCTTCTGAATCGATTCAAGCCCCTGGCCAGTGGGGGCGCTGTGACCGACACCCTCGTGTGATTCGCGCTGTACGGACGGGGGCCGCACTAGACCAAACCATTACAATATGGCGACCGGAGTGAGTACACACCGGCCGCGAAAGCGCCGCGAATAGGCGCGTAGCGGAGCCCACTTCCTATCGGCGCCCCTGTTAAGCGGTAGTGTAGTTCACACCAGACACGGAGCGCCGTGAATAGGCGCGGCCGTCCCGCGCCGTGAAGCGATTGTTTCGGCGTCTGCTCTATTTTTTGCGCGTCCCGCGAGCGAACGCGTCAGTTCTGGCAGTAAATCACACAGAAGCTGTGTCCAAATTCAGGGTCTGCAGCCACAGCTAAAGAAACACGAGACAATCCGGCCAAATTTCAAAATAAAAGCAATTTTCCTAAAATAAAATACCGCGATTGACAAATGCGATCATAGTTGTGTATCTCAACTCGCACTGGGAAACAGGAAGAGAAAATACATTTAATAAATGTGAAGAGTAGATAAACAAATATGTGCATTTCAATGGTATATCTGCACTACTACTGTCTACTACCATAGCTTCCGCAGCCGGTGTGTGAACCCGTTACATGCACTGTAGTTCAGTGTTTAAGCAGTGTCCTGTTTTATCATGCTATGAGTTATACCACGGCTGTTCATAAGGCATGAAACTAAATACATTATTTGAAAAAATGATTTGGTACTCTTACTTGTGTATTTCTACTTGATACTGAATCGATTTCGAAGCATTTCAATCAATATCGAATCGAATCGATATTGAATCGAATCGTGAGATTCTAAACAATACCCAGCCCTAATATTATCATTCTGATATTCATTCGTTTTGTAGGTTTTCAATTTTAGTATTGGGATATAGTTTGGGTTTTTTTAATTACCGAAGAGGTGATGTTTAATTCCTGGAGACAGCAGGCTCAAAACACTTCTTCAGGGGAAGAGGGCCTGCAAAGAAACTTTGAGGTACAACTACACATCCAGAGGGATGAGGCAAGAATCACTTAATGCAGAGGCGTGTTTGCGCCGCCCACATATGGCATAAGTACTACTGAAGCTCCAGGGTATCCGGGACAGCTCTACGAAACCTTACTAATTAACACATTATATTTTTTTTGTTAAAACCAAAATGTACAAATGCTGTGGTTCTGGAAGTCTTTGTGCCGGCTAGGATGTAGATGTACAAGAAATAAATTCCCCAAAGGGTTTGAAACATTCATTTTGAAGGATGAGGGCCACCAATGAGACATGCGTCCATGCATGTGGATAAGAAGGAGACTAATTTGGTTGCACCATTTTAGCTCAGCTTGTCTCAGGTTGAGAGAAGTTCCCATCAGTCCAGCTAAATGAAACCTCAGCGCTGAACTAATCCTCCTATGTTTTAAAGGTTCACATTATACCAAACTCACTGTCCAATTATCGGTATGCAGGACACTCAGGCACCCACGCACAAAAGACAGAAAGAAAGGCTTTAACTATACCGTTAGTATCTCAAGATGTAATTTGCAGCAACACAATGTAGAAAGAGAAAGGGGAGGCTAACGGGGGAAAGTGGGAGCAATTATGTCTGCCAAGGACAAAACAGTAATGTAACAAGACCCCGTGTCGAAGGAAATGTCTCCCCGCTGTGAAACATGGTCGCTGACACAACACGTAGATCAATAGTCGCCCACCGGAGCTCTCTTCATAGGCCTAATCAAAAATAATAACAGAGATAATAATTGTAATGGCCCGGTCACACCAATAATACCCATAACAATTACAATAAATTGCAAGCTGTCCGTTTGCCAAGCTTCTAACAGTCATTGTCCATTTAACAGAATTAATCACGCTGGGAGGGCAGTGGGAGTATGTGTTATTAGTGGGTGTTTTTGACGTTCTGGTGTTTATGTCGAAAATCTCTCATCCGTCAACCTACACATAACTGAAACGCGGAGAGGGACAAACAAACACATAAATTACAGGTCTAATCTCGCTGGGCCAGGGTCAGGTCAGGGTCTCTGATCAGGTGGAGGGATGCGGAGTGGGACCAAAGTCCAACGAGAGTAGCTGACAAGGGGGAAATATGCTAATGGGAGAGGTGAGGCTTGTAGGGGAAAGCGGCAGTAATACCCATTTAATGGACTGTGGCGTGGTGCTCTCTGAGAATGGGAAGGGGGGGTGGGGGGGTGTGCGAGTGTGTTTTGTGTAAGATGGCAGCTCAAGGTTTAGGGGTTCTGCGTAGAGCCATTGTGCGTTACATTAAGCCCCAGATTTAACCCTGCTGCAAGGAGCACGATCAGCTATTACTGTCAGCAAAGTTATTACAGCTACACACCAGTTGTAGGATTACCCTCTGTGTGCTTTGGTGTGTGTGTCTGTGTGTGTGCCTGAGCAGATATTTCAGTGAGTATACATTGTACAAGCAGATGTGACAGTACATTATATGTTGCTGCTGCTGCTGGTGTCTAATGTGCGTGGTTGTATTGCCGTCTACATGGCATGTGCTTGTCTACTAACCTGTCTACAATAATCCGTCGCCTTATGTGTGTGTCACTCTCTGTAGCGTTGCCACCATTACCAAGGTGACATGTTTGAAACGGAGCGCAGTTTCACTGACAGCAAAAGCGTGCCTGATTGGATTAATCATGGTCGACAAGCTCGCATCCTGATGGATGAAGGGGCGTCAGTGTGGATGGGTTTTTTTCAGTCTTAAAAACAGGCGGCAAAACATCTGAAACGTGGAATTGCCTTGAACTTGCATTATTTTTACTGGCCATCAGGGGGCTACTCAAATAAAGTCCAAATGTATAGAAGTCACAATCGCTCATTTAAAGTCTTCTTCAACACTACTCACTATTCAGAGTCAAATAGAGGATAAACAAGGGTTTGGACACCCTTGTGACTGACGTGCTGTTGTCGTTGTCCCGGTCTGGTTTCGTCTCTTTCAGTGTGCTTTCAGTTCATGAAAGATCATTTTAAAAATGTCTTGCTCAGCGTTCGGTTCTAACTTAGTTCCATCCTCTTCTGTCCCTTTTGGTTCCAGAAACCTAAGATGGCAACAGCCAAAAAAGAGAATTTGAGCCAATCCACAAACCAATGGGTGACATCATGGTGACCACATCCACTTCTTATACAGTCTCTGCTTAAGATATACTGTATCGTCTGAAATGAGTTTTACATGGCCTTGGAAAAAAACTTTAATGTAAACTTTGAGCGACCTCCACAGAATTAAGTGTGAAAATCCTGCCTCATATACGGTCTTACCCTGTATGCATTTTTTCAGACCAACTTGTGATTGTTAAAGAACAAATTTGCATTACATCTTTATTTTTCCTCTTACCAGATGAAATATATAACTTCCTAAAGAAAAAGAGGGGGTGCTCTGAAGTGATCCCCTCTGCTACGAGGAAGCCTTTTAAAGACAATCTGTATTCGGAGAGAGCAGGAGGATTTCATAGAGATGAAAATTAAATCCGTGCAGATTTCATGGAGCATAGGCTTGTGGATTTTTGCATTCCTTTTTTTTCATTTTTCCACCAACTTTTTCATGACTGTTGGTTCAGCTGATTACAGCCCAGCGCAGCATTTCAATGGCAATTCAAACACTATACTTCAACATTTTAAGTGCCACAAAAGCAGTTTACATACACAGCAGTGATGTCACACACAGTGAGATTCCAGCACGGTAATGGTGGCTTGGATTAGTCTGCAAATGAATACATGTAAATGTATGCATATCTGTGCTGGCAGCTCTCCACTTCTCTGTGTGTGTGTGTGTGTGTGTGTGTGTGTGTGTGTGTGACTGAAATGCATTTCGCGGAAGATGACTAGATGACCACTCAGCCACTTTACTGCCAAACCTCCCCGACCCAGACTATTTCAGTCCAGTCATACCAGCAAACAGATATCACCATCACACAGCTCGGATACAGATGATCCATCTCCAAACCTCTCTTCAGTCGAGCACATTGCTTCTCCGAGGGCCTGAAATAACAGCGAAAAGGAACAGCGAGACAGCCGTCCCCCCCCCCTCTTTTCTTGTGCCTTATCTGCAGATGTCTCGTCTCCCGCCGCCCTCCCCATTCTTTTCAGAGGGTCTATTTTAAGAGCGGACATGGTCCGTTCCATCACACTCGTAGGTTCTCCAGATGACAAAAAGGAAACAAATCCGTCTGTGTGTACAGTAAGTCTCTCCGTGTGGCTCCTTTTGTGTCTATGAATGTGTGTGTGTGTGTGTGTGTGTGTGTGCCTGCCTGCCTCTTTGTGTTAGGAGACTGTTTACACAACCTACACATCCCCTGTTAAAACAGCAGACCAAAACGGAGTGTTTCCAGATGGAGACGGTCTGTAAACCACAGTGGCCCATCCTTCCAACCATGACGCACACACAACAAACACACACAACACACACACACACACACACACACACACACACAGTGGAAGCCTGCCCTGCGTACCATATCCCCCCCCCCTCTAGTGACAACATTCTAGGCCAGGCTATTGTTTTATGTTTATCTGAACCTCAGGCTCCAGAAAACCAGCACCACCATGATTCAGTCTTCCCGCTCCCTTTTATGGGCCGCGGGTACGAAGTGGGAGAGAACAGCGGTGTGGAGAGGAATGAAGCGAGGGAGGCAGTGGCGGCCTGCTTGGAAAAATAGTGTTTTGTTCAAGGTCTCCTCAAGGTCTCATCATTCAAAACTCATCAGAGCCTGACAGGCATTGATGAGACCGGAGATGAAGTGGTTTCTGCAGAACGCTTAACAGGGATTAAAAGGGTCAGTTCACCCAAATCACACAAAGATGAGTGAAGAAAGATATCCTCAGGCATGCAAATAAATGTGCCCCCCTCCCCCAATGATGAACTGTTCCTTGAACCCCAGAGTCTAGAAGTGTTGTAGTACTAGTAGATATCTAAACGGCCTGTTTATCATCTGATTTATTTGCCAACATCGTTACTGTGATTGCTAACAGAAACAAAAGGGAAATCCCCGCATGGAAATGCAGCTCTGCCTGTTGATTTCTTTTTTTTTAACCAAGAAGCTACACATATAAACCGTTTATACTGTGTTTTCTGTGGTTGTTTGTCATGGAAATGTGGTGGTCAGGTCTTGGTCTTGGCTCGCCTTAGTCTCAATGTCATTGTCACACAGCAGTGAGGGGTGTCCTGTCTTGGGTTTTCTGTCTTGTGAATTCTATGTTTTATTTTGAAAAATAACTCTCCTCTCGTTTCAGGTCACTTGCCCTTCCTCATGTGTCTCCAGTCTGACGTCATCCCTAATCCCTGATTGTTGTCACCTGTGCTCCCCTCCCTGTTGTCTATATAGTCTGTGTCTTCCCCTGTCTCGTTGCCAGAGTATTTCGTCCCACGTCTACATCTAGTCCATGACCACAGCCCTCAATCTCGACCAAGTTTTGTATGTTCCAGTGTTTCAGGTTTTCCTCAAGACGAGTGATTTTTTGTTTGGTAAAATTTTAAGTTCCAAGTTGATAGATGGATTTTCACGTAGTAGTTTTTTTCCTCCTTTTGGGAGCGCTTTCTGTTTTTCAGCCCGTATTGGCTTCGTTATTTTCCTCCCTTGTTGGAGCATTTGGTGTTCTCGTGTTATTCCTATTGTGAAGTTTGATATTCCTGTAGTAGCCTCGCGTCCTCCCTTTTGGAGAGTTTTCTGTTCTAGTGTTAGCCATAGTGTCAGAGTTGAGAATCTTTTGTAGCCCCGTATCCTCCCTTTTGGAGCGTTTTCTGTTTGTTAAAGTTCATAGATTAGTCCTCGCTAGAGTAGACATTTAGTTAGCCTTTTATTTTGTATCCTCCCCTTCGGAGTGTTTTCCTTTTGTTGTGTTTGTGCGTCCACCACCTTCCCTCTCCCCTCTCCCCTTTCCCTTTTCCCTTCCCTCTCTCTCACCTTGTCCTAAAGTTAGGAATCTAGTTTTTCATAGCCGTTTTGTTGTCACTCTGTTATTTTGGAAACGTGCAACCTGTAAATAAAAGCTTGGATCTACTGTCCTCACTCTGCGCCTGAGTCCTCCTTCAAGTCTAGTCTTGACAGTCATGGCTTGATCTGGGTTGAGGTGGTCTTCAGTCGATCCAGTTTTATGTGCTGACATTTGGGCATTTCCTATAATATTGAACAACAACCGGGCCAGGATAATCCTGAGACATCGCTCCCACCAGTTCTCATAAGGACCCGGGTCTTCAGTAGGAAGCCACATGCCAAATGGGCAAACCACCACACGCCCTGAAGCAAGCACTGCGCTCCTCCACTTCAGCTGGCCAGCTGGTACCACCATCGCTGAAATCCAACAAATGTCACTCAGCAAAGTCCAGACTCTTCTCTGTTCTGGTCCTCAGTGGTGGAATGAACTCCCGACCAATGTCAGGACAGCTGTCATTTGCCATCTTCCGAAAAAGACTCAAGACTCACCTGTTCAGACTTCACCTCGACTCTGCATAAGGTATGTTTGCTGCACAGCTACTACTTTACTCAGACGATGACCTATCACTTGTTCTACTTTTTAGCTCTTACTTTATCAGCAATGATATGTTGTGGTTTCTTTGCTTCTTTCTTTTGACAAATGTACTTATTGTAAGTCACTTTGGACAAAAGCATCTGCTAAATGACCTAAATGTAAATGTAGTTCTTGGTAATAAAGGCTTTGTGATAAGACACATGTCCTTTTCCAAACAAACGTTCAACCTCGACTGTCAAAATAAAACTCTACCAAAGGAGGGCAGCAACAAACGTTTCCACCTCCCTGTCATCTTCTCTTTCTTCTTCTTAACCATCCTCTCTTTGCCGTCTGTCCCACAAGGCCTCATTGTGGTCGCTGCATTGTGACGGGATGCTGCTGTCCTCTGAAATCTCAGAGCTGAGCCAAAGACCCCATGAAGAGAAACCCCTTCCAGCTTCCAAAGAAGCACTGACAAACTGGATCTATTAATATGCCCTTTGAGAAACTGAATTCAAAAAGATGATAAAATATTAATAATTGAACAAGTGAAGGCCGCCTAATGAAGAAACAGCATTAAAATCTCATCCTCGGTGGATTGTAAGGCCACTCTCTGTTCTTGGGGAGCTTAGAGCCCCATTTTTGGTCTGTTTCACTCCGACAAAGTGGATGTCCTGAAAATCCCTCCTTCAGTCCGCACCGTCCACGGACGTAGCTCGAAGCTTCCGGCACTGGCTAAGAACCAGTTGGTAACACCACACATTCTTCTTTTAATTCCCTATTCTCCTTTTGGCTTTGCTGTTTCCTCGGCACAACTCGGAGCATGCGAGTGCATTGTATTCGGGCTCAGGTGCTCCGGTTTGGCTATTTACTCGGTCCAATAGGCGGAAATACAGAGATGGCTTCCGTTTGTAAACCATTTTTTTAATAATAAAGTCAATTTTACAAATTCTCAATTTCCTGCCTTTCCATCCCTCCGCAGATGTAGAATGAGATGGATTGCGCTTTGAGAGATAACGCTTCACTGATAGGCTCCTGGAGCTTAGTGGGAAAATTCAATATACTGGCTGTGCCTTTACAGATCTGCCGCCATCTTGGGCCTCGGGGACAAAATAGGGGTCTGTTCCGGCATGGATTTCTATCATTCTGTCCACGCATCCTGCTGGCGCGTTGATTCATTTCAGACACTAAACCCTCAGAGAGCTAGCTATGTATATACATCAGCAAGTGACAAACAGTTCATAAGGCTGCTGCTTCCTTCGGCTCGAGGCGATGATCCTTCACCACGTGAAGTTGTGGTGTTTTTTTGATCGATTGGAGTGAAAGCACACAGAGGAAGGAAACAGCAACAAACACAGGTTGAAGCACTGCTTGGTATTAAGGGAATATTTGGAAAATCAGCGGCTTTACTGAAAACAGAAATATTGAAGTATCTCAGCTGGGGGAAATATAAAGCCCAATGGAGGTTTTGGTAGAATAAAAATGGCACGCAAGGTACATTTTAAATGTTATTGAGCAATGTAAAGACAACCGTGAGGGCGTTTTATTCATAAAACACATCAAATAATCCCTCTGGTGAGTACACACAGTTCAGTTCTCAGCGGATGCCTGAAGCCAGGCTTCAAATGCAAAAATCCTAACCAACTTCCTTAAGATACAAAGGAAGGGTTTAAGTAGAAGCTGTTTACGCATGTTTTTACACTTTGCCAGTTGGGAATATGTGAAATGGATACGAACACTATTAGAAGGAAACAAATGTAAAAAAAACTGACCTCTTCTGAATTCTTGTTAGTGAGGGCAAACAACCTCACAGCTCCTCCATTCCACGCTGTTTCGAAGCCTGGGCAACCCGGAAACCGCAGCAAGACCGACAGCGAGCACTCCTTTTTTCCATTTACCTTCATGCATTGTCATGCTTATAATCATTGCTGTAATATGCCAGTTTTCTTCACCTTTTTCCAGCCATCAGGGAGCACCCTGAGGTGTAATAGTCATATTTACACACTAGGATAAGAGACTTAGAGCTCCGTTTCTACACTCGTTGTCATGCTGTCAAAGTGTTGCTTTGGGGGGGGGGGACAACAACAATTGGCACATTCGCTCTGAACAAGGTCAGATTCCTACGACCACTGCATTTAATGTGACGTGCCCTTGATATATGTGACATATTCACATTTCATCCCCATTTACGTTTCACACTTCTGGATAATTGATCAAATGCGCAGGAGATAACACAGAGTGTCAAATAAATAGGATGAGAAGGATCTACCTCTGAGCTATCTCCTCTCTCCCACCCTCCTTCATTTCCTTACGTTTAATCACATCCCATCATCTGCGAGAGATGAAGAAGTCTCCTCCGGGCCACTATTTACATTTCACCAATCCGCATGTCTCTAATCCTTCCTGCAGTTCTAGGGCGAGATCCAAGTTATCTCAGACTGGATCATTTCCATAACGCAGGATGATACTGAGACGAAGGGGTATCCTTATTGCAGCAGCAGCAGCAGCAAATGGTTTCAGGCTTGCCCAAAACACTTAAGACCTTTATTACAGGCACTTAACCATAGGGCCCGTCAGTGTTGGAGATGGGCTCTAAGTCACAGATAATGGGGCCGATACACACACATACACGCACACACACACACGCACACACACAGGTTATGGAATCATTATGGTCACATCATCTCCTCTCAGACAGCAGTGTAAAACTACCAGTGTCTGACGCAGTGAGGATCAAAGGCAGGCAGCCTGCTGGACTTGAAAAGTGAAGCCAATCTGAAGCGCCTTAAACTTGCATTCACTCCGCTGGCCATCAGGGGGCCACTCCTCTGGTTGAAGAAAGAGGTCTGATTGCATGGAAGTCATTGCAAAAACCGGTAAACATTGTAAACATGAGGTTATTGTCTCAAGTGCTAGCCACTGCTCAATATCACATCCGCACGACGTCTTTTCTATGCCATAGTTGCACGTCCAATGTTGGTCCCCTGAAGGTGCAGGACGTGATTCCAGATGATGTTCAACATTGACATCGACAGGACCTCTGTATAAGGGCTAATTGTGGTCCAAATGTTGCTGTTGTGGACGTCTTTTCTACGTCAAATTTAAATTAATTTTAGACATCGTTTTTATACTGCTTCTCGGCTCTGTGCATAACTGTAGTCCCACGCTACTGATTCCGTTCGTAACAGCAGCAATTAGTAGCTATGCTTGCTTGGCTAATATAAGCTGACCAGCTAGCTAGTCAGCTAGCCTGATATTGCTATTGCACATTTTCCATAAATACATGTTTGCTTTAGTATGCTTAATCAACAGAGAAACACAATGCAAGTAATGAAGGTTTATTCACATGTATTTCAACAACTCGACAAGAAAGCATAAAATATACATTCTGGTGTAATGATGTTTACACTGAACTGAATGTTTTTTTAAAGGTGCTATATGTAAGAATGTGGCCAAAAACTATATTACACTCAAATTCAAAACACTGCGGCGAGTCGTATCCGCCTCCCCCTTCACCCCCTCCCCTCCAGACTCGAGGTTGCCAAACCCACTGAAGCCAGCCGGACAGCGGAGTAACAACGTTACTCATTTCGATCATAGAAACAAACGTTAGCAGCCGCGGCTGAACAGCCGGATGCCCGTAACAGGACAGTGCTAATGTTGCGAGCGTTTGTTTCTATGATCGAATAACGTTGTTACTCGACAGTTCAAAGTATTCGAAATGTCCATCCCCGTCAAGCTATGATGCTAACTTAGTTAGCCAAGCTCAACTTACCTGTCTAGAAGAAGAGTAGCCAATTCTGCATCCGATTTCGAATTCCTGTCAGCTTTCAACTGTCTCCACCGTTCCTTGTCTCGGTTTTTATCTTGGCTTTTTTGTGAATCATAGCAAGCTCTTTTGGGTTTCGTTGCCTCCGCCATTGTAGCTCAGTCGAAACTGGCAACCCATGGTTGCTCGGCAGCTGAGACTCTGACCGCAATGATTTGTAGACACTGGTGGGTGGCGCCACGTGCCAAAACATGTTTTCAAAACATAAACATGATTCGTGGTCCGCAAAAGATTTTTTTAAATGCAAATATTTTGGCTGTACTGTTGTTGTTGGTGAGTTCAGTATGTTATATGATCATTATTCCTGAGTCTCGGATGTCCCGATCCAGCTTTTTGCACTTCCGATCCGATACCGATATTGTAGCTTTTAGTATCGGCTGATACCGATACCGGCCGATTCAAGCATGTATTAAAGATTAAAGATATTTACTTATTTTGTTGTCAGACTCATGTTGAAAAGAGTTTTACTCATAAGAACAACTAGCCAACTTAATTAGGTTAGTTTGAATAATCCACAATGGTTGGTAATGAGAAGCTGACCTGTTTATTCTTAACAGGGTTAAATAAACACAAAATAGACAAAATAATAAATAGTCAATCTTACCGCTTTACCACCACACTTGACTTTATTGTGGCAAGTATTGCACTCCGCCTCTTCGTCTTTTTCGTCTTTTAGGGTAAAATAATCCCACACAGCTGACATTTTTATAGATAACTTTAAATTCTTAGTGGGACATCAGTGTTTCCCCTAGAATTTTTTTCAGGCCCGGTGGTACCCACCGAAAAAACCCTAAACAGACGAGACGCGTGGGATGGTGTATTGGTGCAGTTGGATTAAGTCAGGTGGCGCAATTATTATATTTTCATTCAACATTTTTGTTCAACCAGAGTGTATTCAAGATCACAAGGAGAGAGTGACTTATTAAGGTGCCGGGTGATGGAAATGATCCAAAATTAGGGTCCGGAAAAATATGGCTGGAAAATGATGAGCATCACATTAATAGCTACAGATACTGTAAAACACTACAACGGCATGAGTGCATATATTGTCTTATTTTATCAAGTAAAATATAAGTTATAGGTTTACTCAACAGCCTAATAGTTCATAGAAATTCCGGTAGAAATAGGTTAACTCAGAGTTCCACAGCTTATCAAAAACAATCCTCCTCCCACAGGGGGTCCCTTGCTTTGCATTCACACTGCTCCAGACCAAATGGGCTTTAGCCCGGTCACACGTCATCACGTCCTAATACTACACACACAATATGGCTTGATGTTGTTTTGAAGGAGTGCATATATTTATCGACAACACTCGACCTGCATTAGCGCATGTGTGCACGAGCGGATCTGTGCGAGCAGGCAGCGCGGAAGCTGGTCCGGTTCCAGTACCGGTCCGGTTCCGCTCACACCACGAGTCTGAAGAGTGCAACAGCTTATCAAAATACAGTGTCAACTCCGTGTTTTCAAAATAGAAAGCGACATCGTGGTGGTTTAATGAGGCGGAACGGCATCAGAACAACATCAAGTGCGTAAAGTACGCAAAGAAGAACGTAGCGGGAGCGCGCGGTGAGGATTGTTGTGGCTGCGCGTCTTGCGGAGCAAGTCTACTGTGCTGCGCGGAGGCGCTCCTAATGTAAATGTTTAGTGATTTATGAATGAATTGAAAGGTGGCTTATTTTTGGCATATTGATTTTATGGCCTGTACAATGTTAGGGGAAACACTGGACATGCACACAAGTCCGTCTTGTTGTTGTTTATTGGATGCTGGACTGGTCGCGAGGTGTGCGCTAGGTGTGCTGGAAAACGCGGACCGGACTTTGGGGAAAAACGGAAAAAACTGGAATGGATTACCTACATCGGTGCGCTGGAAAGCACGGACCGGAGTTTTGACAAAAAACTGGATCGGGAGTCCGGATCGGGATTTTCCCGTGCAGGCCGATCCGATATCGATATGCATTTTTTGATAATATCGGCGGCCAAATATCGGATCAGGACATCCCTAGTCCTATGACATATTAGGATGATTTTACAGCCAGTTGCTTTAGATTTCTTACATATTGTACCTTTAAATAATTACCTTTCTTCTCGAACGTGATCTCCGTCTACAGCATTCGAGGCGATCAGCACAAATGTGTTGTATCCGTGTTGATGCCGATGTAGGCTTGCAAAAGGGAAGAGCGATGTAGTCTGCTATTGTTATTATGCTTGAAGTTAGTGCTAGCGGTGAAACCTCAGACGTTTGCAGACGTATACAGTGATGTAATGACGTGGCTCTCTGAGCTCTCTAGCCCGTGGAAATGCAAACAGGTTCTCAGAAGATTCACAAGTTCAACCAACTGTGAACGTGCATGGAACTAGGTTAAAAGACAATTAAATAGATGAAAATGTTATGGACTACAACTTCAATCATGTTGATGACAACAGTGTTGATATTTGTCATTAATAAAAATACAATCATAATGTCACTGTAAATTTCCTGCACCTGTTTAAGATGATGACATGACGGCCAAAAAGTTTACCTATCATAACGTCCAAATGTTGAACCGCTTACTGACGTCCAAGTGGGGTCATGGTTAGACGTCCAAATAGTGGACCGAGTTTGCACGTCATGTCGACGGCCAGAATTGGTCTTGGACCAACGGACGCAATATAGACATGATCTGCATGTCCATAAGACATCCTATGTTTAGTGGGTTTAAAGTCATTTTTCAAAACAACAGATTTAGTCAATGATGGCAATGATATGTGTCTACAATGATGTGTCAACACACAGAAGTGTGTGTGTGTGTGGTTCATCACATCTGTCCCTACTTAGCCCTCACAGACACCTGAACATGAGCCATATTGCTTCTGTAGCATTATCATCAGCATGCATGTTAACTATGAATAATGTTTAGCACACATAATATCCCCAAAAAAATAGCAAGTGTATTTAAGTGTTTTTGTGTTTGCAGGCTAATTTATTTGCCTTTTTTCCAGCCGTTGCACTGAACAATTAGCATTCCAGTCCACTCGCTCCGTCTCCGATGACATGTCTCCTCATTTGAAGATGATACATCCCCTCAAGCATGCGTGAGTGCGAGTGAACGAGCGAGCGAGTGAGAGACACGCAGTTTATGTCAGAAGGTCGAGGCAGGCGAGCTGAATATGCAGTATTTCCTTCCGCAGTCAAGGCTTTGAAGTGCAACGTTAACCTCACCCCTGACCCCTGGTGTCAAAACATGTGGCTCAATCTACAGCACGGGGCCAACGCAATGTTAGGTACGAGCCAAGTGACGGGGTTTTTGGCCGCATGTAATACTGACACAACGGGAGTGGACATGCATGGAATACGGACGCGCAAAAATGCAAATAAGTTACAAATGCAAATTACAAACACCCTTCAATGCATAAACACAGACAGAAACACACACACATTTACTGCACACATACACACACACGTATCGACCCTTTCTCCCATGAGTCATCCATTGCACCCTCATTCATCAACATTAGCACTTCACACACACACACACACACACACTCACTCACATGCACACACACACACTTCCCCAACCTGGAGCAACACACGCACACACACATTAACCACTCTCACAGTTACTCTGCAGCTTCCTTTATGTGAGCCAAGTAAATGGGCTGAGGGAGGACGTTAGAGGAGCACAGGACTGCAGTTCCTTGCCAAGCAGTTGACTTTTAAGCAACTCACACCACGCGGCTCAAGCTTCTGTCTAATGGAACCGAGCTGATGTGCAAGAATTTCATTATTTCCCCCCTTTGCTCTCTCTCTCTCATTTACTTTTCTCTTCTCGTCAGCAACTTGCTATTTGTTTCTATTGCTCTATAATGTCCACCCGCTTTTTTCACTCATATCAGTCCGACTTGTACTCTTTTCATTACCCGCCCCCGCCCGACACTCACACACACACACACACACACACACACACACACACACACACACCACCATCCCACTTTTATATCTCCATCTTTTCTTTGTGCTCCTCTTCCCTTCTCTCTATATTGTACGAGACTATTCTCCAGTTTCTGATAAAAAAGTAATAAGGCTTGCTAATGGCTTCAATTTCCTTCCCTCTCCTCGCCTGGTAATCCCTGGTGTATTGCATTCCCGAAGATAGCCTTTGTTGTTGCTAAAACAAAGGGCAAATGTGTGTGAGTGTGTGGGTCTTCTCAAGGCAGGCTGTGACCACGGTCCAGATATAAATGCAGGCAGGTGTGTGCGCGTGGAGAGAGCTTGCATGTGCGTGCATCTGTATATTTATGTGTGCAGGTCTCCCCTGTGATTCCGGCCCACCACTTAGGCCAGGCGGTTTAATTGAATATTCGAAGTGGTAGGCTGCGCTGCTGCATGTCTTTGGTGGTAGCCGCTACCCATAAACCCCCTCCGAGTCACGCCAGGGGCTTCGCCCGGGGCTATAAAACTTTCACTAAAGCAATCCTGTGCATGCTCTGGCCATGGGAGAGAATCTAAATAACAAAAAGTCTTGTTATGTATGTGTGTCGACGTGTGAGGGAACAACGGAGAAAGAGAATCACTGAAGGTCTGCTGTCCTTTGACTGATCTCCCCTCCTGTCCTTCCAAGCACCATAGATCCACTTTTAATCTCTCCTCTGATCTCCCTCTGCGGTGTAAAAGACCAAACATGGCCCTGGGCTTTCGGTCCTATCATGCTCGTTGACTCAGACAATGCATTGTCCCACCACACAGAATGAATGGGCCTTATGAATACTGAAGGGAAATGGGAATCATTCACAAGCATCCACGTAAGGCCAAAGAAGAGAACTGGTCTGAATCTCTCCATAAAATATCAGTCTTTACAATATATATATATATATATATATATATATATATATATATATGCACCTTGTTATTTCCTAAGTGCTTCACAGTGGAGGTTATAACTTCTCGTGTATCTTCAATGCATCCATGCATGGGCTTATGTCTCCATGAAGATTTAATTCAGTCTTCTGTCTGTATGCCAAACATGTGTACAGGGAGGGACGGTTCACTCCAATTTTTTGTGGTAATTGAGACTTTTCTTGAGAAAACAAAAAAAGTAGTCAAATCTGTCCCTCGTAAACAGCCTGTCTGGATACTTTTTGACAAATAAGACTGTCAAACATGGATGTCACCTTTCAACACCCACTGACCCCTTGTTTCTTTTCTGTATCCGTCTGGGTGAAACTCCCAGGTGAGACAGCCCTTGAAAAAGCTCATCCCTGACTCACCTCCCTATCTCCCTCCCTCTCTGTTCTGTCAACTGTGTTCTCAAAATGAGCCGAGAATAAGTGGGAAGAGGAGGAAAAGGGGCCTGCGAGATAGAAGGAGGGAGAGATGGAAAGAGGAGAGATATTAATAGTGACAGGGCAGAGCTATTGAGAGCCTGACAACGGCACCTCTGCTTCTCTCTCTGAAGGTGTGGGGACGAGGTAATGGGTTGATGGTGACATCTAGAGATGGAAGGAATGAGGCGGAGTGCTAGATGAAGGGCTAATGCCTATAGATTGTGACCTCTGGGGAGTGGGACAGCATTATCCTGACATGGTTGGGTTGAGAGGCCTCTAAAAGCCCGGGGTTCTGGCTCAGATCTAACCATCAACAGTCCCTAGACTAAGCTGGTAGGGGTTTGTCTGGATAAGTGGACCTGACAACCCCCAACAATGAGGTCTCCCTGCAGACTCACAACTCCGCCGGCACACTGTTTAGTTCAGCCGAGGGTATGTCTGCGGGGATTTGTCTATCTCCATCTGTGTCCTACAGGTGTTCTCATGTGTGCGAATGTCACCATCGGGAGTTAGCAAGAACAAGCTTTTTGTCAAACGATCCCGCCGTTGTTGATGTATTAGCGAGGTGAGATCCAGAGGGTTCATATTACATTACTTCTCAACACATTGTAAGGCCAATACGATCACCCTGTGTTGACTTAACATGAGCTGACGAGCATTAAAACGTGTATTGGAGATGTCACCACATTCCTTTTCAGGAAAGATCCTCTCGAAGAAATCTTAGAAATAAAAGTGCAAACAAGAACCATATAGGCTCTAACCCACACAGGGTGGTGTACTGTGAACTTTTTTATACTCCAAGGGTTTCATCTCGGACCCTCACAGGGATTTATACAAAGAACCTCCTTGTTTTTTAACTGTACGGGGATAATGGGCTGGGAGGATCTTGCAACAAAATAAATGTTTTGAAAGCAGCAACAATCCACTAACTATTTCTTCCCGAGAAAGGTTCTTTGGATGAAAATCATTAAAAACCCCTTTCTTCAAAAAGGGTTCTTCATGGGCAAATGGTTCTCGGTAGCCCTCCAAGATAGACCTGTTTGGAACCCTTACATCAAACCCTTAAATCGAAAGGCAGCTTTTTCTTTAATGCAGTATGGATCCGCTTGCTAGCATACTTTCCTGTATGATTGCAGTGCTGCAGTACATCTAAGAGGAAAGCACACCTGCACTGTATTTCCCATGTGTGCACTTCAATCTGTAAATGTGGCATTTATTTAGCATATCAACGTTAACCTTCTCAAATTCCCCTGGGGATGTGCCGTCCTCGGCTCACACTGCTGTTTTTCAGAGGCTGTCACAGGCTGTCACAAGCTCAGTTTAAAAAGTTAAGATGATGCTGTTATCTTGGACAAAGAAGTTATCCATTGGTACCAACCATATCATGCAGACTATGGCATGGACACAGTGGTCCCTTGACCTCTCATCTCAAGATATCTGAATGAAAGGGTTTTGCTTATAACATGTAGTTTAGTGCAAAGCAACATGCAGTTTTTTGCATGTTGTATGAATGTGTTATTTTTGTTTTTCTCATTTTCCAAACAAAACAGAATTGGGTATGCCTGGAATGCTGAGACTCCTGTGGAATCAATGAGCCTTGTTGTATTCATGCTGCATAAAATTGCTTGCCACCCAAAAAATCTTCCAGAAATCTCCAAATGCCAAGAGGTATTGATACCAAATCAAAGAAAGGGTTTTTATATTGTGTACCAATTGGTGAAAGAACTTCTGAGACATGATTGCACATGGGAATGGCATAATTTACTTCGACCATAATCTTCTTATTCCTTAAACACTGCTGCCCATACAGTTGGAATACTTTGTTTTCAGACACAATCCTGTTTATACCTGGTTAAATGCATCAGTAATCACTTTTGACTAGGTGAAATGATTACATTATGTGTCCCAATTACCCAACCAGATATCCCTGATTGTGTCTCTATTGGTAATGGTCATGTTTGAACAGTCGGAATAACAGAGATCTTATATACATAAATGTGTCCGAACTGTCATGTGTCTGAAGTGTTGAAACAACTTTTTTTTTAGACATGACAAATCTACTCACTAGTTTCAGCATTGGTGCCAAAAATGTGACTAAATTACAAGGGACTTCTATCGTGAAGACTACAGGAAAATGTTGTAATCTCCGAGTTAGCGTTACACTCATAGAGAACAGGCCATACTTTTAAAAAGCTTAGCATTAGCGTAGCTTTGTTACCTGCTATTCTTCAATAAAACAAGCGGGCTAATACTGCAGGGGGAAGAATGAGCAACAAAACAATTTAATTATGAAGGAAATAAAATGTGTGTTTTGTGCCATATTACAGCTGTTCCTTTGACCACGTGGTATATCTGATCACTATCTGATCAGGCTGGTCACATTTATCACATTTTGAGGCACATTTGTGGACACAACAGAGTTGTGAGCTGGTGCATCCAATCACAAAAGTCGCATTAGAGAGTGTAATGAGTGACGTTTAAGAAATCAGGTTACTTTTGTAAGGAACCCAGTTACTTAAGATAAGTCCATGTAAACGCTGTGTTGAAAAGAAATCTATTTCGCCTCAATCTGGTGTAACGTAAGCAGAGTAACTGCTTACGTCAGCCCCACCACCTCCTCCGAGGAGTTCCAATGTGTTACAGTGCTTGGCCTCTAACTGTATGATCAAACAAACACCACGGTCCCTGAACAACAAAAACACCATCATTAATCAAATATAAAAATGATGCAAAGCAGAGGAAAACGATGAGGCATGAGGCTTGCCTGTTACTGCTGGTATACCTCACTCTCTCCCTTCCCTTTGGGCTCTACCAAGGTGCATCGTCACCCGACTCAGCTGACAGAGCTACGTGGTGAGTGGGGCGGCATCAGGATGAGAGACAATGAAAAAGAGAAGAGAGGTTCAGCGAGGGCCAACCGGCTAGCTGGCCCTCAGGCGATGAATCAGCATTGACTCTCCAGGCTGCTTGTGTTCGGCAGAACACTTCAATAAGGGCAAAACAACTTTACTTTACTTACTCAAGAATGCCTTGAAACCTCTGTTCTATCATACTTTGTCTCCCACCTGTGTCTAACAACTGGGGTAAGGACTCAAAGAATTGCATTGTGTTATTTTTCATCTGCCTTTGGAATACTCGGCTCATATCAGGTGATACTGTAGAAATGAAGAAAGGAGAATAAGGAGGGCCGACTGCCTCTATACTGAATATAAACTTGATCTTCTGTATTTATTATCAAACACAGGCGAGAAAAAAACACATATGTGTGGAAGCTTTTATTGATTTATTCTGACAAGGACTGCTTTTAATTTCTTCTTTTCAAAATTCAGCACCGCAGTTGGAGTATGCCTAGGAGTGGAGGAGGTTGAATGTT
The DNA here is from genome assembly GCA_029853015.1 of Chelidonichthys spinosus. Classification (NCBI taxonomy): domain Eukaryota; kingdom Metazoa; phylum Chordata; class Actinopteri; order Perciformes; family Triglidae; genus Chelidonichthys; species Chelidonichthys spinosus. The sequence goes on along the minus strand of CM056842.1, from coordinate 1,616,193 downwards.
CGATACTGAATAAATCTGGTGCTGTTTTATTGTCAAAGGTTTAGGAACTTCCACAAAAACAATATATTTGTCTGACTGTTAATTTCTCCAGCTCATGAAAACTAAAAGTCAGATAGTGAGAAGTCAGCCTCCAGTTGTCTGCATGCCGCACGGCCTCTGTTCTCACATAAAACAAACAGAAATAAATACAGTACTTTTCCCCCATCTGTGCTGGAAACACCTCCGAATTTACAAAACTGCACCTCATTTATTTGTTCTGAGAACGTGAATGAAAAGGTATGTGATTTTATCAAAACATCAGTAAACATTTGTACAAAAAGAAATCAATATCAACGTCTCTCGGGTAAGGCTGATATGACTTCTCAATCAAGGGCTAAATTGTCATAGTGTATTAAATATCCTGGTAAGTTCCACTTAACATGCTGTATATATAATGATATAAGTGTAATAATCAAGTAATTGCAGAGATCTCAGGAAAAAGTAGGTTCAATATGGCAACAAGCACAACAGACCAGACATGGAGTAATATGAATATGAGTAGTATTTTGTCGCTCAGCAGTCAAGTGAGTCGTGTAATGGGAATTTTGGATGTTTGTAATTTATTATCAGAATATTTGTCAGGTCAGACGTCGATCCGCATCTCCTTTCTGACTGTTATGCTATGACGAAAATTAATGCCTGTTTGTAGATGGTATGAACATGAGTGCCACATTGACATAAGATAATTTCAGGACTATGACGCCTATGTTCTGTAAATCTTGACCTTGCCTGTACATCTTGTCTTTGTAAGATAGGACATGATCCGTCCTTTGGTTCCTCCTCCTTAAAAGGGAGATTGTTGGTGGACTCAGGGTCGTTCCTGCTGATTCTGAACCTTTGCATCAGAAGGCAGGGGTGAACAGTACTTTCTTCTGCAGATGAGAATACTTAGTAGAATAAACCTCGGAGAAAAAGCTGATCCTGGTTGTTGATCTTTATTGGGCAGATTCATTTTTCCACAACAGTCGTTAGTCAGCCAAACATATTTTTGGAATATTGACATGTGTGAATCTGACGCCGCAGGTACCTGGAGTGTGATAGTTACAAGCTTAGGGCCATTGACAAAGCGTTGATATTTGATAAGTTGGTAGTGAATGTGTTGGAGTCACATCTTGTTGAGTAAAGATTTATCCTACTGTTTCTTTAAGATGAAACCCGTCGCTCTTACAGGCAGGCTTATGATTTCAAATCTTCCAGCAGATGCAAGGTAAAGGTTGACCAAACTGTTGGGCACTTTTAAATATGCGCATTGCCCTCGACATGAGGACGTAGGCCGTACTGAAAGACATGTGAAGGACTGCCTCGCGGAGCATAAATACGCCGTTTGAATTAGGAATCACAATTACCCGATGGCTAGACATTTTAGTGAGTCTCACAATGCTAATTATTTCCTTATTGTGCATAGAGGACATTGAATAGATTAAATCTTACAGAAACGTAACCAGAAGGAAGCCATCAAGTGGAGAGACTAGAGCAGGTCGCCAACCTTTTTGAGACTGAGAGCTGTCTGATGGGTAGACAGTAATACTGAGGGATAACTGTTTTCGTGTTATCTTCTTGCATTTTACATTTGTTCAATTTATCAATTTATATAATGTATTTAATAGACTTAATGTATTGTAGCTGATGGGCTGGACAAAATGCTTACATCTCTCTACTGTAGGTCCTATAGGAGAATACACGCTTACATGCTTATCACCATGTAAGCAACACAACAAACATTCAATGACAATACTGTATGTGTCCAAAAATTAAAAAAAAGAGCTCTTTAATAAAAAAAATAACAAACAAAAAGAATAGGTCCTTTTCAGTTGGGTGCTCCAACTAATTTGCTCCTTTGTATAGAGGAGGAAATGTTCAAACACCAAGAGAAAGAGTTCGGTCTTGAGTCTCTGGATGTGTGTGTTCAATGTCAAGTTCTAGTTCTTATCTGTGTTCAACGAATAAACTAAAAAATCCAAGTCCTCTGTGGCCGGTTTTAGGGCTGGCCACACCGCATCCAACACCTGTCAGTGTTCTGCTCGGCAAGGCTCGCCATCTTTAGTTTTGTCTGTAGTTCTGGTAGGAACAAAAAAAACAACCTACACAAATGCAGATCGTAAGATATCTGTCTACATCAACTTCTTCTGTTCAAAATAAAAAACTTCACAACATTATTTAAACTACAAGAAATTAATAACTTATCATTAATAACCATATGTCACAGTATTTTAGCATTGTGTATGTTTTTTAAACCACTTTCTTAGTAAACATTTCTCTGTAGGCCTACAAATTTTTAATATTTGATGTTTTAACATGAAAACTGAATACCGTTAATCCTCTAATATAGGCCCGGGCCTTTATTTACTCAAGTGTATCACGGCCTAGGCCTTTATTGGAAAGAGGCCAGAGTTAGAGACAGGCCCCTATTTCTATTTGAGCAAAACGGACTACCAGTAGAATGAATAAAAAACAAGATTTTGTGTCTATTTTTTAACCTATAAAATACTAGGTTCATTTATTGATAAAGTCTCCTCTTTGGCTCTGCAGCTGCCATATTACGGTAAACAACATTTACCACTTGCCAGTATTGCACGCTTGGTGGGCTGCCACTAGGAGGATGATTGACAGGCGCTCTCCTTCATACAATCATGCACACTTCATGGCTGCACCTGATTGGACGATCGCTTTCACAGCTGTCCTGTCTGCTCCCAAATTTCAAACCAACCAACATGGCGGCTCGTTTGGAAACGTTCTCTTATTTTAGTTCACCGAAATGTGTTTCTGAAAACATTTTATGCGAGAAATAAGCTATGCAGTTGCTGAATCTGTTTTTATTTTAGATCAACAATGGTCACTTTAAAGGATTTTTTACGTTTATGTTATTTACCTCCGCCGACAGCGAGACCGGCCAATGTTAGCGACCGGCCGGTAATAGAATGCATACCAGTATTAGATGATTTACAGTATAATTATTCCTTCACTAAATAAGTGCATTTAAACAACCAAAACAAGTTGAATCACATTTAAAATTTAAAATTGATTCTGCTAATCAAGATGCTCTAGCCCTTTACCGGGTCTTATTGCTTTACTAAACAGAACTAGCACTTAGCGTAACAATTAGTATTAACATTTAGCACAAGTTCATCACCAACCAACTTGCAATATGGGTTAGCCGTTCGAAACTATCATCTTAGCTAGAGATTAGCATTTTAGCTAGAAATTAGCAATAACTTTAGCGATCTATTTTACACATTAAACAAAGGCACACTGAGCACTAACGTTCAGGGGGAACATTCACACAACTCCGGTTGGTTTTATAGCAAAAGTATCTGAACATAAACAGCATTTATCATTTATTTTCTCCTCACAGTAGCTAGCAAAACAACAATTAACATGCGACACGTGCGGCCACTCACCGGAGTTCAAAGACACTTATAAATTGACAGGAATTGTATCCACTAGGTTCACAGCTTGCGATCTAATAAAAGAGCAACTAATCAACATCATACGATTGAATATGACTGGTTAAATCAGGGTTTTAGAACTGCTTGACAGCATGTTATAGCAGGAAATGCTCCGTTCGCTCGTAATACATCTGCCGTCTATTCGTCTAGATGCTGCGATTAAAAGTGACCCCCACTACAAAAGTAGGGATCTCAGATGGCTTACTGTTACAACAATCACATCGTGCCTAGTGCACTCTACTGGAGAAAATAAGTAACTGCATCTCTAAATGACAATTAAGGATTTAGTAGCCCTATATTTCATATGGGTTACACATGCGAGGAAACATATCGGTGAGTACGAACGTTTGGTTCAAGAAACGAACACAACTCTCCAGGCGACTGGCTTCTTGTTCCACGTTGTTGCTTGTTTTAGGTTAAGGCCTGGCTCGCCTTCCTGTTTATTAAGTGATTGCTGTATGTCGGATAGACGATGGATGGTTAACAACTTTGTTTTCTCATCCAAATAAGTTTTTCCTTACGCTGCTCGTGTGTTTCCTCCCCCAACTGACTTCTTGAAACAGACAAGATTCCCAGCTCTCTGCAATTAATTAGCGAGTGCGGTGTAATTATTACTGATAGTAGTGATGGCCAAAACTATAAAAATAAGCCCCAGATTGTATATAACCAGGATTTCAGTTTAGTCATGCCAGATAGCAATTAGTATGCATGGCTTTGTGAGTTGGAATCCTGGCCCAAACTATGTTAACACTCCTCTTTACACTTGTCATAATAAGGCAAGTAAGTACACGAGCCAGATCGGCCACTGATATACTGTTCCCGCCTGTCTCAGTGTCTGTGCTGTGCTGTAAAACCCCAGTCAGAGGGGGCTCTCCACCATCTGTCTCGCTCCATCTCACCCGTCGCCGTTGTGAGGGGTGAGAACACAGGACATCTCCTATAGCTATGTCCTCCTCGCTACCTCTTGGCTGATCGATACGCTGCTGCAAGGGAGAGCCACGGAAGTCCGGATCAATCTAACTACTGCTGGGAGCTACCGTGACAGAGATGAGGGGAGGGAGAGACCGAGGACGTGGAAGAAAACCGAAGACAGCGAGAGAGGGAGGGTGAGGCACAAAGTAAGATTCAAAACACACAGAGGAGAGGCAGGACTGAATGAACAGTAGGAAAGGGGACAGGGAACGTAGGGAGAGATGCAAAAGATTAATATTTTAAATGATACCTGCAAAATGTAGTCTGATTAATATTGGATGACACCAATGAGAGTAATACAAAAAAACGACTAAGTAAAATAATATCGGTGCTCAGGTGCAAGCTGTGGTCGCACTGGAACATCCACGGTCTATGGTGCTGCACAGTAAAACACATCTGTCTTAACAAGTCATCTCATCCCAAGACTTGTTTATATGAAAAAAAAAGAATGGGGAGAGAAATCGCGCACAGTTTCGCTTGTCTGAGGATTCCTTCAGACGAGCAGCAAGAACAGTTTTTTATGGTTTAAATGCATAATGTATAAACACAATAACAAAACAAAATCACTGAACATTTTAGACTGGACGGAGAATGGAGACGAATAGATGATTCATCCCAGTGAGGCTTGGCCTGATGTGTAATGTGCACCCTAGTGGTTAGTTGGGTTGCACAAGCGTCTGTGGGCATCACTGCTACGATGAATTTGATTGATGAGTCCAATTCAAACAGTTTCTTTAAGTTAACATTCATAAGATTTAAAAAAAAACGTTTCCCCTTCAATAGAAGGAATAGAAGGAACAGTAAAAGAAAAACATTGCGAAATTGGGAGAAGTTCTTCTATTGCTATGAGTTCTTTGCTTCCAGAGTGATGGCAGATTCAGTCACCCTGCAAAGGTTTGCTTTGGTTTGAGGGATCAGAGAGGCCATTAATGCGGCTACGACTGGTGAAAAGCGATGCATTGGTCACACTTTATCTTTCTTGGCAGCACGTAGCTCAAAATGCAACAAGGCAGATCAAGGCCAGATGCAACTGGATTTTTCCTTTCTTTTCCCCCAAAACATGCATTTGGATCTAAAAACATTAACTACTATTTTTCTATCGTTGCACTAAATGAAACTGGACCAAAACTCTGGTCTGTAGGTCAAGACCGTTGGTTCTGCTTGTGTTTCACTCTGACTGCCATAGACAACCTTATTGATTTTGCTCAGTTTTGGAATACCCATGGAATGAATAACTTCTCCTACACAAAAGCTGCCAAGGAAAAGTCGAAATGAGGCGATCGGAGAGATTGAGAAACGTGTTTAGACATTCTTAGATACGCAGCCGGGGGGGGAGAGAAGAAGAAAACGCGTTGTGTTTTGTTTTCTTGCTCGTGCCTAACTGATATCGAATTCAGTTCCTCCTCAATTTCCTCCGCCTTTGGTATCATCGCTTCTGTCGGCATGACTAAGAGCGAACAACGTCAATGATAACACTATCAAACCCAGAAACGTGACACTACAGCATGAGAGAGAGAGAGAGAGAGAGAGAGAGAGAAGGAAGAGAGTGTGTCAATCCTGCTTCTCAAGAGAGCCTCCAGAGACACGATGCCTGCAGCTGCAAAGTCAGTAGAATTAAAACAAAAAAATGTATCAAAAAGGATATGAAAGTATCCTCTTATAACCTTGTTCTGTCTCTGTTTCTGTCTACTGACAACAGAGCTGAGTTCTGCCTTTTGAGAGCTCTGATTTCAGTCCATAGTAAGCACAGATCACCATAACGGGGCCCACAATGAAACTGCAAGAGCCCATCAAGGCTTGGGTTAAAACACTGGCTCTTCTGAATGGAGAACCATAATCTTGGCTAAATTTGGATCCCTGGCCATTGAAGGAAAGTCTAAAAATTGCTAGTTTTCTTGGTGATGTGATTTTACTCTCGTCGGAGCAAGTTTACTTCTTGGCGGGTTCAAATTCAATCAACCAGAAATGGATAAAGCAGTGTGTGTCAGATTTGAAAATATCTAGACAGTTCCCTATCTAATACAAAAATGCAGATACCGATACATTTTTCTTTTCAAATAATAGAAGTGTGGCAACAGTACATACATAATGTCTTCCAGTGAAATGAGAAATTCCCTAGAAAATGATTGATGCCACAAAAACTGTAGTAAACATGGACACTGGCTAATAAAGCTACAAAGGATATAAAGTTGCGTATTGTTTACTTACATGTCTGGGTTAGTGTCCTGCATTTTTTATATTCAACGATCCTTCACGGTTGCACATCCCAGTAAATCTGTAAACTGGGAGACGCTATAGGCAAGTTGCATCATCACTAGCCACGCTAGCCTTGTGTTGTATGTTTCATGATATGATTGTGCGCCATGAAGAACGGCAATAAAATATACATCAGATCAAGATTTCAAGCGCCGTTGAACACGGCAGGCCGCACAACTCCTCTTTCAAGGTGTGGACCGCTCGAAGCGAGTGTGCAGCTGGGGAACGTAGCGAGCTAGCAGCAACGGCTTGAGTCGTCAATAAACAGACACACACACACACACACACACACATGCTGGAGGCAAAACAGTGAAGAGATCTGTTTTTGACAGCCATATCAATTTCTTTTACGACTTGCACTCAGACTTTAAGTTGAATGTGCAGGATAGTCTGTTCTTTTAGGTTTTTGCCGTTAGCATTAGCCACTTAGTTTTATTTAAAATGGTGAGTACAAGCTCACTCCCCCTCCAGTGTTTTCTATCCATGCAAACGTTTTTGGTTTATTCGATGGGTTTTTGGAGATTTCCACCATCAATGGAGACACATGATGGAGACACACACCAAAAGATCAAAAAAGATGTTTACACAACTATTTACTCGTATACCATCGTCTTCACAACTCTTTTTCCATTTCTGCATGTTTATTCACGTCTCTTAGGCTTTCCTTGTTTTTTTCTTCATTTCTATCTTCCTCTCTCAATCTGCCTCTTCTTCCTCTCTCATCCTCAGGACTTGCAGATGACACGGGGCTCGGCCAGACAAAGTGATTCCACAGTTGCGAGGTCTGCCAGGGAGAGATAGCTTAGACACAGTGTCACCGCTGTTAGCTCAATGTAGGCTTCAGAGGGGACGGAAGACCAGGGCTGGAGTGATGAGTGGAGAGAGAAAATAAAAAAAAAACTAGGGTAGAGGAGAGGTTGTAAGAAAATAGACCTGGCACGACCGAATGATGGAACCAATGTTCAAATGCAAACAGAGTTCCAGTATTTTAGCATTTGCTTAATGAAACTCAGAAGAGAGTAATGTACTTTGTTTTATCCCTTTCCTCGAGCACCTATATTAAATCCTGGAGGGACATTTTCTGGCTGTGGCTGAATGAGATGCACCCCTTCAAATAAAATCTGCACTGACCCACTTCAGTGTGTCACTTATCAAAGGAAATGCAATACACACACACACACACACACACAAACTCACACTTTACTGTCCACTGCAGCCGAGGCCTATAGACTACAGCTTAAAATAGATATTCACACACCACAAGACTTTGCAAGTGTGGAATGACTGGATATGTTGGCCCAATGCCAATCCAGGAATAACTCTTACTCAAGTTTCATCTGTTTACATATCCATTCATCCATCCAATGTTCGGGGATTTCTCCAGTGTAGTGTTGTATAGATTCACATGGAGGTTACGAGATCTCAAAGAGGCGATGAAAAGAGAAAGAACGTCCTGCCATCTCTGCTGTGGAAGTGTCAACTGCCAACAGTCCTGCTCAGGTTAAGGCCCATTATCAAGCTTGTAAATCAAGGAAAAAGCCAGACTTGTATTGTACTTCATGTTAGAAGGTGTTTTATGCGTATTTGTAAAAATTGTAAATTGATTGCACACAAAACAACATCACATTGGGTTCTGGGAACTAGCAATGGGTCTTTTTACACTATATCATAGGTGAATCTCCAATGGCCTCAGGTTTCGATTTGATTACCATTCACCTGTCATCGATTCAAATGCACAATGATTTTCGCTGCATCTCAGTGTCTGGCATCCTTCATGCTTCTGAAAAGTGAAGCCAATGCAGAAGTGCTTTATACTTGCATTCTCTCTGCTTGCCATCAGGGGGTGACTCAAATTCCTCAGTAAACATGCCCCTATGGTCTAAATCACTAGTTTCAAGTCTTCTTCATTACAGCATGATCATTTATGCAAAACCGTAGTACACAAACCAATGGGTGATGTCACAATGTCTGCGTCCACTTCTTATAGTCTACGATTACTGCACAAGGTCCCTTTTATATCAATCAATACAAGCAGTCAAATAAATCTTAAATATTTTTATTGAGAAAGTGCTTTCAAAATCTGACCACAACAGTCTACAATAAAAAAAGCTGTGAGCCACCCCAGGACATAAACATTACTAATTCAAAACATTAATCCTTCTGCAGCATATTACAAGTATGCTGTAATGAAAAAATGGTTTTCACATAGCAGCTCCAAGACAGGGCACTTCCTGAATGCCTGAGGTATTTTACACAGCATAAATTAGTCTAGCGGATACGTCCTCTTACTCATGGCTCTTTTACTCTTATTTGGTTTAAGTCACTGCATCTTCCAACAAGGTTAACAACACCGCGGTTGAATTTCAGCCTGCAGCAAGTTTTTACTTTTTCAGCCACACATTGTTGAAACAGAGCAGTTGACTTTGGTAGCGAAAGCAACAAGTCAGGGGACTGCCGAATGCTGTACCACCACGCACACACAGAGCATGTAATCACCCGATTAGAATCTACTATATTACATCAGTTTACAAACAAAAGCGGAAATGGCACAGCATTCATACCATGAAGCATGTTTGGACTCAAAAGAAAAAAAATATCCCACTGGAACTAGCTTGAAAAAAATTTCAAAGAAACGGTCACATCCAGCGTACCTCTGGACGTGGGTGGCATTTATTCTGGATGGCTGTAGAGTTTGCAGTTATCTTTCTAGATAGAGGGGGACGCATCGCTTACTGGCACCAGAGGGGGGTTTCTGTGGATTAGACTATACCAGCACACAGTCTGTCTGACAGAAAGAGAGAGAGAGAGAGAGAGAGAGAGAGAGAGAGAGAGAGAGAGAGAGTCGACAAGAAGACTTGGAAATGGCACCGTTGCACAATGCCAACTGGTCCAGTCATCTCCAAGTCATTACCAGATGGAGTCACACGTTCACAGAACACACACACGCACATGCACCAGCATGGGTTGGCACATTGTGCAGTACAGCACCTGACAGCATCCAGCGCTCCAAAAAAAGGATACAAACACACGCACTCACACACACTGACTGGCACAGTAATAAAACTAGCACCATCCCTGTCATTTATTCAACATACCGACAGTGCTACGGCTGTCTGGCCGGGTGCGAGGCCGCGTGGTTCGGTGTCACTTAGACAGGCGTATCAAAAAGTCCGACACACATCGACGCGGCGAGTGATAGAATGGAGCTCTAATCTGGCAGGAAGGCAGGCACTGCTCTGCAGGGCACGGTGCCTGCTGTTAAATCCCTCTCTACCTCAGCTGCCTGGCTGCTGCAGTGGCACGCTGACCCCTGCCCCAGTTGTTCTGGCACTATTGATGAATGAGGGGGCAGTAGTGTATGAGTCATGCCAGAGAGAGCATCTCGCTGGTGTGTGCACACGTGTGTGCACGTGTGTGTGTGTAGGTGTAAGAAAGCGTGTGCATGTGGTGTGTATCTCTGCGTGTGATACTTGTGTGCATTCGCACTACAAAAAGGAGCAGACAGTCACTGTGGTCCACTCATTTCCTAGTGAGTGAAAACTGGAAAACTGATGTGTGCATGGTCATAAAATGTGACTGCCTGTGGAATATGGCTATGGCTTAAATATCTGTGGCTGCAACGACATTCAAATTCCTTGCTAGCTTTCCTGGCATATTAAAAATGAATATGACGAAAGTTTGTTTTTTTCTTCAGTCATGCTACGTAGGCCTTACCAACTTCTTTCACAAAGAGACAACTTTTAAAGGGGACATTTGCTTCTCAGGTTTCAGGTTCATAATTGTGTTTGGGATTTCTACTGGAACAAGTTCATGCCTTTTAATGCTATAAAAACAACGTTATGTTTCTCAAACCGTCCATCTGAATATACCTGTATTCACCCGACCTTGGAAATGCTCTGTTTTAGCGCTCTTTAAGACATTAATTCCAGTCTGCTACATTTGGCTTGTGAGAAAAATATTGTGCACCTTTGTGTGCCATGTGATACCAGGATGTTTAAATATCATTTTAAAAGTTTTATGCATATTTTGATGACTCAGGATAATATGGGAATTACAATTCTTTAGTAAAGGAAAATCGAAATGTTCACATCGTCGCATGCCTATTCACAACTTTGACCTGCCGTACTTGGTTGTGCATGCACACAGCTTTTTTGCAATTGCAATGCAAATGCAATTTTCCATTTTGGATGTTTTCATTTTATTTTAGAATCAAACACGCCTGGAATAAAGCAGTTTAGTCTCTACCATTCTGACCTGAGTTGGAGAACAGGAGCCCAGATTCCACATGTAGGGACGATTGTGATTACAGCAGCTTGTCATTCCTTTAAATTGACTGCATGTGTGACTGCTTCTTTCATGGTCACACATAACAGACACACGAGTAAGAGAAAGCGAGGCAGACAGAGAGACATTGACAAGCGAGACTGAAAATTAGATTTTTCGTGACTGCCTGGAAAATAACTGGAGTTCACGTTGCTGTTTGTGTATTGCTTAATTCCTTTTTCACACTCTCTTCATCACATTTCTTCAATATGCCTAACATAAATAAATAACGTTTATCTGCATTTCCTGGGACTTTGAACTTAAAGTGTGAAGATATTTATTGCAGATTTATAATTTACTTGATAAAAGACACAAGCACATCACAGTTTTTAAACTCTTTTGACTTGTCTGATGCATCAGCGAAAATCCCCATACTCACATGCTGATGTGCAATGTGTGTTACCATGGTTACTAAGTGATCTTGGATAATTATATAGGAGGTCACTTCCTTTGCGGTTGCCACGAACTCCAGATGGATTGTGTAAATGTGAGAGCAATTTATTTCTTGAATCAGAAATGTCACCAATCTGCTGTCACACAATCCTGTGGTCGGTCCTCATTTTGAGTTTGCACCACAAACAAATCTGTCAGTAAACTTGGAGGCAGGCCGAGACCCTCTTTGTAGTGTTTAAACCACACAAAACGGGATACATGTGAACACCACTGTTAGCATCCCAGGGTTTGTGTCTCTGAAACAATTCATGGATGCAGATTGAATTGTTTCTGAACATTCAGATTGGAGCGTCCTCTGTGTGGAAACACAGCCACGCACCTCCACAGGGGGTCTTTCCCCTCCCCCATCTGAAGGCAGGCCTGTGTCCCTGAAAGTGACACCTGTGAACTCCAGATTCCATTCTGATTGGTCAACTGCAGTGGAAGTTTTGCTTCTTACCAAGCAGACCAAGTTGGCATCACTCTTTCTCCTGTTCTTCCCCTTACGACCTTGGTACACAGGTCTCCATTCCTACTGAGATGTCGACCAGCACAGGTCTCATCTCCCTCCCCTCCTGGCCTGAGAACCAAGCCTGGCTGTTTTAGCCTTCAAGGAACGGCTAAGGAGACCCAGCTCAGCTGGTCTCCCCCTTTCAAGACACAAGATCACCTCTAGTCCAGACGCAGAGCTCACTAGAAACTCCTCCATCCACACAAAGGAACTTCAAGGCCAGCAACTTTCCTTCAATGAACCTGAAGACAGCGACCTTCTTCAGAGGAACAAGCAACCCTTCTTCAAGGACTGGTAACAATCTGGGCATAGCTTAGGACAGAAACTGAATGTGATGACCAGTGTTGTGGGTAACGCGTTACAAAGTAACACGTTAGAGTACTGTAATTAACTTTTGTCGTGTAACGTAACGCGTTAGTTTTGTGCGTCAAGCAATCAGTAACTTCGTTATTTTTTTTTTTAAGTAATCCGTTATTTAAAGAAAGAAAGGAAAATCCCGACTGCAGCCTGCTTTTTCTCAGACAGAAGTGTTCCACCTGCGTATGTGTCAGCGGAGGCGCAGCGCTGCGATGCGTCTGTGCCCTGCTGCTGACCTACGTTACCTGTGTCAGCGCATCAATACCCCACCACCTTCCAGCGCACCCGTGGAGTCTCGTACTTACTCCCAGGAGAAATCGACTGACGGACAAATGTTTCTAAAATCTTCTTCTGCTACGTTTTAATCACTACTTTGAAGAGTAAATGTAAGTGGACGATGGTAAAGTGAATTTAGGCCTGTGACACTTGAATAGTATTTTATTCGGCTATTAGGCTATTTGTCATTTGCCTGTGTGCCAGTGAGCGATTTTATTCGGCCTGTTATCATTTTTGTTCGACATAGATCCAGCTGTTAACATTTCTGTTAGATCGTTGACTGGTCGTTAATTTCTAAATGGATCTGAATCTGCTACCTGTTTACCTCAGATTGTGTTTACAAGTAAGCACACTTTATGCACTTTCATAACTGCATTCGGGTTAAAAAAATTCAGGAGTTACCTAATCTTGTTTGGTGCTCATATATAGGGTTCCTGGGCTGAGTAGGTGTGAATTTTGATTCATATGTTGTGTGATCAAAAAAGAATAATTAATTGATAAAGCGCTATGTGGCATATTGCTAACTGTTTTTATTGTTATCCTGCAGAGTTAATTTGTTTGGATGACTGACGTTATTCATCATTGTGACTACTTCTCTGTGCATTTAAAGGAGGCTGTGTGTGTGTCAGTTAAGTTGCAGCATGTGCGAGGCACTACAAACGGCTTTTAATTTTTGGTAACGTATGAGTACTCTAACGTGTTACTTTTAACGCTGTAACGTAACTGATTACTTTTAATTGATGGTAACGTTGTAACCTAATTAACTACTTTCCAAAGTTAACTATACCCAACACTGGTGATGACATAAATGTTTCCAAGTGATTTTCTATTTGATGTATTGCTGAGTTAAGTGTGTGTCAGTTCAACGGGCACTATATGACACTAATTATACACATATAGGAATCTGTTCTCCCACATGGCTGACCCACAGCCGCCACACACAGTTGTATAGTATTTAGTTAGATAGGCCACTTAGACTTGTGTATGTTTATTATGTATTTATTTATTGTTAATAAAACCCTTTCAAACATATTGCTGTGTTTATTAATGTTGTATAAGAATGAATGATACTAATGTCTTCTCTGCAAAGAATTCACATTTCTTTAACTGTTTGTACTCATATGCTAATAGTTATTAATTATTGGCATTTGAGAACAAACACCTTTATATTGAGACTGAGTGCAGGTTCAGTTACCTTTTCCCTGAATTCAGGGTGGTGCCCTGTTTTTACTAATTATATTAATACTCCTATTAATACAAATAATTCTATTGATATTAATAATTATCTATTAATAAACAAATCTGCTCCTGCTAGTATCCCAAACTGCTTAAACTGCCAGGGCCGGATTGGGAACAGTGCACTTGTAAATAGCGATACACATTCCAGTACTTGCCTAAATGAGTACTTATTAATACCATTACAGTACAATAACCTTGAAAATATGTTTAATTTTTTTAATCAGATAATCCTCACTTTCTGACTGTAAAAAAAAAAAAAAGATGATGCTATTGCTGACACAAACAGCTGATTTTGCAGTTTAACGGTTCTGTCAGTTTAACCGTTATGGTACATATTCAAAATTTCAAAAAGCTAAGCAAGATTTAGAAGAGCAGTTTGTCACTTAAAGGAGAATGGCACCTTAAAGGCCAGTCCACCTTAAGTGTACTTGAGCCAGAGCAGCCAGCAAGTTGTTGCTAACTTCGGGGCTAATCTTCACTTTATTTTTCAGCTGCTATGCAAATTAACTCGACACATGAACTATTGAACTTTCCGAGCCAAATTATATACAGTATGCACTCCTGATGACGCGGTCCAAGTGTTTGTGTATGCATGTGTGCATACAGTATAGTATGAGAGCATGTGTGTTAGCCCAGAGCAAGTCAAGTGTGCTTCCCCCATTGCTTGACCCTGATGTGGGGCATGTTCACAGGTCAGAGCCAGTGGCCCGGGTCTGGCTGCATTGAGCTGACTGGCCTGAACGCCCAATAACACAGACAGCTGGTCCCTACAGGCTCGCTGGCAGCAGACTAGCCTTGTGTTTTGTGTATCAGTGTGTGGGCACGGCTACGTGTTTGCAAAAGCCAGCAATATTGTCCTCACACCAATTTCCCCCTTTCCCACTGACACACCTGTTCAGAAATATGAAGGCCAGGTTGGAGCCAGCAACTGGCACATAAATGATTTTTTTTCCCACTCTTTGCACAAGTCAGCACACGGCTGCACGCTGAGAAACATTTGTCTTCAAAGAGTCGTCAAACAACCAATGTGCTGAACTTAATCAAAGACATCACAGACAATAGAAGAACGATAAAACAGCAGTGCTTCCGCATTCAGCCGGAGCATATTTCCCAGTAGCCCAGAGGGGTTACAGCCCTCAGCTTCACAAGTCACTGACTTCTTTTTCAAAGTAATATCTCCACTTTGTGTCACACCTCATGCTTTCTCTCCGGTGAATCAGGTGATGCTGGTAGTGAGGAACAATTCATTCGACTCTGAAATGTCTCCAACAATTGGCTTCTGTGTTAAATTGAAATACTGACTGAACCGGCTGGCTGCCAGTGAAGAGTGGGTTAAATAGGAGTTCAAGGATACTGAAACAGCGACTCTGTCAGATAGTCAATTATGTCTGTTTTTGCTCTCATTAAATACCTTATCTATAATTAAACAATTGAGTGGAAAGTCTCAACATCTATTGGAAAGCATGCCATGGTACATACTTTTCTAACACAACTGGCACATCTAATTTTCAAATTTGTCCCAATACTTTGATATATTACCACAATACCTGGAAAAACGAATTACATTGTCATCGGTTTCAACTTTACTTTGTGTTCAAAACCCATCATTTACTGAGTGAAGTCTAAATAAAAGCTTTGAAAAAAGCAAAATAATGCAGAAGAATACTCGTGAAAGATGTTGTAGGAAAATGTGTCACCGAGATGGTGGAGCATTGTTCAGCTCTGCATTGTTAAAATAAGTCAATAATAATGGGGGTAGTTTTATTGTGAATAATTTATAGAAATGACTTTGACCATGCCATACGTTGAAAAAACAAGTATCTGCATGTTAGCAGATCTCCCATTAGCATGCGGCTTCTCTTAAAGCGGAAACTTAGGAATTGAATTGGACTTGAGAATAAATGCAGGACTATCGGTGGCATTATTTGCTCAGTGCTCGGCTGGAGTGATCCATCTCTTACAACGGTGCTGTTAACGGGTGAGAGGAGAATAACAAGTGGGCCTGGAATGACAATGAATAGAGAGAGGTGGCCCTCCTTATTCCTTCAACTCTGGACTCTGGACTAAACACTGCTCAGGCATAGAGTAGAGTCCAAGGTTGGAGTCAGCATTAAGTGGATTTGACACCCGAGTCCCTGCAGAGAGACCTGTAGGTGCCCAAACCAAAAAGTGAAGGTACATTAGGAGCTCTCTTTGCCCCCCAAATACTTTCGCATGCACAGGTACACACAGGCACACACCCACGCGCACATCCTGGCCGCTGCCAGTAAGACTTTTGCTTTGTCAGTAAACAGTTGACCGTCCTTGTCAGTAAAATGTTTATGTAGCTGGCCGTAGTCCTGGTGAAGCTGGCAGAGGGGAGCTGGCTCCGTAGATAAGACCAGAGATGAAAGAGGAGCGCGATGATAAACAATGGCACAAAGCCACCCAAGAATAATTACACACAAAAAATTGAGAGAAAACCGGGTATTCAAAGTCTCCACGGGGGAGATTAGCAAAGCGTGTGCGTTTAAGACTCATGGCCCCTCTCCATCAGATGAGACTGATACACATCTGGGCTCACCGCTGCTGAAACAGATCGCGCCCCGGCCAGACAGCAGAGTGAGCCAGCGTACATGCTGCAAGGTCAACCTACTGTGGAAGCATTTCAGATGATGGTGCAGAAAATCCCCCCCTAATGCTTCCACGTATAAACAACCAGTGCAGCCTTTTGTATTTTAAGTCTGTGTTTATTCTAATCTTGTTTCCTTTTCTTTTTATGTTATTTCTTTCATTTCTGTCCTCACACCTAAAATGTTAGGATGGAAAAAGAGCTTAGCCATAGTAGGCTACATTAGTGATAGTGTTTCTGTGATATTGGCACCAATTTGTGGACACTGTGGTGTGTTTGCCAACTGAGAGAATCCAAAAGTTCCCAAAATGTCATATTTTGGGAACTTATTTTGGGAAGATTTCAGTTCAACTAGGAGGCTGAACTGAAATCTTTCCCCTCACGGCTGCTCATATTCAACAGTTTCAACAGAGTATGTCCATCTTGGTCCTGCAACACCCTGGACACTCGAGCATCTTCCCCCTCGGAAAGCTGATCCGTGTCTGTGCTCCAGGTTGTTGGCTGTTGCAAATCCATCACATCGGATAAAATAATGGGGGGCAGAAATCTGAGGTCGCTTTAGATCCCTATGGGTCGGACGGAGAGGCACAGATGAAAAATGGAGGGATTACTGCACTCTCTCCTTATTAAATCCCCACAGAATGAGGTCTGTCGCTGCCATATGTCCTGTCATCAACTCCTATTTCAATCTGATGTGGTGGGCGCAGAGATGACACTGGGGGGTAAAGATCCCCAAAACAGCCCCCGCCCTTCTTCCCTTTGAGGTCTCGATTTTCATTGAAAACAAGGCCAAATACAAAACAAGACAAGAGCAGGGGCATGGCGCCATGTTGGAGGTAAGCCTAACATTCCCCACGGTGAGCAAAAGGCCGCTCAGCCAACTAATGATACCTTATTTGAATAATGGCTGATATTCTATTGCTATACTCCCAGCCCTTCTCAATTGAGGATGGTTGTAATGTCCTCTCTTATCTATGGCTAAGCTCCCAACAATTTCTGAGAGTTCAATCTGCATCTCTCCGCAGACCAATAATGTAAAGTGAGAGCAATCCTAGATAACCCCCCCCCCCCCATTCCCACTACACCTTGCCGTCGCCGTCGCCTCCTCTCGCTGCCGGCTGTCACCCTGAATGCTCAGCCGCACCAGCCGGCAGACATTTAAGGTGGAGGGCGCCCTAGATGAAGCGAAGTGAGCGGCCAGGCTACATTACCCCTTTTCTCCATTTCCATTTAGCTAGCACAACATAATCTTTGTCGATACCGCTTGGATGGACAGAGGAGGAGAGGTAGAGAGGGAAGGAGAAAGTATCACACAGCAAAGCCATGGCTTCTCTCTCTTCAAACTTTGTTGAGTAAACCCTAGGGCGTGGCGGATGCAAAATGGGAGCCCGCCGCCAAAAGTTCATCTGCCCGCCATTACAATAACAACAGCTGCAGCGACCCCCGAACACATGACAGGAAACTCACAGCCATTCCAAGACACGCTGCGGTAATGGGATTTGAGGCAGCGCTGCACTAGGACGACGCTTACAACTTGGAACCGAGTATAACTCTCCTCACAGGTCTTGGAGAAGGGGAGGGAAAGTAATCTGCCTTTATTTGTCCTCTCCTGGGAAGCGTTACCCACTTCCACAAAACAAAACAGTCACGCCGAGTAGCTCGCTCAAACCGCGGCTCCCAACTCTTCTAACCTGCTGGGAACATTTAAACAATCTGATATCCCTGCTTGACTCTAGAAGTATACTACTTCTAATGCTATTACTGCTATTGGCAGGAGTGCGAAAATAATTAGTCAAACTAATTGATTTGTCAATATTTCTGTCATTCAAATGTTCTCCCTGCTGTTTGACAACGGTGCGGCTCAGCAGCCAGTGAGATGTGGGCAGCGCTGCCTCCTTCTCCGGCTGCTAACTGTCTATGGTTAATTGAGACAAAAACCGCCGCTGCAATCGAGTCGATTAAAACTCTCCCCTCCTCTCTCACCGTGCTGATTAGAGCTGACACAATAGTTATGGAGACGCTGAACTGCGTCCCGCTGCCTCTCCATCACTTCTCTTTCCCAACACTTGCCACAAAGGTTGCCGAGACATTAGGAGTGGAGCAAGCATTGATGTTAACTTGGCAGAGACAAATCAAACTGTTAGGAGAACCGCTGAGTGAGATCAATGTGGGAGCAGAGGTCGCTGACCAGGGTCCCAGTACACAAGAGCCTCAGCAAAACAAACCCAGTGCCACCTCAGACCGGGTCCAGAGGGGCATGTTAACATGTACACCATGGCAGTATGAGACAGGAGATAGTATGTGTTGTTAAGTGGGCTGCATTTAACTGGAAGTTGAATGGTCTTCTTTCTCTGCCTGTTGATCCTCCATTGTGAGTCAGCAGTAATGAAATGTACCTGGTCAAACAATTTAGACTAGAGGGAGCCTGACTCAGCAGTTGGAAGTTACTGATTTCTGATTACAAGTAAACGCAGCATACTTCCATGAGTAGCTCCACCTGCAGACTCACTGCTGCTGACTGACGGAAAAAGATAAAACTCAATTTGAATTTAGCGGGAATTTGGCCACAGACATGGAGATCCTGTTTCACTTTCATTAGTGGTCACATGATCAACCACCATTGTTTTAACTAATTCTCTCTGATAGAGAGGAACTTAAAAGACAAATATATAGATGAAAATGTTACGGACTACAACTTTAAATCAATCAAAAACTAAAAGTAGGCTTCTCATGTACAACCAGTGAAATAAACCATTCAGCACTGTATCAGTTTCCATTGATTCCAATGGACACTCCAAGAGTTCCCATAAAGGTGCATAGATTGTAAGATGATTAACAGGATTGGAAAGAAGAAGAACACAACAGCACGAGGTATTTTTTTCACTTATGAAATACTGGAATGTTTCGCTTCTTCAGGGCTTCGAACACTATGAGAAAGAACCAATCAGATAAGGGAATGAAACTCTTCAGGTGATGCGGAACCTGGGAAGAAGGATAACGAGCAGCAGACATTCATTGTCTTCTTTGGAAACCCCCGGTGGTCTCGAGGGTGTCAAAAAGCCATTCTGGGGGAGTCACTAACTGGAGCCGAAGTAGATGAGAAAAGGCGGCGGCGACAAAAAGACATTCCAATATTTCCTCGGGATGTATTTGTATTGTATTTGTATTACAGATTGAAGGCGCGCTACATAATCAAGTGCGAGAAGCTATATTGAAGAGTGTGCTTTTTTCATTCAGGCAGTCACGGCAGAGCAGAGAAGAGAAGGTGCTGAGGAGAAAGGCTTCAAATAAATGTACTGTGTGGTTAAAAAGGCCCATCGCCTCGTCTTCGCATTCGTGCCAAAGTTTGCAGACTGCTGGCCGGGCAATATATCAGCATCATGCAACAAATGCTTTTATGTGCATTATTGATATTTTCCCCTTCTTTCTGAGTGTGAACAAATCAAGATATACCTGATTCAGCAAATGCAGCACATGACCCCCCGGTTTGATTGAAGATGCCTTAAATGTGGGGGCAACAAGAGAGGTCCTGATTTGAAATGTCTTTATGTCGATACAGCTGTCAGGGGTCTTGGGTAACACCGTTGTGGTCAGACAGCAAAAGAGGGGAAATGATAGGGTTGAAGAGAGAACTTGATAAAGAGGTGAGGGAACACCGCAGATGGAGGAGGGAGGCAAGCAAGAGGCTGGGATGATACTGAGACAGGAAGCAAAAGGGCAGAGGTCAAAAGCTCTGATAACCACCTGCTAGCTGTTAAGCTGCTGCCTCTAATAGCTTAATAGCAGATATTCATTATCATTCCAGTCATTAGTCATCCTGTGTGTGTGTGTGTGTGTGTGTGTGTGTGTGTGTGTGTGAGTGGGTGGGTGGCCTGAAATATCAACAGGCATAAATAAACTGTCATACAACTTTGTTTAGAATAAAAGACAGTCGAGGAAACAGGTCACTGGAGTGGTGAAGCGTAATTTCAGCATTCAAACAATCAAAGTCAGTGAAGAAATAATGAAATGTCTGTATTACCTTTTTGTGTGTCCATCAGTGAGGGGCAGCAGCAGGGAGAGAAAAAGAAGAAAGAAAACAGCAGTCGTTAGAATCATCAGAACAGACATATTTACCATATAAAACGCAGTATTTCACAATTAAACGCTATAACTTCACATGGAAGCAGAGAAATCCTGCACATTTCAATTTCCCAGCAATCGCAAACACACACACACACACACATCAAAAACTGCAGATACTTTTACGAGAACTTGTAACACTGTGGAATGCCCCCTTTAACCCCCCACCCCCCCCCAAAAAAATGGTTTCCCTTAAGTATTTCCAGTATTTTCCTGAAGTATCAAAATTCTGGATGTATAATTTTGCTGGTTATCTTCCAAAACAAAAAAGGCAAATTCAAACAGCACACTGAATTGTGCTCCCGGTAAGCTGTTTCATCCCAGCGTGAGTCCCGTGTGCGCTCCCTGCAACGACTGGCGAGGAACCAGATTAGTCCCGGCAAGAAAAGTTCACTTAGGGGCAAATTCTTTACCTTACCGCTAATTAATAATTACACACCGTAATGTCCCCAAAGCTATTATTCACGGGTGATCATTTGAGGCTGCGGGGACGCGGGAGTTGGCACTCGACACTCAAGCAACATTCAAAATAAAGTGTGATCAACAGGCTCCGTAATATTGTCCCTGAAGCCTTGAGCTTAAAGGAAAACTGTGAAAATGAATTTATTATGACAGATTGCACACAACCATCCTGTACATTCTTATGTGTTTAATAATTATTATTGTGACTGTTCCATGTACTACAAATATTGAATGTTTTTTTTGCTTGGGCTGAGAGCTGCTGGTGTTTCATTGTGTAGCAGACCTTGAAATGGAAGACATTGGTATTCTGATAGCCACCCACTGTGTTCCAGGCCAACAAGGTGTAAAACAACCCATCAATTGAATACTGCAACACTTTGGACCACGTCACGCTGTGAATATCAACCTCTACAGCCAAATATGGAAAAAAAAAACACAAAGGAGGAGCTCTTAAACATCAGCAATGATACTTTTACTCCCTCACATTTATCTCTGTGTCTTCCTTCTCACCCTGTCGCTCCCCGTCTCCCTCCGCCTGACCTCTTCAGATCCCCCCCCCCCAAAGAAAAAAGTTCATCTGACTCTGCTGCTACAGTGTCGCTCAGCACCACATTTGTCTTGGAGCTCCGCATTGTAGAAAAAAAATGGTCGAAAATGGTCTTCGCGTGGAAGCGTCGCCTCCATAGATCAACGGAGATGTCCTCCAGATAGCTGGCCCACGTCCACCGTCGAGGCGGCGCCCTCAAATAACTCTCCCTGATAGCTCTCTTTCTCTCCCGGCTCTATCGGCGGCCGGTCCAGCCCAGATCAGATCAAATTCACACACAACACTGACGTGGCTTATCTGAGGACAAAGGAATATATTCTCCAGGTGTGGATGTGTACCTTTCATGGTCGTGCTGTGATTAAGGATGATTAACAGATTAGGCAATCAACTGAAAACGTATTGATTTTTGATCATTTATAAGTGAAAATGCCCACAATGTGTGGTGGGTTCCAGCCGCTTTTTAAAAATCCTTCTTCTTTATGTTTTTGATTATTGGACGAACAATAAATAAGGGAGTCGAAGACATGCGTTTTTCTGCTATTTTACATTCATAATAAATGATTGTAATGCAATCTGTTTGTCGAGTTCTGATTTGTGCAAAAACAACAACACAACTTTGAGGTAGTTTGTAGGTGGAGAGCAGCGATGCTGTCTTGTCTCTCTTATCTCAAGGTTGGTACTTCTGTTTCCCTTCCTGTACACCGGCCTTTACACACACACACACACACACACACACACACACACTTTTTTCCAGTCATCATTATCTTCCCAGACCGAGTACTTGCAGGTGTTGTGTATTATCTGTGAAGCAGCTTTAGATGAGGTGGTGTGTTTTTTTGGGGGGGCTGCTTTCCTGACTGCTGGAAAGCAGCCAGCTTGTGGGTGCGTCGACACATCCGTGTGTGTGTGTGTGTGCGTGTGTGTGTGTGTGTGTGTGGTCCTGTCTCGTCTGTGCAGCCATGAGGGACGGATGTGGAAGCTCTCGGCTAACTGATAACAAGCCAATCTAGCAGCACGATGGACAGAAGGACAAACACGAGGACTCGAGAACAAAAGAGCGGAGGGCGAGAGAGAGGAGACCGTCAAGGAAAGAAAAAAGGAAAGGAAAGCGATAACTAAGCTAACAATTGACATCGGTCACATGGCTTCTGTCTTTTTCCTTCCCCTTCCTCTCTGCTCCCTGAAAGTCTAACAGTGTGAGGACAGAAGACTGACCCATGTCTATTCCGCTTGTCTGATTCCTCTCTCCCACTGTTTAGCTCTCTCCCTGTCCAATTTACTTTCAGCTTCTTAGATGGCCTCCCTCTCTCTCTCTCTCCCGCCGTCTCCCTCTGAAGGACAATTGGTCTCATTCAATATGAGGAACTGGAGGCAAATCAAACTTTTGCTGCATAAGTGGATACGGGGAGGGAGGGAGGGGAGGGCAGGGCGAGATGCGAAGGGAATTGAAATCGACTGGCACTCAATGTCAGCATGCCAATCTGGATCAGTGTCACACTGTATGGGAAACGAAAGCTGCTTTAATAAGAGCACGACTCTATCGGCCCACCTAGATGAATAGACGCCGGGATTTGAACACGCCGCAACGCTCTGCGACGATCTGCAACGTCCTGCGACAATCTGCGATGCCCTGCGACGCCCTGCGACGCCCTGCAACCTCAGATTAAAGGTTGTTATAACTTCAGATGCGTGGCCTTTCGATTAAACAGCGTGTGAACTGTGACTGTGTTTGCTGACATGCAGAATGGAGGGGGGGGGGGGGTGTAATTGACCGGTTATACCCGCTGGGAGAGGTTAATTGAGGCGTTCCCTCTTTGTGAAGGTGGGGGAGGGTTTCAATTAATGCTGTGAAGGTTGCAGTCAAGAGACAAAGCCACAGGAACAAAATAGTCCATTAAAAGGTGTAATTAACACTGGCATTCAGTTGCAAACACAGTGTTGGCTTCTAATAGACTTCATCATGCCAGACACCTACAGGGGGGGGTTGGGGCTTTATGTGCATGCTAGACCTTGCATCGACGGGATGTAGATACAAAGACAGGGGATCAAAACATCTGGATCGAAATATCTGTAGCAGTGAACTCTTGACCTCCAGATATTTCATTCATTTCTCCACCAGGAAGATCATGTGATCACTGGTCTGTGTTCCCCGTGAGTGAGTGTGTGGCTCTGTGTCTGTCCACAGCTAATCTGGCATTCTGCTACAGCAAACAGCATCAGGCTGGTGAGTTCCTTCCTTACTCACTCGTCTTAACCGGCTGGGTATAGGACCACTGATGATAACACAGTTGAGTGGGACAGTTTGCTCACTTTTAGAACTTTGGACGTTACGTTTGGCTAACAGCTAATGGAATTATCAGTGCACATAATGCAATTAATTGCTTCAGTTGATTGCATGCAGTTGTTTTAAGAACAAAGTTTGTTTGTAGACGTTTGACAGTCCAGGGTTGCAATTAATCATTTTCGAATGATACCTCATCATAATGTATACTATATATACTTTATAGTAAATAACTTTTTAGAAACTAGAAAAAAGGATCTGCTTTTGTGTGCCATAAAAAAAATGGCAAAAAATATATTGGTATACAAAGGTCAATACCCCAGATCTCTGTTTTCTAATAAAGCTTGGTATATAGCTAGTACAGCTACTTCACCACTGCAGTTGTGCACAACAAAGCCACCCCAAGTAATGGTATGAGGAAAGATTCTCCCTTTGGCCTGATAAAAAGAAGCCAAAGGTTACCTTCCGCAAAGAAGTATAACTGCATATCATGAACTAAGTGACTTGTCCCTATAAAAGAGTTATGTACTTACAATCCCCATTTTATGGGCCAGGGTGGAGGTGGGAAAATGTGGCTCAAGTGGCGAAGGGGGGTCACCGGCACCTCAGACTTGGAAATTGCTACTTGGACGACACTGCAGAGTGGCTACTGGTCACGACTGAAGCACCTGATCATGTCTGTCCGGAGCAAAATGGCTCCCCGAAGGTAAAATCACTTACAGGGGCCGGGACGATTAGGGCTTCATTTTATAGCACTGGTCGTCGGTGTGGCAGCCTGAGCCCCCGGACTAGATTTATGCCGCCTGGGGGGACGGAAAATAAACTCGAGTCTATATGACGGGCTGAAGGAAGTAATGAAATGGCGGTCCCGTGAGAGACACAAATCCACATACTGTAGGTATTCCCACGTGTTACAGCCTGAATCAAAGGCTGCTGTCGGGCAGGCATGGCTCAGAAAACTGACAGTCCGACTCAAGATCTTCACAAAGGCGTAGCTGCTAGAAAATCTTAAAACATCTGAGAAGAAAAGCTGAAGGGGAGCAGGTATTCTACATGGTGACAGAGATGTGAAATGTGTATCTTGACGTTATATGACTTTACACTTAACTGAGTCGCTTTTGGTTACAGCATAGCTGCCAATTAAATGTGTTGAGGGAAATTGACATTAAAGCAAGGTGGGAATATCAATTTTCATTGTGTCATCCTCAAGGGAACACATGAACATCTGTCTGCACTTGTGTGTGTGCGCATATGTGTCATTGTTCATCTCAAAGCGAGAGACCAATGGAGGCCAACACATATTCCAGATGTTAAATTTAAAATGACTAAGCCTGAGCACCGGTGCGGTTTTGGTCGGAGAGGAAGGTAAACACTTCATCAGTGACAGTAAATGTTTAAATGTGTTCCCACCCGCCGGGTTTCAGTAATATTTGTGGAAATGGTGGAATTTTGGGGAAAAGAACGAACAAATATTGTCAAAAGGCTAGTTACGCTGGGCTGATGGTTTGTGAGAAAGTGCGACAGAAACAGAAATCCTTTTTCTCAGTTTGGTTCTGTTTTCTTTTATTATGTCATGTCGTTATTCCCTCTTCTTCTTCTTCTTCTTCTGTTGTTTAACAGCAGCTGACTGGAGAATTAGACTAACCAGCTGTTTATCTTAATATGCAACCAACACCTAATGTACATATAATGGCAGTAGATGAAAACATTTTCTTTTTGCTGAATTTCTGTCATTTAGTTTGAAACGTGGATGGAAACTTGGTGTGTGTGTGTGTGTGTGTGTGTGTGTGTGTGTGTGTGTGTGTGTGTGTGTGTGTGTGTGTGGAGGGGGGTGGGTGGTAAACCCAGTTTACATCTGACATGCAAGTTCGGTACATTTAAATGAGAAAAGTTCTGCTTCCACCATAAAACCATGTAGGCAAGTGGAATATACATCTGTAGCTCATAGCATGGAAACATTATACACACAAAAATGCTTGTCTCTCAGAAACAGTGTTGCTGGAGCGTATCCAAAGAACACACTCTCAACAGCTTTCATTGGAATTGGAGTTTCAAGAGGAAACAAACCCCTCAAAAGAAGTCCCCTTTTGAAATGGGCTTTTGTGTCTTATCCACATTAACAGGGCAGTCCCTGTCTCCAAAAACATCCCAATACAATGTAACCACATTGTGAATTACATTGTGAACATATTTTGTTGTGAATTAGGTAGGCTACTTTCAAATACAGTGAATAATGAGTCCGTGCAAGTCTGACTGAAGAGGCGTTCAAGATGGTAGAAATGGCTTTCACCTAGGAGACCCCTGTTAATGTCCTGTTTGAAACCAAGAATGTTTGTGGCCAAACATACCCAATATAACGCTAACCACATGTTCTAAAGTGTTTCAAACTGTATCCATAATCCAGTTTCCCTGGAAAAGTAATTGAGAAAGTAGTTTCAGTTGTACGAGAATGTAAACTTGTAGGAGCCGGGGTTGATCGGGGACACTGTTTACCGCAAAAGAGAAGCTTCTGTTGAAGTTGTTTTATGTAATTGTTCAAAGAAAACAATGTTCTGTCATCCGCTGCCTGACTTTTCAAAAATCTTTCTTTGATCAAAACTCACAAAATCCAACCAAATGAACGTCAATCATCGGTCTGTATGCACGCTGTGCCTCCTGTAAGATTACTGCATGCGCAAGCTTCATCACCGGCCATGTTGAGAATCGATCTCTAATCCCTGCAGTGAATCAGGACTTTTTACTAGCTTGTTTTTCTTTTTGTTCCACTATAATTGACTGAGGTTGAACCACTTTTTTAAGATTTATTTACTGCTGCATCAACACTGGTGAACGTTTTCCAGCCTGTTACCTTCTGTCTGGGACCAAGGGGCAAAAATGGCATTTTCAAAAAAATGCATTCATCAATTCTAATAGATGAGATAAAATCAGAAATCTTTACCTGTTATACCAGCCCAGAAAGACCTAACACCTCACATTACAGAACAAATGGCATTACCTTTAGGTTGTTAAATGTAATCAGCAACTAAAAAAGTTCATCATGACGCAAATAGTCACTCCGGAGAGCTAGGACTAGGCTTGATTCAAGAGGGAAATGTAGAAGTGAAGGCATGAATGAGCAGCAAAGGCACTGAATTGCTCCCTTTTTAAAATCCACCTATTCACATGACAGCTGGGGCCATATTTGAGCACATTAAATGTTTGAGTCCCAGAGAAAGGTGGCAGTTTTGAGCACAGTCTTCTGGTAATTTCTTGCAGAGCTGCTTTTTTTGGAGCTAAAAGGATGAAACCTGTCAAATCTTAAAATGTGATCGTGATATGAAAGGAGGGGGCACAGCATCTAGGGACACATAGACAGGCCGACCTCAAATTCTTACAAAAATACAGCTTGTAAAGACCCCCCCCCCTTTTTTTTTTTTTTGTAATTTTGTATAATCTGTAGAAGATGTCTGCTACTTCACTCAGGATATTCTGCTCAACCAGGAGAGGAAGTGTTACAGGAGACTGTGCTCACTGTGCTCCAT
The DNA here is from genome assembly GCA_029853015.1 of Chelidonichthys spinosus. Taxonomy (NCBI): domain Eukaryota; kingdom Metazoa; phylum Chordata; class Actinopteri; order Perciformes; family Triglidae; genus Chelidonichthys; species Chelidonichthys spinosus. The sequence continues at coordinate 1,588,798 of CM056842.1, read as the reverse complement.
ATTCCCAGGCTTCCATTGATTTTCTAACTTTAATATGCCATGCGTTGGTACAGGCTACAGTAACGTGAGCCGGGGTCACACTCCACCCAGGCCTTGTCCACCATCGGTAATGACTGCAATGTTTTCTAATACTGGCCCAGAGGTGAACGGGGGGAGAAAAATTGATCCCTGTATTGATAACACAAAGCCACTGGCTGCATGAGTGTGGCACATTTAACCCCAGTGAACATTTTGACAGCATAGTACCCTAGAAAGGAGGTTTGAGAATGCCTTATGGGTGAACTCCAACAAAATCTATTCTAAAAATAGTTGGTGATGAACTTATGATTTGTTGGGTCTACGTTTTGACTCACGATGCGTCATCGCGTCCGTGGGAGCAGTGAACCAGCCAATGACGGAGCTTTATACATACATTTGGTGTTCTTGGAATATTCATTTCCATCAGTTAATCAGAGACATGTACTTTTTACTTGTTTCAGGTTTTCAACTGGGCAATTCCTTATCAAATATAAAAAAAAATACATAAAAACACAGCATGGAATTGATGTTTAAAATAAAAAGAAGAAATTGCATCCCCAATGTGCAGTAAAAGAGCATTGTCTATGAACACAATGATTTCTTTTTATATCGGTTTAATCATCTAATCATCGTTAGCCGTAAGTCTTTAGCCTGCAGCAACTACCTGGTCGCACGTCGCCACAGATTCAAACCGGTGACACTGAGCTGAGCTGGGAGCGACCAGGTTTCCACATCATCTTTTAGCCATACAGATGAACTCTGATGCTGCTGCTGCTCCAGTAACAGGTCAATAGAAACGTGATAGTGGAGATTGCTGGGGGGAGTGATACGGTTACAGTTCAGAGATGCACATAACACTGGATGTGGATGGATAGCGTAGGTGGGTCATTCATTTATACTGATGGAGCCACGCCTGGGATGAGTAGGAACAATAATGATTGTGTTGTCCTCACTATGGAAGAGGCTAAAAAAAAAAAAAAAAACGATTTAAATTGAAAAGTATTCTTTTTTTTTTTTTTTTTTACATCTGGTTAAGTAGAAACAATTTGACTAACTTCTGGTTTATATCAAAGAAGATTCACCAAGTTTTGCTTGGACAAAAAAAAGCTACACAAACACCCAGATTGAGCCTGAACGTGGAGATTAATACTTTGCTCAAATGGGCTTGAAATTATTTGTGATTCACTCATTGTGAACTTAATTATATTTTGTCAAGGGATGAAATCCTCTGTCGACTGTCGTCTTTTCCAAACGATGGAGAAATATTTGGGCTCCTCTGTCATGCCATGTGAACCCCCCGTTCTTCATGCGGGTCATCTAATATTTGAAGTTATTATAAATGAATTTCATATATTTTGGAGCGGTGGAGGCTGCCGTTCTATGTGGTGGTGGGACTGATTGGAAAGTTCAATTATCTTGATTGCTGGCTGGGACAAAAAGGCTTTCTGGGGCTGAAAAATGAGTTGAAAATGACCATCGCTTGGGAAATAAAAGCAACAAGATAAAGAACAAATTGAGGTAAATCAGGAAACTGACGTGAAGCACGTTAACGTGAGTTAAGCTTTAAAAGGAAGCCGTTTTTGAAAACCAAATATTACAAAATGAAGGCTAAGTAGTCACTTCTAGGACCTCAATAGAGGTTTTGGATGGTTCCCATGATTTGGGAGCTTTCTGGGGATTAACAGTGAGCATAACGTTGCCATGGATATCGTAAGTTAACTATGGTTTACTACCTGCCAATACTGGTTCCATTTAAAATATTGAATGGAATTTATTCATCAGCAGCTCCTGTTTGAAACCTTCTCATTTATGCACTCTCACTCTGATTTGACTTAATTCACAGACAAACAAACCTTTAAATTAGCTTAGATTCAGCAACTGGATTGGTGAATTTCTTGCTTTGAATTTGTTCAGAAAACCAAACTGCTGAGGTGAAATAAACTGAAAGTTTGTTTGCATATTTCCTCATTTCAAATCAGGAGACAGGAAATGCATCGCATGCACTGGATTGTGGGTGTTTTTCACTTGGAAGATACACACATGCTTTCTTGAAAATCCCCCAACACTTGGTAGAATTTAAAGGATCCCCCCACATCGGATGGGGGAGTTCTGACTCTACCACATCCCCCCTGGTGAGTTGAACATCTTTGATGCAGAAGAAACCTTTTACCCCAAAAGCACTCTCCTGTCTGTGAGGGAATATAAAGATATCTGGAAAGGAATATCAGCGACACTAATCACTTAGTAAACAGCCTCTGCTTTCTTTCAGTTAGTCGTGGCTATTTAATCCTTTGCGGTGTGACCCCTCCTTGCCCTTTGACCCTGAAGGCATTGGCATCAGGTTGACAACTCTCCACCGACACACTGGCACATCAGGGTTCACATAATAACCGATAATCCCTCCGTCACCCAAGGGCTTACGATTGATTTCCATTCACTATTTGATGACAGGTTACGTCTGCCTGGTGACCTTTCATGGACCAAGTCGTGATAAATTCATGGAGTTTGGAATTTCATGAATTGTGAATCTGCGCTACAGGGTCGGTCATCGTTTCTACCCTCCAGCCAGGAAGCTGAACTTTGCTTATCTTAGATTGGATGCCCGAGGAAGGAAATAGGGCCTTAAGGGTTGGCAGAGATGGGAATGACAGTGAGCTTCTTCTGCTTTGCTGTATATATTGTTGTTCCACAGTCCAACTGCATCATACTTTCATTAACAAAGTGCTCTGTTTTCCAGTTGTTGTAATTGCTTCTCATAGTTTCTGCAAAGGCCGAGCACTTAGACTTAAGCACCTCACTTCTTGACACTGCTTCACTTACTGATAGATTGTTCCAGTACATTACATCCATTCAGATTTCAATGAATACAAAGAAATAAAATAATAACAGCAGGAAATACAGAGAAGTAGAATAACAGGACGGTAAACAAACACTGTTACTGTTGTTGTAACTCACATAATAATTAAAGGTAAATTACATTGAAATGGTAAACAAAAAGAAGAGTATTGTAATATTGTTGATTCAGGCAAAGCAGGAAAGGCATTTGTACTTTTGGGTGCCTTTGTTTATGGCGTGAATACAAAAGGCTTTGATTCTTTTGTTGAAGCAGTCACATTGAAGCAATCACACACACACACACACACACACACACACACACACACACACACCAAAAGAAATCATAACACTATTGCCGGGAAATTAGATTGCATGTATGGGCATGATGGAAAACACTTGAATAGGCATATTGTATTACCTCACATTTTCTTGATGTCTATGCGAGGATCACACTAAGGACGTCAACATGACATAAAAGCATGAATTCTCTTCCTGTAACAGCAAATTACATTATGATTGGAAATGTAATAATAAACACTTTTTTGTATGCATCTGTCCCAGATTCAGATTAAACTGCAACTTAAGCAAAGGGAGGAAGCAAGGGGAATTTCGTGGCATGGAGAGGTGTGTTCCCTCCACTCACTCCACCCTTTCAAACAATGTGTCACCGCCGGTAACGCTGATCGCCTACTCAGAGTGCATTCTTATGCTATTTAGGAGCAAGTTTTGCACTATGTGGCTCATATTACTGAAGTTTCACCAGCAGAACTACAAAAACAGGAAAGGCTGTCACAAGAGCGTTTGGTTTGTCCCTTCTGGGCTACTGTAGAAACCAAATAGACCCTCCTGAAATGCCACACACTGGCCCTTTACATATACAAAGTCATGGCAACTAAACTATGGCTAAAATTCTAGCTTCACAAAGTTCACAAACGTTGTTTTTGTTGACATTGTCAGAAATGTGTGAATGCAATTTTCCAGTCATTTTCATTGACATACATGAGGGGGGCAGAATATTCGCTGATGCCGTCCAATATATTAAGTATATAACACAATTGCCAACTGTGAACTCCACAAACCTGAACAAAACTGAATTAACACCTTTACATCAGTGTCAAAAAACTGAATATAAAAGTAGATTTCACAACCGGCAGAACAATGGTATTGAGTATTTGTGTATAGAAGGGACACCTTCTGTTGTCTATGTGCTATTGCATTGTGTATTCCGTTTTTGCCGTTACGTTGCCTCGTCCCAGATTTCCCCGCGTTTCATTTCATTGCATTGCATCAATTTCTATCACGTTGTTTATACGTCGCTCCACTGCATCGTGTTGTGCTGTGATTATCACACAACACGCTGCGTGTCACACTTTGCTGCTCCTGCCATGCCTCGGAAGCCGCTGTGGCCTCATCTCGATGTGTTTTTTTTAATGCGTTGTCTAGTGCGGCATTCCATAACACGCTGATGCATTGTATAGTCGCCGAGCAGGTGTATAAAGGCCTCAAGGATTACACTCATCCTCAGAGGAGGTGCCAGGAGTTGGCCTCCAGGACACAGGGCTTAAGGGCAAATCTGGTTACACAACAACACCATTGTTTGCCGCAGAGTCGTTTAAGTGCCGCTCGCTTGGAGAGGTATTACTGACATCAGTGCAAGCTGTCCGGTGTTCCTGTTTACAATGGAATGTGTTTATATTGTTGAGAGCAAATACACATCACCAGCTTAATGCGGCGTAATTGTGAAAAACCGGCTGTGAGAGCAAATACACATATGTGAAAAGCAAATTAGGTGGACAGACAGGTGGATATTGTGGCGCACGCCTTGTATAAAACAGACACATGCACATGTACCCCCCACATACACACCAACACACACACACACACACACACACACACACACACACACACACAGCTCCATCCACCACTCACTAATTAATTGGATGAAAAAGCAAGGCATATTGATTTTCCAATGACACGGACTCAGGGTTTCAAGATCACAGTGTGCAGAACCACGTGTGTGTGTACTCAGCCTGTGTGTGTGTTTGTTTGTGTATGCAGAGTGGTGTGTACAGTGTAAGTGTCTTATCTGGGCCAACCACCCTTCATGTCCATTTTTGGGTCCTCTCGGTATGCAGGTCTCTGCAGCGCAGCGGGTGTCATGTCCATAAAAACAAGCCCACTCAAACACATGCCGGTGTCGGGAATGATAATATCCTGTCCCCCTGTTGCACAGAGCAGATTGTTCTGCTTTGAGACTGAAGTGGCGGGGGTGGGGGGGGGGTCTAGCCCGCGAGGTATTTTAATGAGATTCCATGACGTTTTTATTTCCTTGATCCAGCTCCCTCCTTAGCTCTTTGGTGGAGACGTGATGTGTCACGTGTGCCAGGTGGCGCTGGAAGTTTCGGGTGAGGGCGATAAGGGTGATTACTTGCTGGCGGGGCCACAAAGCTAATATAAAAGCTTCCTTCCATCTTGAAAAGTTTCCCCAAAGTTGAACTCGGAGAGCAGAGCAGATGTTCATTTCTCCTGCTAAAGAGCGAATCCATCGCTTCTGGCATTGTTGGGTTGCTTTTAACCACAGAGGTGATCTTTCTCTTCAAACTTTTCCTTTGCCTGAACTTGAACATATCTTAGCCGTAAGATTAGAAGCGGCATGACCGACTCCTAAATTATGTTGCTTAACTAAACCACATTGTGAATTATGTTTTGTTTGTTTTCGACGTATCATAACTAAGTTTGTAATAAGAGTCGGAGGACGTCAGAGTGGAGAGGTCGGTGTGTGGGTGAATCAAACACAGGACTTTCAACCAGGTGACCGACACCCGTGTCCCGTGTGTGTACAACAGTTGACATTCACATATTTTGATTCATGTAGATGAAATAATGTAACAGATGTGATTAATTTCAAGCCAAACCACAATATTTTTTTAAATGATATTTTATAATAATGCTTATACGTATAATGTTAAACTTTTCTTCAAAACTGTATTGGAATTTGACCAGAAACCAGCAGAAAATATGTTCCCATTGAAATGTAAATGAGAGAACGTTATTTGTAGGAAACAGGATGATCTTGGAGAATCTGACTAATGTCCTTGTAGGTATTAGGACCTGTGCCCGGATCTGTGTTGCCATGCGTTCTTTGCTCTCAGGAAGTGGGTTTGTACGTGGTGAAGTGAACACAACCAGTGCAGACAGGTTTGGGATTTTCCCCCAATGGTAGCTGCATTCCATTCTGGGTCAGATGATGAAAATAACACTTCACCATACTGTCTCTGTACTCATGTGTAAAATATTGGTGTGTATATGTGTATATATATATATATATATATATATATATGCGCAGGGAAGTGTGTGTAGCGCATATTTGCCGTTGGGCATGTGGACGAGTCCCCAGAGTGGCGTGGGGGTTAAGCGAGAGGGGAGAGAGGACACGGAGGTAGCGAGAGAAAGAAAAGCTGACTGTCGCTGGCTGCAAGACATAAAGCCCTTAATTACACTGTACAAGCATCACAGAAATAGCAGTCTGCCTGGCCGTAATGGGATCCAGATGAGGGAATTATAACGTTTCCTGACACAAAATGGCTACAAGAAGGGGGGGCAACGCTACTGTCCTGACTCATAATGGGCATTAAAGAACTTCAAATTGCAGGGTGGGGGCTCGTTGTGGGGCTGTGCCAACGAAGGGGGTTATTTTGTGACTGTTTGAGCGCAGTGCAGTACCCATGTGTGCCCAGGGTGAGGCTGGACGATCTGAGCAAAATATGTTATGATAATTTAGTTTGATTGTGATTATTTATAAGTATACTCTCGGCATGCATTTGTGGTCTATTTGTTCCTCGTTTTTCAAGTATATATTGAAGTGAAATATGCTTGTTTTTTCAGATTTCTTTGTTCAAATATGACACATAACAATAATAATTACACATTAAACATGATTATGACTATGGCAACCAAAAGCTACATAGTTGCCCAATTGCTAGTAACAACGACAGACTTCCAGATATTTCATCAGAAAAAGTACTTGAACTGAAGGTGTAGATTTCTCACTGACAAAACCCCCAAATACTGCTTTTGGATAGCAAAAACCAATTAGTTGTATTAACTATGTATTAACACGTCGACAGAGAAATTGTTAATAATGCATGTTACGTTTTGGGACTTGTTTTGGACTCACATCACTATGACTGATGATCCCACAGCTTGAATGCCGTTTTCTGAGTGTATCCAACATGTATGTACCCACCTATTGTATGTATATGTTTTCAAGATATGTGAATGCATCAATATGTCCCCTATACATCATTACATCATCGCATCATTTATATCATTTACATAATTTATGTGGTATTCTTATTTTATTTTTGTTTTTCTATGCCACTGACACCTCATGTAACGTGCATAAGATGTCTGAAAATGTAAAATGTTCTAATGTCATACACCAGAGATAAAAGAAATAAAAAACTTGAATTACAAAAAAAAAATAATAACGCATGTTACGGTTAAAACCACATGACCCTTGCTATTTTAAAAACTGCACTCAAAAGTCAGTGTATTTGCTATTTTGATATGAAAAACAAGTAATTGTGTGATTAATTTGGGGTTTCTGCTCCCTGGGTTGTCTGTGTGTCAGATAGGCAGCCCAGCAGATTCATATTTAAGGCCATGACTGAATGCCAGAAGAATGCCTCTCAACTCAGTGGATTTGATACGGACCGGATGATGTAACAACAGAAAACATGTTATTTTTTTGATGGATACAAGACTTTGATCGTGGGAAAACAAAGCCGGCGAGATGACACGAGTGACCAATGAAAGAGAGCAAGTGAGAAGAAAGAGAATAAGAGCAATATCTGGTGAGTGTTGTGTTAGAATTGCAATATCAAAGGATGCCTCACACAGCTCCATTGTTTTCTCAAACGCCGCCAACTCTCTCGCCCGCCTCTATCTTTTATTGAATCAAATTTAAACTCGAGCCCGTATTCTCCTTCCAGCTCGTTCTCCCCGTCTCTCCTCACTTTTCTTATTGTCCGTAACGCGTCTTGCCAGGTAACATTTCCAGAGAGTAATGCAGGTGCTGCTAAAGCACAGCTGCTGTGTGGAATCAAACTACTTTATGATGAATTGCACTTTTAAAAGGAAGACTTTCTCTTTTCTTTTTTTTTTTTTTGCTGTGCACAGCCTTCCCTTTCTTCTATCTCTCCCAGGTTTGTGTGAGTGATGAGAATAAATAGTGGGGCTGAAGGGAGAGGAGAATCACACATCAGGGACTATTTTATCTACGAAGTTTTACTCTTTCGAACTCTTTTTCTTTCTCTTTCCAGGTGTAAGCGCACCTTCTCCCTCTACATCTTGTTTTTGTTCCCCACTGATCTCTCCAGAAATGGTCTCATGATGATGTTAAAAAAAAGGCATAGCCTTTAAAGCATGGCAGATTGGGGAATAAGTGTGTGCATGCTTGTGATGCAACAGGAAACGTTTTGCAGGTGGAAAACATGGGGCGCACAGCACTGCCATTTTGTTTTTCTAATCAGGAGCGGGGTTTTTTGTTGCTAGGCAACCACCGAATAGTGCAAACGTTAGCTTAACACAAACCATCGACTGTATGCTACCTTATAGGTCATAAATACAAATTAAATGAATGAAAACAACGTATCCAGAATTTAAAGTACCACACTAATTTGACTACTGCTGTTTTCTGTTCAGAACACTGAAACTGCAGCAATCACCACAACTGCATAAAAAGCAAGGCACATTGAGTGTAAAACAATGCGAGATGCTCAACAATGGAAAATCAGCATGAAAAACTTTACTCTCATTAAATATAAAAAATGTAAAATAATGACAAAAAGCAAGGCCAGGCTTTTTCAACGTACCTGGTCTGATCAGGGCCTTAGTCCGACTTCACCCATTGGTTTGCTAACTACATTTTTTGAAGCTCTGTGTTCAACATTTTATCGTCATCTTGAAAACGTTACAATTAGTGAATGGAAGTGACCATATTTGGACTGCGGAGGAGTGACGGGTGGATCTGACAAACACAAGTGGCAGAGCGGCACCCTGAGCAGTGTTAAAGAAATCTTAGTAGCTAATTGCATTGGTAGCTTGGTATTGCTGTGGTAGCGTCCTGTCAATTACAAGGTAGCCACGCCCGAAAGCATACTCTGCTTTACGGTCTATTTGTGCAATGGCTTATTAGGGCCACTGTCGGAAAAAAAAACAATGGAGCCGAGAGAGGTTCTGAGGAAAAAGTCTGAATTTGCTACTTTATTATGATGCTTCCTATGAGGCGCTGTCACACGTTGTGATGTATTCATTAGAAAAATAAATGCAGCATTCATGGGAAGCTAGCTAGCATAGATGCCGGTTGTTTGCATCGTAATAAGATCGAAAATTTGCAACTTTTTTGTCTGATTATTGCTTACCTCTCTCGACTCTATTTTTTCCTACAGTGGCACTAATTCGCCGTTGTATATTTTAATCTGAATGAGACCATCATTTACTTCATTAACATCATTAAAGAAGACTCAAAATTAGCTATTTAGACTTTAAATACATGTTTACAATGTTTACTGAGATAATAAATCAAGTGATAAGGCTCGTTTTCCCATAGACTTCCATACAATGCAACATATTTGTGCAACCAGAGGAGTCGCCCCCTGATGGCCTGTAGAGAGAGTGCAAGTTTAATGCACTTAAGCATTGTCTTCACTCCTCAGAACCGGAGGTTTAAGTACATGCATGAGGGGGGTTCAGCATGGGAGTCAGGAGAGCCTGAGACAAAGTGTATCAGGAAATACTGCTTGCAGAGAAGCAAAAAGAACAAACAAACAAGGGCAATGTCAGTGAGGTGTGTAGAATAGGAAGACACAGAGAGAGAAAGAAGGAGGTGGGGGGGCTGTTAGACACAGAGTCCAACTCTCTTGGGGGGGGACGGGGGACGGAATTAAATAAGTGATAAATATTCAACAGAAGGCAAGCAGGCACTCAGGAGACACCTTGACAGCCCAAACAAATACTTAGTGAGGGTACTCTCACATCCGCACCAACATCTACCAGAATACACAGCAGTCCTCCCCAGTCGCTTTTACTGACAGCAGACAACACAGGCAGAACGGGCTCAGAAAGACACAGGTGATAAAAAAAGGCATGTGGTGGTCCGCAGGGGAGAGATGAGAGGAGGAGATGGGAAGAGGAGGTGGGAGACTGCAGGCGCAACACTGGAGAGGATTTGTTTGTACAAACTGACAATTTTTAGGCTTTTTCTTTAGTACTTCCTTTGTCCCCCTACAGGCTTTTTCCTCCATTCCTCTCTTTCCCTCGAATCTGTGCCAATCTCATCTCAATTGGTCCGTCTCCATCTCAGTGGCGAAAACGTTCCAGAAATCATACCTGACCCTTCCTGCAACCCCTCTCCTGAGGGGCCCATCCATCAGCCGCCAGGCCCCAGATGGATTGAGGGAGGGGAAGGGGGCCGTATGAAAGGAGACGGAGGAGGATGGAAGGGAGTTGTGCAGGGTTAGGTCTGGAGGTCAGAGCGGGGACGGCCAGTAGGAATCCAGGCCGTCTGCACTGGGGCCAATGAGGTCATTTGTTGGGAGTCGGATGAAAAATGGCCGCATCGCTCTGCCGGGACGGCTTCACCGCCTCGCTCGACTGACCAGGAGGTGAGACAGGCTTTTAACTTTTTTTTTCCCAAGGTGCAGAACAACACACACACTGAGATACATGCAGCTACACACTGTTATGTTAAAATCAGGGGTGTCAATATTTGGCTTCACAGCGAATCGATTTGATTAACGATACAGTAGTTGGCGATTCGATTCAAGGACATTTTTTGTAACGATTTTGATTATGTAACTTGTAACCAAAATTCTATATCAATGAAATAAACGTGCAATAATGCGAGTGAGACTATCTGTATTTTTCTGAAAGGTGAAAAAATAAACACCACAGAATTACTTATTTTACATATTTATTCTATAAAAAAGTAATCCTGCAAAATATTTTATGCTGAATACAAAAATGTAATGCTCAGTTATTTTGAACATTTTCCAATAGACTACATGCTGGCAGGGGAGAGAGTGTCTTAAACGTATTAAAACATTAATCATAATTAAGCATCACAATTCATACGATTAAACACATTTATATCGATTATTGGTGAAGCCAAAACGATTCATTCTATTTATTTATTTTAGCATATCGATTTAGTAGAATCTATAGGACTGACAATCGATTCATCGATGCATCACATGAATCGTTACACATCTAATAAAAATGCATTCATACAGTGCCTTGAAAAAGTATTCATACCCCTTGAACTTTTTCACATTTTGTCACTCTACAACCACAAACTTAAATGTATTTTATTGAGATTTTATGTTATAGACCAACACAAAGTAACACATAATTATGAAGTGGAACGAAAATGATACATGGTTTACAAAAATGTAAGCAAATAAAAATCTGAAAAGTGTGGTGTGCATTTGTATTCAGCCCCCCTGGGTCAATACTTTGTAGAGCCACCTTTCGCTGCAATTACAGCTGTTACAGCATAGTTGTCCTGTGCAGTGTGCGAGATATACCACGGTGTCCGGGGGAGCCGGGGCTGGGGACGGGCGATCATTTTTTTTTTTTTTTTTGGAGGGGGGCAAAGTTTAAATGCTGATCCTGTCATTAATAGCAACAGCATATGCCTATTATAAAGAGAAAATCCGTTGCACGCACACCATAGGTCTATGTACAATATTATTTATAAGGAATCCCCTCCGTCTACCTGGAGACCCGGACCGGGTTTAACCTTTAGCGCATGTGAGCAGTGGGGTCACGTGGAGCTGCGGCCTGCAGGCAGCGTCCCCACGCTTCAAGTGCCTCCGACGTGCAAGCAGGCAACACTTTTTTCATGAATCACGAACTAAAAATACAATTTTATTTCTCTTATTTTACACCTTTGAGGGAAAACCATGGCCAAAATATAATTAATTTGCCAATCATATCAATATTTTAGAGCTCCCCCCAAATTTCACAAATCATGTTTCCAGGGGAGCTCAGGTGGCCACCAGGGGAGCCATGGCTCCCCCTGCTCCCCCGTAACTCGCACCCTGGTCCTGTGGACAGATTCTCCCACCTGAGCTGTGGATTTCTGCAACTCCTCCAGAGTGACCGTGGGCCTCTTGGCAGCTTCTCTCACCAGTGCTCTCCTCGCTCGGTCTGTCAGTTTAGGTGGACGGCCATGTCTTGGTAGGTTAGCAGTTGTGGCATACTTCTTCCATTTTTGGATGATGATTGAACAGTGCTCCTTGAGATGTTCAAAGCTTTGGATATTTTTTTATAACCTAACCCTGCTTTAAACTTCTCCACAACTTTTTCCCTGACCTGTCTGGTGAGTTCCTTGGTCTTCATGATGCTCTTTGTTGACTAGTGTTCTCTAACAAAGCACTGAGGCCTTCACAGAACAGTTGTATTTATACTGATACTAAATTACACACAGGTGGACTCTATTAACTAATTAGGTGACTTCTGAAGGCAACTGATTGCACTGCATTTTATTTAGGGGTATCAGAGTAGAGGGGGCTGAATACAAATGCACACCACACTTTTCAGATTTTTATTTGCTTACATTTTTGTAAACCATGTATCATTTTCGTTCCACTTCACAATTATGTGTTACTTTGTGTTGGTCTATCACATGAAATCTCAATAAAATACATTTAAGTTTGTGGCTGTAGAGTGACAAAATGTGAAAAAGTTCAAGGGGTATGAATACTTTTTCAAGGCACTGTACATGAAGCACAGACACATGGGAGAGGCATTCCATGGGCTTTCTAAAGAAATAAAAAGAAAAGATATGGAAACAGTCGCACACTATTCACACATTTACAGTTACAGACACTTGAAGGCAGATTTTTTGCACATACACATGCATGAAGGTTTCCATGTGTTCTGCTGAAGCAGCGGAACTGAAGCTATAAAAGGACAACTTTTGTCACAGTGTCACGATGTGCATTCACACCTTTCACTCAGTACGTTCTGCGCTGTCAAAACCACTCGACATCCTTGAAATCATGTCAAATTCAAGGCTTCAATCACAGTCATGGCTTTTATAGAGAACGAGAGACGGAGAAGCAAAAGAGCTGAAGATTAGAATTCGGGTGTGGGAATGCATTAGGGCTGCAGCGATCAAATCTTTTTGTAATCGAGTAATCTACCGATTATTCCATCGATTAATCGAGTAATTGGATAAAAAATTAACATTGTATATAGTTCCCATATACACTGTTTATACCTTAACATATTCAGTCAATGACTATAAACACTAATAAAGATGAGAAAAAAGAAAGGAGAAAAAAAAAAGCTAAAGATAAATGTTTTTTTCTATATTTAAATCTCAACACAAACAAATAAAAGGAAATAAAAATTATTTACAAATAAACATAAAAAGCTCGTCTTTGGTGATATTATAGGCACTGTTAAATGTTAGTATCATGTCTGCCTCCTCACTGCTCCGGTTTGTGGCTGTCTGACTCTGAAACCCTGCGGGGGGTGGAGTTGGGGGGAGGGGCTGCTCGGCCCACCCAGCACCTGTCCCGGTACTGGTTGTGTTTCTGGTGCTTTTGTAACGATTCCCAACCTGGCTCTGGCTGTACTGCAGAATGTTGGCCCGCCCACGCGGTGAACCGGAGACCGGATCAAACAACCGGTTCTTAAAACTACACCTGACCGGACTGCCCGGTTCACAACACCGGTTCAGACGGAGACGGTGAGACAGGACTGGTATCTTACGGGAGGGGAGACAGTGAGACAGGACTAGGGGAGACAGTGAGACAGGACCGGTATCTTATGGGAGGGGTGACAGTGAGACAGTGAGACAGGACTGGTATCTTAAGGTGAATAATAGCAAATCCTCTATATTACTACTCACTGCAAATGGATGAGTCAGTCCAAATTGAATTGAACAATTGTGTAGAACAATTTGAGTATTTAGGAGTTAAAATTTTGCCCAGACTTCAATATGTTGCTAATGCTAATTATGAACCCTTAATGAAGGAAATGAAGTAGTCGATTGTTAGATGGATGTCATTACCAGTGTCTGTAATTGGGAGAATTAATATTTTTAAAATTAATACACTACCAACACTACTTTATTTATTTCAGAACATTCCTCTGCCACCACCTTTAGGTTTTCAAAAATAAAGCATTCGTTGGATTTATATGGAACAACAGGAGGGCAAGACTTTGTTGGTCACTGTTATATTTATTTGATCGAGGGGTTTTAAATGTCCAAATTTATTGTAGCACTACTGGGCAACACAACTGAGGTCTCTAATGTTTTATTTTTCAAGAAATGATCCTCCACATTGGATGGAAATGGAATCATATGGTCTCAAATTACCTTTTCCCTTATATGTATATTCTAATTTAAGAAGACTAAAAAAAAACAACTAAAAGTAGAATTGTAAGACAGATGATTAAAATATGGTATGATGTAAAAGACTATCTAAATCATTGTCACAGTTTAGTCCTATATGGGGTAATCAGCTCTTTACACCAGGAAGAACAGATGAAGAACATTTAAAGTATGGAGCTCGAAGGGACTTATAAGGACCCAAAATCTTTATTTGTCAGATTCAAATATTAAGATGTCTTGAGGAGCTGAGGTCTAAATGCAACACTGAAAAGAAACACTTTTTTAAATACCTACAGCTCAGAAGCTTTGGTAATTCCGTAATGTGAATCAAGGTAATGTACTTTCCAAGCCCCCACTCTCACCTTTAGAGAAAATAATGATAAAGGTCAGCCTACGAAAAGGTATAATATCAGAGATGTACCATCTGCTGTCATATTGCTTAACAGAAAGCTCAAAGTACAAATTGAATGCCTGGGAAGAAAACTTTCAATTAGAAATATCAGAGGATGATTGGAAAACAGCTTGTACTAAAGCTCACACTAAATCTATAAATACACGCTTTAAGTTCACCCAGTTCAAATGGTTAATGTGGATATATGTGACACCGATGGAATTAAATAAATACAATAAAAACATACCAGACACGCACAAAATGTACAGAATGTAGAGGCACATTATTCCACTGTATGTGGCAATGTAGAAAGATTTTAATGTTCTGGGAAGAGAAGTCATAATTCAAATATTAATATATAAAATATTGGACCCCAAGCTTTTTGTGTTAGGTTTGTATCCGGAAAAGGACAACTATAGTAAGAATGAGCACAGATTCATAGACCTCAGTCTGCTTAACAACAAAAAGTCTTCTGCATTAAAAACTGTTGTTCCTGAGCTTGTAAAAAGTGTTTGTGTACTTTAAAAAAGAATGATAATAAAAAAGAACTAATAATGTAATGTATGTATTGCCGTAAATCCTCTAATACTGGCCTGTATTATATTACCGGCCGGTCTCAAATGGAGGCCGGGGCAAGTGTCCACAGGCAGCGTTATTTTCATGCTTCCCATTCATTGTCAGCACTGCATTGCCTTCGCGTCGCAGAGATTTTGGCTGAAGCTATATTAGAGGATTTACGGTATGTAAGAAGCCCTGCAATGCAAGTGTCAAGCCCTGCAATGCAAGTGTCAAGAGACAGGCGCCGCCGCCTCCCACAAGCTCTCGAAAATCTTTTAAACTGACCCTTCGATCTAAAATAAAGACAGATTCAGCAACTGCATAGCTTATGTCTCGCATGTTTTCAGAAACACATTTGGTGCAGCCATGAAGTGTGCGCGTAATTGTATGAAGGAGAACGCCTGTCAATCATCCTCCTAGTGGCAGCCCACCAAGCGTGCAATACTGGCAAGCGGTAAACGTTGTTTATCGTAATATGGCAGCTGCGGAGCCAAAGAGGAGACTTTTTCTATAAATGAACCTAGTATTTTATAGGTTCAAATAGACACAAAATCTAATTTTTATTCATTCTACTGGTAGTCCGTTTTGCTCAAATAGAAATAGGGGCCTGTCTCTAATTCTGGCCTCCTTCCAATTAAGGCCTGGGCCGCGATGCACTTGAGTAAATAAAGGGCCTATATTAGAGGATTTATGGTATGTCTAAATTAGAATTGGTTTGAAATACCATATGTTAAAAAAGAGAGGTGATTTGTTTGTTTGTTCATATGTTTTTAATGTCTAGTTTAATACAGCTACTTTATACTGTTGATATATCATATGGATGTTAACGGCTGTATTTCACGATGTTAAAATACCAATTAAAATATTGTGGCAAAAAAAGAGCAGAAGAGAGAGAACTGGATACACTGCAGACGGCCACTATGCTACTGATGATTTAACAGCTGGAAAGCGTGATATTTCCCACAGGAGCTGGTAGA
The DNA here is from genome assembly GCA_029853015.1 of Chelidonichthys spinosus. Taxonomy (NCBI): domain Eukaryota; kingdom Metazoa; phylum Chordata; class Actinopteri; order Perciformes; family Triglidae; genus Chelidonichthys; species Chelidonichthys spinosus. The sequence continues at coordinate 1,572,609 of CM056842.1, read as the reverse complement.
GACCAAAAACGAGTGTGAAACGAGAGTGAAAACATGTCTCTAAATGATTGGTAATATGGCTCCATAAGTGCTGGATGTCTCAATAGGCAAGTCATAACTCGTTTCAGCTCCCTCCATAATGGGCAAAAATACTATTAACAATCACGTGGAGAGTGATTATAGGTTGAGAAAAAGCACAGGAAGTGGCCATCTTCAACCATCCAACATGACTGTCGAGGTTCTCTACTTCACGCCAGGGGTCAAAAACCCCATCGGCCAACGTGGCCAGTTTGACTACTGACCGTCCCTTTCCATTAACGGACCTTTTCCTTTGCTCCTGAAACGGCACATTAACATTTGGATCACATCCACACACCATCCATTAGCCGACCGCATCTCCCAGCACACTCGCTTCCCCCTTTCCAAATCATTAATAGTATGTAAATCCCATCATCGCCATCGCTCGCTGTGTCTTTCAACACATGTTGACAGGTTCCACATTTTATAGGTCAGCAGCGAAAACGCCAGAGGCAGTTTGAAAAGGGCTGAGCTCAAAGGCCGCTCGGAAGGAAGGCAGCGTCAGAGGCGAGAGAGATGAGGCTGCGAACAGAGGTGGGGTGACCAGCTTCCACTGATGTCACCGGCTCCCTGCAGAGATCGGACTGCTGTTTTTTTGGGGGGTTTTTGCCGTGTCTTTTTCACAAAACTTTCAAATTGCACATCAGTGACAGCAGCGACGGCGACAGCAAGCAACACATTTGTCATACTGTTCGCAGCGTGCTTTTAGAAGTCCTTTGAGGCCGGCTCTACCGGCTACAAGTAGAGGGAGAGAGAGGGGAAGAGCGAGGGGGAGAGAGGACACGAGCACTTCATGGCTGCCTGGCAACGAAAGCAGGATGCAGAGAGACCGGCATGGGCAGGTCGGAGCGAAGGGCCAACGTCTTGGCGACAGGATGGAATAATCAGAATCAAACGGAAAAGCAGAAATGAATTTTTGAAGAGGAAACCAGCCTGGAACTATTATTACTACTATTTTTGCGGCTTCCCCCCAATCCGTGGGTTTCAGGGCAAAAGTCTAATATCTTGGAAATGGTGCAGCCTTTCAACCAAGGCTCTTCTGAGCGCAGGGCCCAGAGCTCTCTTATTGTCACTTACTTAATCCTTAGCAGTTTAAGGCCCCTCCAGAACACTCTGTACGGTCACCAGCCCCACTGACAAGAAGGAAATGGACCAAGTAATAACTGAAAAAATGCACTTAAACCTTCCATCCTGCTTTTAATGAGTTCAGGACTTACACCTCCGGTTTTCTGGCTTTGAGAGGGAGTAGCTCGTGTCCACAAATATTGATTGAACTTCTTTATTCTCAGGGATTGACTTATTAGAATTCATAATTTAGGTTTCACTTTCAAGGGGGTAGCGTGCCAAATTTCAAACCAGTGTGTCTGTCGTTGAAGGATGAGCACATAATAGAGACGAGTGGATGGAGTCGCTGTTACCGTCATCCATTTTGTTTGTGGGCTGCTGTTTTGGACTTTGGTTTTTGGCTGTCGTCATCTTGTTTTTTTCCGCCAGACGTGACACAAGAGAGACATATAACTGAACCTTGAATAATAATAACAATAATAATAATAGTTGTAATAATTATTAACATTTGGGAACCGAAAACATACTGCGAAAGGGTTAAAGGTGCAAGAAGAAAAACAACTACCAGACTGGACACCACTAATATTAACCTGTCAATCACAAAACATATGCTGCTTCAATGTCTATTTGACACTAAATGGACGATAATTGACTTAATGAACAAGTGTGTTGAAGAAGACTTGAAACTAGAGATTAAGACCATAAACTTATGTTTACTATGTTAACTGAGATGATCAATTATGATTTTTCATAGACTTTTATTTGCAATATGGTCGCTTCCATTCAAAATCCATGATGGCGATGGCCATAATGCTGAACTCTAAACGAATAAACCAACGGGTGACATCACGGCGACTACGTCCACTTCATACACACAGCACGCTGACACAGAGCTGGTGGAAAGTCAAAGTTCCCCTTTAACACTGAAGCAGGAAGGGTCATGACATATGACATCTACTGATGGTGTTGGAGAAGGAAACAGATTAGAGAGGAACAGTTTGGAAATCAAAGTCTGTGTTACAATCCTATTTCTTCTGCTTTATCTTGGAAAAACAATACAATTTGAGAAATAAGACTGCACAAATAAAACAGAGCCATTTCACAGGCTTCACCAATAACTGATGGGGGCAATTAATGTCAGAGTTTGCACACTGATCACAGACAACCACCTGACTAATGGTGCAGAGTTTAATTCCGACCAATTGATGACTCACATTCACTGAAGTGAATGCAGCCATTAACCGTCGGTTCATTTCTTCCTGTAATAACAGGTTTTTTTTCCGATAAGTTGATGTACCAGGCCTCAACCCCCCCATCATATCATATCATATATCATATCATATCATTACGTCTTGTTTCTACTAGCACGCGTGTACAAGAGGGCGTACGAGATGGAGAGGCAGAAAGAGAGGCAGTGAAAGAGGTGTCCCCATTAAGTGGGAATCAATTACATATAGGAAGCAATTCAGGCCTGGCACAGGTGGAGAGGAAATTAGAGAGAAACGCTAACGTGCATGCACGACAACACGAGCGTGCACGTGCACATGCACGCTTTGACTGTTGCGGCTGACAGGAAATTGGAGAGTCAGGAAGTAGACTTGGGCGGAGATTGTTGTGTCTCGAGAGTTTTCCCTCTCTTCTGTCTGTCTCTTTAAATAGCTCCAATAGATTGCTTTTTACTCGCTGGTAACATTATATCACTGTGATTGGTTCGCGTGTGGCCGGAGCACAGCTGACATTATCTGTTCAAGCACTCTCATTGCTTTGATTTAACAGTTGTTCTTGTGCTTTTAAGCATTTAAATGGATGCTTTTGGGTTGTGAAGATCCAGAGATGTGTTTATACTTTTAAACTCGAAATAGAAACACTCAAGTCTCCCAGATAATTGAAAAATGCCACGAGCCCTCTGAGTTTTGTGATCAATGTGGTATGACAAATTGTTCTTAAAACTTCAATAAACTGAAGCTCAGCTGCTCTTGCAATGCACAGAAGCTCGGATGGTGTAGTATTATAATAGTGCTGTATTGATCTGTGAAAGTTTCTCACCAAAATGCTCCTTTTTCTCAGCTTTCATTGACAACCTTGAACCAGATGTTTTTCTATTGTTCTTCTTTTGTACCGATCATTCAACCAGGAGACTTGGAAGTTGCCTAACTGTCTATATTAAGACAGAAAGCAATGCAAATTTGTGTGAAATTAAGCGCTGGTTTGTTTGACCTGATATACAAAGCTGCATCAACTTTAGCTGTCAGTTCAACAGATTGAGCCGGTATAACTCTTCAATTTATAAAAGTAAATTTATAAAACCCTGGAATTTTCGGGACATTTTCACCTTGGCCAGAGACGTCTTCACCATCTTGACGTTGCCATATCTCCACTGACTACTAAATGAATACTTAATGTAACTGAACTGCCTTGAAGTGCATTGTGTATGCAGTGTGTGACTCCGTCCTTCGAGGTAAGAGTTGCACCTATGACCCCGACATCCAGGGAGTCCTCCTGCTGCCAAGAACCTCGACCCCTCACCTCTCATCATTAAACGCTGACCAATCAGTGGACTGACACCCTGCTGAGCTGATTATGAAGATTCTGAGCTTCACACACACACCTGAGGTGGTTAGATGTGGTGATGTGATCAGGTGTTGAGGTTATTGGTTGGAACCCGCAAGTAATGTGTGTGTGTGTGTGTGTGCATGCGTGGGGGGGGGGACTTCTTTTGTGTGCATCAGGGTCCATTTTTGTGCTTGTTAAATGCCAGGCTGCGGTCAGAAGGCATGAATATTTCAGCATCTGGTGGTGAGATAATCACTGATGAAAATGACTGACACAGTCCAAAGCTGGAGGGACTGATAAAAGGAAGGGAAGTGGAGAAGGGAAGAAGAGTAGACGAGGTGAGGAGGAAAACACTGTTTACTGCTGTGAAAGAAAAGACAATGTGAAAATATGACACAATCAGATGAGATTGGGTGTTGAAAATCTGGAATCTTTTTCTCCTTTTAATCCCATATAAAGATGTTTAATCTTCAACATTTAAAAATGCAGACATGAAAAAATACAAACGAGCAAATTTCAGCACATAAAATGTCAATCAGACCAATTTGAGAGCAAAACATATCTTGAAACTAATGAATGCAAATTTACAGCAAAGAGCAAATAGCATTCACCTTTCTCCCTTAGATGCAAAAATATTATGAGGCATCGTGCAGCTGTCAGAGTCTTGTTTGGTTTGATAGAGATTTAGAGCGCCGGCTGGATCTCTGATCTCACTTGATCACAAAGTCTCTGGGCGATCACGGAATGTGTGAAATCTCAGATAGGCTCAAACACATTGTTATTATCATGTAAAAAGTACAAAAAGGACTTTCCAGGAATAGGTTAAGCTGTACGTAGGTTGCAAAACATGTCATGTTAGTTGTGGTAAAAAAGAAAAGGGGCAGTGTGAGATTATTTGCATTCTGTAAGACACAGGGAAAGCTTTGGGATGGTGTCCCCGGCACACAGAGGAAGCTATAGTCCAGCTGTGGCGAGTACTAAATGTGCAGTGTGAATCCTCGCTATTGCATGAAGCTTCAGCAGGATGATGAATTTGAAATTGCCCCAGGGGACGCTGCACTCCATCGGGGCTGTGCTGGGTAAGAGGTGTATAGCGAGAACACGTGGAAGGATACACAGTAATTACAACTCCAAAAATGAGCTTCTAAATTAATCTTCTTTATCCCTCTCCGTTCCTGCATTTAGTGTAGTGTCACACCACGAGAGCATTTTTGAGGACACCATCTATCATCAACACCATGGAAGAATAATCTGCCCCTCGGCCTCGAGCAGTAGACTCCGATACGTTGCATTAACAGGCAAGAAACCACAAGAGACTATTCTCATTACACCAACTCCTCCCTCCTCCTTTACTTCACTTTCGCCTTTTTATCAACTTGACTAAAAGATAAGAGAAGGTCATTATTAATAGCTTCCATCTCTTGTTTTAGGTTGAACCTACAGCATCCTTTCTCCCCTCATCTTTGATTTTGCAGCTCTTCACATGCAAATAAATGCACACTCTGCACAACGCACACACAATTTGATTATGAGCCAATTACAGAAACGCTTTCATGCTATTCCTATTACCACCCTGCCCTTCTAAGTGTTCCATCTATCTGAGGTGTGAAACACTCAGAACAAGGAAGTGGAAGGAAAACAAAAACAATTGGGTAAACCGATTGTTGGCCCCCACTCGGCAACATTCAATCAGATAAGCTAGTAATTTGGTGCTGAAAAAGACCTTCCTCGTGCATCATTCTGGGCATGCATGTCGATGGCTAAACCACCATCACGTGTTGTGATACAGTCATACAGAAGTCGGGCTTTTTCTTACAAAGATCTGTGATTCTACCGGGATCCAGGTGTTTAGACGCCTTTAAAATGAGCCTGCTGAACACAGGTGCAACGAGTTATGAGCTTTCAGGCTCTTAAGTTCCTGAAGTGACTCAATACCCACAAAAACATTTACTGTGCATGCAGGCGGCACATTTTTTTTACCTCAGATGCCTGCTTGAAGTCATATTTTCATTTTAATTCAAACGCACCACACATGCTGCAATTTCCCCCAAGGAGCTACAGCCCCGGTACAGCTTCTTTTTTCCATCCCGCACACACACCTCTTGCTATGACTCTCCCACCCGCTGCCACCACCCGAAGAACAAGAAATCCTCCAATCCCTTTCCCTTGCCTCTCGCACCTAGACTGAGGATCTGCTTGCGTGCTGCGTTTTCCAGCAAAATAAAGAATTGGAAAAATACTCCCTAGCAGCCGCAGAGTAAATAGACATAACATTAGCATAAACGTGCTCGTAAGGAGGGGGGATTATGCATTACGCACACAGAGAGAAGCCACTGGCTTGCTTTTCAGGCGATAAGCCTCGCTGGTGTGTGTGCAATTGGAGAAAAATCTTAAGGCGAAGCTGAAATTTTAAGCTACAACAAAAAAAGGGACACGCAGCACTTCTGCGCTCGTATCATGGCCAGATCACGGCGAGAATCACTCCTGGAACAGACATACGCTAGCAAGAGCGGTGAAGCACTCAGGCGTCACAGGTTAACCACGCCATGGTTTCCAGCTACACCATGCTCTCTCACCAGGACACCAAGACTCAATTATGGCAACCACAATATGGGCAATAAAAGAGTAAAACATTTACAAGTTATTGTCTTTCTGTAAGAAAGCCGGTCTTCTATGGTGCCTTAAAGAGGCCAAAGAGATGTATTATATCCTTGGGTGAAATGTTTCAGTCTGGCTCTCTCGACCCTGAGTCTGCAATACCTCGTTGATGCAATAAGAACAAGAAGAAAGACAACACGGGGGCCAAAGGGATAGGAACGCAATCCCGCCAAGGCAGCGCATCTAGCTGAAACGTCAGGAAAAAGGCCTCCTCCTCCTTTCCTTCTGCAAATATGCACACTCCACAATCCATCTCGCTCACTCCGCCGCCCCCGAGGATGTGATCTCTGGTATACGGGAAAAGACCCTATACATAACAAACATCCACGGCAGCTTCTTTGTTTGCGGTTGGGGCCTTTGGACTTTCTGACAGAACACTCGAGGAAGCGTGTGCGCTACAGCCTGCACAGCCCTTTGTTGCTGCAGTGATGAGTCTGTGTGTGTGTGGTGGGGGGGGGGGTGAAGGTGTGATGTAGCAATTCATCTCCGCATGAATCAATCATAGAGTGAATACCGAGGAGAGAGAGTGTCGACTAATTGTGTGTGTGGCGTGTAGTTTGATGGTTCCCCCACAATAGCTCGGAGCGACGCAGAGCGCTTGTCAAAGGTGCAACCAACACTGTTAAGCCTGCAGAAGTTGAATTACAAATGTATTAAAAAAGGCGCTACGCATGTAGAAGCATCCCATTACTCTACCTGAAACAGTGCAGCCCACGCAGCAGACTGGAAAATTAGCACGCCCTACATCGGGCCACCTCAACCCTAAAGTGGTAAATTGGATGCCGCCTGCACGCCACCAGTTTTCTCCACATATCACCGTACGTATCATTGAAAGTGAAGGCAGGTCCTCAGCATGAAAGGGAAGAAGTACAGCACTCTGCCTTTAATATACTCCGCCGCCGATGAATATGCTTACAGTTGCACCTCCTCGTTTCCCCTACCACCGAGACGGCGGCTGTGACGGGCGTGAAATGTCACCGGTGGGACAAACAAAGCCAGAGAGATAAAGTAGAGGAGGGGGGACAGCGACGTGGTTACTACGAGGAAGAGGAATGCACCAAGGCTACACCGGGATATGGAGAATGTGGTAGTAAGTGTCAGATATTGCACCTGTAACAAAATACAGCAAAAAGAAATGTGAGACTCCGACAAAGAAACACATGGATCAGACCAACGGAGCAACGAAAGGTCCAGGACCCAACATTCCTTCTAACTCATCTGACCTGCCTAACATTGGGTGAGCTGAAAACAGCGTGATGGCTGAGAAAAGTGGACCCAGTATGAAAACACCAAACCTCCAGAGCCACAACCTTTAAACACTGTGAGCATTCTGGACAACATGAGGCTCTGTTGTCTGGGATGCTCTGGTTACAATATCTCCTCTGTGCTCATCCTACCAACTAGATCCATACAGCTCCCAGAGGAATGTTTTCAGTCATCTCACAGGTTCTTCATTCCATCATTCCAGTTTTCACAACATCAATCTGTCCCTGATGACTCCAGTTATTTTCCTGTTATTGTTTTGTATCTTAAAGGAGTTCAGGAGTCAGTAGTCCTTGCATGTTAAATATGTTGTAGGGTGAAGGCTAAAAAGGGGGGGAAAAATGCTGTGCCAGGAAAAAGTTGATGACAACAGACAATATGCCGCTCTTTTTGACTTAATAAAAATTTAAAGAGGGGAGTGAATTACACATGATTATATGGGAAGACATCGGCCTGCACATCCATAAAATTGTCAGCCATGTATTAACGATTCCCTTTGCTGAACACTGTCCCAACAGACGACCCCCGCCTGCCATCGGCTGCATTCGTTTCCAAACTCAAACACACTCACGCAAGAGGTTGCCCTTCCCCTTCATTTATCATCCTCTCCAAAAAAGAGCATACGGGAACGGGAGCGCTCCTTACCAAGTGCTCCACCAGCGATACCGATCGCATTAAGTCAAATATTAGCTTCTCCTAAGGCCGAGGAGCTGCACTGTACTGTCAGTGAATTCCCGAAGAACATGCTATCAGACAGTTTAGAAGGTTATTAATATTTACTCTGCATACATGACATCTTGCTCCGTGACCTTTCAACACTCTGTATCCATGAGACATAATGCTCTGTTAGAAGCAGCTTGTCATCTTCTCTCTGTTCCGACTTCCTCCCCTGATTTCCATGAGGCAGCTTCCATTTTGCAAGTTGTTATTCACATGTAGTCACTTGTGCTGTACTGTATTAAATGTGCGACTAGCACCGACACAGCATGCAGAGGGGAGCGGGAGGACACCGGGGGCCAGCTCAGAGGACCCAGGGCTGGGGCATGTGTGAAAAACTGCAGCCCCGGTCTGGGAGGTCGACATCGCCACAGAAGCAATTAGATACTTAGATGTCATGTTTAACATGCTCCCTGTCTCTCCCTCTTGTTCATCGCCCCCTTCCTCTTCCTCTAGTTCTGTCTCTGTCAGCTCTCTCTCCTCCCTCTCAGATGGCTAATAGCACACAGCTTTGCACACTAGAGAGAAAAAAAAGTAGTGGAGGGTAAAGTTTTAATAATCTGATCTTTTCAGGGGGAAACAATATTTCAAGGCGGTAATAAAATATTAGAATGACTCAATATATTGTATTATAGCAGTGTGAATCTCAAGATTCAAAATGAAACCGTCTTCGACCCCTGCAAACCCAAAACACCAATCTAATTGTGTTGACAAGTGTTGTGCAGGCCCACAGAAGGCTGATGGGAATTAGACTCAAATATGTCAGACTGAATTACAATGATGTGAATGCAGCAAGTAAAGGGCCATTCCACCATTCTGTCTTTCACTCACATGCTCTCCGCATCAATCGGTGACAGGCGATCTGTTCTTGGAGGACTGTAAGCCTTTTTCAGTTTAAACTCTACTCTAAGTTTTTTTCTGGCGTGAGACCAATTAAATTTTTATTTCAATGTTGTTCTATAAAGGTTTTTCCAATTTGATTGCCAGAATGAGTCACCGTGGCTCAACATCTGAAGGAGCAATGAAATAATTACATCAATAAATATGTACAAAAAAAAATGTATTTTGAAATATTCTAAAGCTGATCCAAGAGTCACAACCATAGAACTAATGGGTGACATCAGTCCACTTCTTCTATACAGTCTATGGTTGAAACTAGCTGAGCAACATTAAGGCTCTTCAAAAAAGATAAGTCCTGACACTTTGCCTTTGAAACAGTGTAATGCGTCTCTGGGGTTTTCTATCCATATTTTAAGATACATTAATATTAACTATATTACTTGTGAATATTTGTGAATTGAACAACGGTGATGTGTTAGCATTTTAAAAACTACCATGATGGTTTGAGCAAGTTGCAAACCTATCTCCCCTTGGTCTACTATTGGGATTGTCTTTTAAAGAGGAAAGAAGATGTGCTATTGTGTTGCCACGGCTGCACTGGGGGGAGATTGACTCCATTCTCACAGCTCAGTGTGTTAAGCTGTCTTGTGCTTGGTGGGAAATGGTATTGCTTAAGACCAGCTGAGTTTGACCTTTTTTATTGTTTGCTTGTTTTTTATCTCTGTCTGGAAAAATGGGATAAACCGCAAGACATGCTGTTGAACAAGCTTAGTAGTTAGGTTCCCTGCCGGTGCTGTTATAGTACTGCTGATGCTTGTTGATTAAAGTGCACTATCACCCCTGCTCTCTACGCCATCATCAATAACGCTCGTCATTTAGCAGAATATCTGCTTTGCATCACCACAGATATATTTCATTTCTTACATCCAATCAATTCACTTGTCAGATCAGACGTCTGAAAATTGGAGAAAAAAAACTAAACAGCTTCCACTTCAGGGTGGTGGATATGAAGCACACTCCAAATGATCAGCCGCTCTCTCGCTCAGTCCTTCTGCACAGAGCGTGAGTCATTCTCCCGGCCTCGGGGAAGGATGAAATTGAAGCCTGGTGAAAGATAATGTAATTTGGAATAGATCATAAATAATGAATAGTCAGGACCCAACTAAAGTATATGGGAGGAAATATTATCTGGTGTTTTAACTGTAGGCTGGGTAAGTGATAAAGTGGATCTCCAGTTAATACCGCTGTCTAGCCAGTGGGCACGAGGAATTAAAACAAGCCAAAAAGATTGTATGGCATGAATGCCCTCGGGCCAAAATCAGAATAAAACATCAGAACCTCCCGTCTTTGGCTTTATTTTAAACATGATTAAACACATTAAAGGCTTTATAATGTGTCGCCAAAAGGAAAAATAAATGAGCACCCCGCGAGCAGACACATGCTCACCCTGGGGGGGCTTTTCAACCAAACACAATCAGGCCAGATGCAACAACTCCATTAAAACCGCCTGACAGTTCAGAAGTCCGGACTCCCGCCTCCTGTGAGTGAACCTGCTTTTACACCATCTCGTCTGTGTCAATCCTCAGCGCGGCCTCATACATCAAACTCCCACAGCAGTCCGTTAGTCGCCGTCTCTTACACCTCCCTGAGGTCGGCCAGAGAGATGAGATTCTGGGATAACGACGTCTGCAGGGGCTGGGCCCCCGGGTCAAAAAATGACTGACTGAAGGGTTTAGGTGTTGTGACGAGGTTAGGCCCCTCTGTCTGACCCCTCCCCTCATGCGTTCCCCTATGCTTGAGCTGATGGATAGGGGTGTGGTAGAGGCGGTGGCGATTGAGCAGTGCAGCACTGATCTTCCGGTTTTGACAGTGATCCCTGTAGGCCATCAGTCAGCAGGAAAAAACACTCCCATCATCTCCTTCTCCCCAGACTCCTGTTGCCCTCTTAATCTGCTGTATTCCCTTTCATTCCGGCAAAGTCTATTGTTTTACTCCCTTCTTCTTTTCAGGGTCGGTCTAAATCTGGTGGATTTTGCAAAGTTGTCCAGCCCACAAATGAGATATCTGGTAAACTGGGAGTCTTTTAACCTCGGTCCCCTGTCGCTCATTCGAGACGACAGGCAGTGTGCGGGGACAGTTTGAGTCCAGATATATTTTTGGCAACGGGTAATTTTCTGTATTTCAGGCGCTGGAATTGAACACTGAAGGGCCTTGTTCCAGACCACTGAAGAGCGCTAAAGAGGGGAAGAATTTAATCGAGGCACTCGGTTAGCTCACCGCTTGACAAACATATCCTAAAATAAACAACGGATTGAAGTTAAATTGCTGCCCAACCCGCCGAGATTCATCGTAATTCATTACATATACGTGGAAAAATAATGAGCTGTGTATCGCTTAAATGGCCCACGAAACGATTACTGAAGAGGGAAATCACTTTCCATCGTGGCTCCAAACATGTAAACAAGAGGGTGAGAGTGTACCGAATGCCAGAGTGCAATGCTACTGCAATGAGGGCACCAAAGGATGTGTACTCCATATTGTTGGGGACACAGACAGAGTCCTGCTTGTGTCCTCTAAAACTCAACCAGCCCTGTTGTTGATAACAATGCTGCCAGGCAAGCAGCCAGTTTTTACCCCACGAAATGCCACCATTTGTCCTGAGTTGACAGATTCCAGACCCAGGGTGAAAACAAGCACGACAAAAAAAATAATATAATAAAACCACCCATGGCCCACTGGCCCGACCCGCCGTTACATCGTCGACCTCCATCAAATAGGGCTGACTGCCATCTGTGGTTTGATCTTTGCATTCAGGGTGGGAGGGGGGGGGGGCTGAAAGGGCTCAGTCATCCAGCAATGACAAGCAATGTTCCTCTGATCTCATCCATCCAGTCTGGCATTGAATAAAGGAGCACAGCACACACACACAAACCACACACACACACATACTTTATATACGTATACACGCTCACCGGCTGTCAGCAGAACCGTTGATGAGGTGAACAAAACATATAAATTAGAAAGGTGCACTCAGTAGTGCAGACCGCCACCAGGTGCGTCACCAGGTGCGTCTGCAACGACAACCGTACAAACGCTAATGGCCCATTTCATTAAAATTCAAACACAAAAGGCGATGCATGCGGGCAATTTGCCCGAAGTCATTGTGTAAGTTCTCTGCCCGCACTATGCACTAATCAATGCATGTACTGGTAGTTCCGTTACGTGCCTAAAACATCGTCCAAAAAAACCCACTTACAGTTAGCACACTGTGTCCCTGGTTAAGAGTCGTGAGAGAGGAGTGAGCAGCCAGGCAATGGCAGCTTAAAACAGGCTAATAAAAGTTGTTTTGAGAAGGTGTTGATCACCGCAATCACGAGAAGCCCTTCACCATGCAGCCATAACTGGCCACTCACAATATTATGCAGTATGCATGAACAGAATGCGAGATTAGCTCTGGACAGACACAGAGGTGCACACTCACTCACGTACGCACACATTCTGTCACACAACCGATCGCAACAAAATATGTTTGTTAACACGAACGAACAAAGTTCAGCTCCACTCATTCCTACAATTAAAGATCTGTCAATCAATTTGAGAGTGATATAATGCTCTAATCCTTTCTGTTAAAAGTTGGAGCTTTTCTTTACATTTTTATTGCCAAACATAATACTGCTCTCAAAATACTTGTTTCCAGATGTTCATTACCCCGAAACTGCCACTCAGAATCTGACAGGGATAAAGAAATGGATAAAGAAATGGTTGTGGCATTCAGGAGGATGAATGGGGGGGCAGCGGGAGGATGGACTCCGACGGCGGGGCAGCGGGAGGATGGATGCCGGGGCAGGGGAGGATGGACGCCGGGGCAGTGGGAGGATGGACGCCGGGGCAGCGGGAGGATGGAAGCCGGGGCAGCGGGAAGATGGATGCCGGGGCAGCGGGAGGATGGATGCCGGGGCAACGGGAGGATGGATGCCGGGGCAGCGGGAGGACGGACGGTGGGGCAGCTGGAGGATGGACGGCGGGGAAGCGGGAGGATAGATGGCAGGGCAGCGGGAGGATGGACGGCGGACGGAAGCAAATAATGTCAAGACTTCACTTTTTTCTCCTCTAGACTTCCTTAAACTCCCCAAAGGATTGCAACAGATCTGCAATCAGCAGCTACGCACGAGCCACGCGGAAAACCAACTGTTTACTCTCCGTTTTCTCTCTCTCTCTCTCTCTCTGTCTTCCTCTCACTCACACACACACACACACACACACTTCTCTCTCTCATCCTCTCTTTTTTCTTCCACAGATTTATTTACATTTCTCTCTCTTACGCAGCAGCTTGTTTATATCTGTCCCTGCTCACCCCTTGCTCCCTCTTCCTTCCCTCTCTCTTACATACTGTATACACACAAGCTTATTTAATCACCACTGTGTTCCCTCACTGATCCCCTTCTGAAAACCACTTAATTAGAAAAGCCTGCGAGGCGCAGGTCCTCCTCCACCCCCCAACTTACCTCCTGCTATCCTTTTTTATTTACACCACCTCTCCCTCCTCTTTTCTAGTGCATCCTCCTTGTATATCTTTTCTATTTACCAGACTTATCTTGTGTCGTGCTCTACCTGACTAATTACACTGACAGATTAGAAGCAGTGGCAGAGCCCATAAACAACACAACAGCTGTATGGACATGAATATTCATCTCGGTATTAATATAAGGAGTGCGGCACAGGTAGGGCAAAAGGGAGCACAGTCTTCCGAGTGCAGGACACCAGCGGAACGCTGCGAAGGTGGCCGCGTCGGCGTATGCAGCGGCACAACGGCGTTTTAATTAAAAGGAGACTCAATTTGAATTTGAAGACACGCAAACAAAATTAGAAAGAGGACTCATTAGCAACAGGTCGACTTAACAAAAAGAACTTTCGCGTGATATCGCCATCACTATCTCCAACGTATCGCCAGCAATCATCGCCCCACGCTTGTCAACACATGGTCATCAAACGGACATGATGTCTGTCCTCCCTTCAAGTGCTTCCAAATGTCAGGATAAAAAGCTTTTATCCGAAGCTTTAAATAGAACACGCGTGTGTTCATGACTTGTTTCCCCCCCGATTTACTGCCACTGTGACAGAAATCTGAAATATAAAATAAAAACCTCCAAACCATAACACAACTGCTGAACCCGAACTAAGCCAAAGTCGTTCCTCTGAACTTTTCCTCTGAGCTCATGGAAAGGAACTTCTGGTTCATGATTAAAACCACACGCCATGCCTTCTGTCTTTTGTCTCTCTCTTTTGGATGTGACCTGGAGTGTACTGCTGTTAAATCTTCACACACACACACACACACACACACACACACACAGCACTGGGGGGTGACTAGTCAGTGCGTTCTCAGATACACACCCCGACCTACTTACCCTGACAGCCGGGAGTGGTGTTGCATGCCCGGCCCCGGAAAAACTGTGGCGGTATTGATATGCTATTTATAATTTTCCTTTTGCATAAATTACATTAGTGGAAATGGGAAAGAGGAGAGGAGAGAAACGGGAGAGAAGGGGCAGAGGCAACCTAGTTTGTGCCGCATGCCTCGCAAGTGTTATTGGATTTGTTTTGCTCTCTGTTCTCATTAAGAGCAGCGATCACAAATACCGGGCAGAAGAAGGTGAGCCGAGGAGTTCAAAACAAACCGCCATCGGCAAGTTGCACGGAGATGACAGGCCTTTGTCACGGGCAGAAACAGAGGCCACTTATGCTATGGCCCACACGCTAATTGGCTTAATATCTGAAGTGGGCATGCCTGATTGGGCGGATAAAGGTGTACACCCCATGACATTGTGGCTTAGTCATTGAGAGCACAATTAAGAGGCAAACATTGAGAGAGGGAGCACTCATCTTTGAGATGAAAATCAACCTCAACCAATCATTCTGTGAAAAAGACAGAACCCCAAAATAGTTCTGTTCCATATGGTGTGCCAACCATATGTTCATTCCTGTCTATGTTCAATGAATGTTTGCGATGTAGAGATCACTTTTTTTTTTTTATTTATAGCAACTTTTCTCAGGCAAAGCTCCACTAACAGTTTGCAAAGTATTGCCGTAACTGGTGCTTTCAACTGACCTTGATCTGCTCTGGTCTGCTCTCATCAAAGAAGACGGGATATAACATTCAATGTCCCCATATGTCATTGGACCTCAACTTCAGATCTCATGCTTCTTGAGCTTAAGCTTGGGTCAGAACCCAAAAATGAGTCACACTATAACTGTTGGTTGCCGTACGACAGAAGAAAGTTCTGAAGACTGAAACGTTCACTTTTCATCTAAACTCCAATTCTTCTTAAAAGGCGTCCTAGCCGAAAAAAGGAAAAAGGAAAAAAAAACACAGCTGCCCTCCATGCCATGGTACCAAAACAGAGCTGAGGTTGCTCCCACAGCCTGACCTGGGAAACCAATCATTCACTTATCAGCTCTCTCGATCAGCCACTGAATTACAGGAAACGTCTGCCAAATGCATCTAAACCCTGATCATTCTCACTCTGTGCTAACCTTCCAGCTTTGATTGCTGTACACAGCCTGAAACGAATTGGATAGAGAGGAATAAAAAAAAAAAAAGCCTGTCAGAACCATTTATAGTTTGTACGGGAAAAAAGAGTGCTGATTACTGCAATAGGACGAAGCGTTTATTGGGATTAATTCTGCTGATTTGTTCGTGTCAGTTGGGCGACTGATGGAGAGGAGTCAGATTGGAAGTGGCAGGCAGTGTAACTCTTTTTTCTCTTTCTTTTATTATTCCCCTTTCATTCCGTAAAGCGATGGGAGCAAACACGCGGCTGCGGATAGTCATCATTGCCAGGTTCAATAAAGCAATCATCGCTGAAAAATGGCAAACTTTCATTTTCATCCCATACCTCCGCATCGCAATGCCACGGGGGGCGTTTTTTTTAAGATGTGAGATTTAATCAAGGCACTGGCAAGGCTAGGAGTTTCATCCTAATCAGAGTTGAGAGGGTTATTATATTCATGCCATATTTTTAACTTTTTTTTGCCCTACAGTTCCACACAGCATATCCCCTCTCTCCATCACTTCCCATGAAATACCACCTCTTCCCGTGTAACGTAGTGCACGGGGACGGACAGGAGGGGTTGGTAAAGAGCCCCACCTTGGGGTCACCAATCATGCGGGGGACTTGTACATAACTCTGTCACTTCTTGACACCTCCCCCTTCAAATGGGAGAGGAATGGCAGGCATAAATCGCAGACAGAGGCCGCCCAATCAATAGGGTGCCCAACTGACTGAAGTGCCATTAGTCATAAGGGGCCCCCGCTCGCTTTCCTGTACCTGCCAAAGACGTGGCTATTTCCTGCATTTCGTTCAAACCACGCAGTTCCACTTTGGCAAAGAGGCAATACGAAGGTCTAAGTACCACTGAGGTTAAATCATCGTGTGGGTATATTCCTCCATGGGACCTAATCCGTTGAATTGTGTTGACCTTGTTCGTGATAAATGTCCGTTTGTGCAAATAAAAGGACTCCCATCAATCACCTTTCATAATCTTAGCAATGCCTCTCAACAATGGCGGAATTCTCCTTCTACGTTTTAAAGAGAAGCAAAACAAAGTGTTTTCATTTGGTCCCATTCCTCATTGTGTTGTGGGAGCAGCGGCCTGGATTTAAATACTACTTTTTTTGAGAGTCTCCCAAAATTGCAGCCATTAAGGACCGAGAATGTTCATAACTTCATTTATTAAATGGGTGAATATGCAGTGCTTTAATGTGGGGAAGAAAAGATACTGTGTGTCACTTTGCGTGGGCGCCTCCCTCTCCAGAGCCTCTCCAGTCTTCCATCGTTAGACAAGAAATGAAATACAAATTAAAGAACATATGAGGGAGAAACTGGACCAGGGTTGTTAATTATGTCGAATACCATTAGAAGGGTCAAACCTGCAGCCCAAGGGAGATGGCCAGACCCCTGCCTTCACTACAGAGAGACATTCTTTTTTAGTGGTCAAAGAAGTACTTCATAATTGCTTCCACTTTCAGTGGGTTACAGAAGTTAAATACTCTGAACAGTCTTCCCTTTTAATCTATTAATGCCGCTTAATAATTGATACACTGCCTCCATGGCCGTGGTCTTGGCCTGTAATCAATTAGTCATTTTAATGAGCGGGCCAAGGAGCCAGACGAGAGGGTTCACCGTGAACTTTATAGAGCCATGAGCTCAGTACAAAAACTTAATTGTAGCCATGATTTGATTTTCCCACAAAATAACTCGAGGGAGAAGCTGCAAGCTCCTTATTTGAGTTTTTTAATTACCAGAAATCTTATCTTTATTAGTATCATCTTACAAAACAGCTGTAATTTGGCTGTCAAAATGCGGATCCTCCTTGAAAAGGACTGGATGTGTGGCCCTAATCGCGACCGTGGTTTGCCTGACAAAGAAATCAACCCAAAATGTTGGCCATATTGTCTGACCTGCAGGTGGCGGAGAGTGTGAATTGCCCGCTGATTTTCCCACTAAACAAACATTAATTACCCATTCTCTGATTTTTCGACGAGGCTCTCACTCATTATTTACCACGTGTCGCCAGCTGCCTTGCAAGGCTTACTGAAAGGTTAATGAAGAACGGAGAGAGATATGAAGGCCGCCCCGAACCTCCTGCCACTCCTCTGGTGCGTCTTGAGTGTGTGTGTTTTGTGTGTGTGTGTCTGTGTGTTTGTGTGCATGCGTCCCGTCAGGTGGCTGAAACAGACGGGGGTGTGCCTGCCATTTCTTAATTATTGATAATGAGGCCCGCTGAGACTGCAGCGCAAGATGAAGGGGAAATGGCAAACTGATGCAGTCAGTGATAATAACAATAGCAAGTCATGACGGTGCTGCAATGAGAACAATTACATGCATATCCCCTCAGCGGCCACAACCATGCGCTGCATTCTGTCGTCTCAGGGAGATGGTTTCTATATGATCATGCTTTGTTTCATCCCATATCATCTTTGTTTTTTGTTTTTTTTCTATCAATAGCTAAATTACTTCACAACCTTCATCATGGCTAGAATCTTACAACTAAAAACCTATATTCTTCCATGATTTCCTTCTCTGTTGCTTTTTACAAAACCCCAACTTGCACTGTAATCCCAGGAGTGACCATGAATAATTCTGACAGTAGTTGAGTGTGATGAGTACAAACACACAAACAGCAAATCACAACACCTTCTGTGCCACATCAAACAATCCCTGTGACCTTCCCAGCCTTGTGGGTGGTGTGTGTGTGTGTGTGTGTGTGTGTGTTTACGTCCTCAATGCTCATTAACTCCCCAGAGGTTTAGGGCCATGATAAAGCAAACAAATGGCTCGTAATCTCAGCAGTAATAAGCAGAGGGGTGGTCATTAGAGATGCTATTCATTCCTTACGGGGAGCCTCGTCGAGAGCTGGATACCCTTCTACTATTGTGCCAGAGTGACTTATTGTCTCTGGCAGTGTGGAGACAGATCGTCCTTGCCTGTAGAGGGGGGGGGGGACTTATCCTCAAAGCCTTACCACCCACTCTCCTTGTTTGTGAGGCTTTATTAAAGCCCAGCCCTCACTGACTGACTTACAACTATATGCAAGCCTCTGCATACTGTGATCAACCCCAGGCCTGTAACTTCCATTTCTAACTCATAGCGACATAAAGAAGCAGACAGTGAAGGATTACTGAGCCGGTGCCTGGTCTAGGCATCATGGCAGAGTCTATTAAGGCTGGCAGGGGCTTGAATGACATGCTGGTCTAAAACATTTTTCCAGGCTAAAATGGGAATGAGCTAAAGATAATAAGTAGGTATTGGTAATGTGAATGCCTACGAGTAAGACTTCCTGTAATGAGATTAAACCATTTTGCTGAAATGAAATATACTTTCTCCCTGTATCAAAAGGCATCGCCCATAAACTCAACTTCAGCTGGTGTTAAATGCCAATAAATTCAAATTCATGCTATTTTCAAAAATGTTCTCAACTGATTAAGAGGTTGATATTGACATGGTCCCAGCATGTAACCAGTAAGGTATTACTATTATTGATTAGGACTTGTATTTCGAATGCATGCTTCACCTTCTTCCCTGATTAATATACACAGAGACATGAAATAGTTTTAGTATTGACCTGCTTTATGCATTATAGCTGTATTTTCTATTGCATAATACAGTTTTCTTTGTGAACTTGTATACCCCGATACCTGATCTTATACCTTTGTGATGTTGATGAAATGATAACGTAAGCTGGGATCCATAAACCATCCTTCATCCCTTACAATACATTGCATTGTCATTTTACAGTAATTTATAAATAATAGATTTTTGTTTCAGTGCGTTTCCAGTAAAAATATTGTATTGATTAGTGTCCTTTGACTCTACTTGTATTTGCTTGTTATGCAATAAGCTGTATATATTTCTTTCTTTCCTTTTCTTTATTTCTTTCACAAGAGCCTTTATGAGAAAATGTTTGTGCCATGTTTACTATATACTATTTTATACTAAGTATAAAACAATAACTGTGTTGTTGCTGATTTGAAATAGTAATTCAAATGTGTGTAGCACGTTTTTGCAAACATGCCATTTCACAAAAGGACTCTTAGGTTTTCATTGCAGGGTTTCATTTTGACACATAATGAGATGTTTATTGCCAAATGTGTGTGTGTGTGTGTGTGTGTATAGTTCTTATTAGGCACCATGGAGGTAACTGAAATGCATTGCCTCTGCTGTGTAATTGCTGAGGACCAGCTCACATTGTCGGGGTCTCATCAGCTTTACATTGTACACATGAGGGGGACCTATCTAAGGAAAACCACATCGTCTGGAGACGTTTATCCACACCAAGTTTTTCTTTCTACACTCAGCCATTGATGCAGACCTCTAAAATAATGCACACCAAAATACCTTCCAAAGGAAAGAAACTTTTAACAGTGAAAGAAATCATTGATACGTCTCCTTGAATTTCATGCTCTGTCTTCTTTTGAATCTTCATCTTTTTTTTTCCAGGTGAAAAAAACCCCCACAAAGTTGATTCTAGTTTTTCTCCCCAACTGAACAGCATTGGACTGATAGTTGAAGAGAAACATCAACGGAAAGAAGCAGTGAGGTGTACTTTGCAACAGAAAAAGAACCAACATGTTGTTGATTATTCACCATGGTATGTTATATAAATGTATATAAATACAATTCCTCCACTTTCTTGTAAACAACATTTGCTGCTAAAGACCAATAACAGCAGATATCCTGTGTTCTTTTTTTAGAGTTGACCAACAAATAACAAGAAGAAAAACAGTTAGATGTTCACTGTTCTCGAAACAGTCCTTCATTTACTTTGATATAAGCCACAAGGTTGTTTACTAACTTGCCAATTTAACGGTTTTGCTAATTGCTTGCTGAAAGTAATTATCCAGAGAGGTCTTAGTAAGTCCCTTAAAGCCACCTATACATTTCTGCTTAAGCGTCACAATACACAAAAACGCATGCATAGTGAAATATGGGCTCTTACCTTGTATTTGCAACCATCCAGAGTGAACAGCACCAGTGGGGGAAAAGAAAGAGAGAAATATAAGATTAGATTACTTTAGGGACTGCAGTAAATTAACAAACTTCTTTCCAATTGTTTGTTCTTCAAAAGTTTTCCCACAATTTAATATAATACACCTTATGTAAGCACAAATATACAGTCTGACCTCATCACGTCCTGCAAATGTGTAAATTCAGATTTTTTGACATCTCGAGCTGACGACGGTTTAATTCTTTGACATGCCATCGTGGCAGAAACTATGACTGTGTCTACAGGCCACAAACTACAGTTTGTCCTTTTTCCTGAAAAAGGCAATATTCCTACGGTGTGGTTTGTGCGGCCAATGAAAGCGAATATTCTCGCTAATAGTCCCACTTACATTCAGCCGTGCATACCGCCGTGGCTATGTTTAGCAGGCTGAATTCCTTTTTGAGTGACTGGAGCATACACTGCTATTTGCTAAACAACCCAACTCTCTCGACTTATGGTTCCATTATAGATCCATTAGCTGAGAGGGGGGAAGAAGAGAAGCAGTGGCAGAAAAAAAGAGGGGGGGGGGGGGGGGGGAAAACCGGAAGGAAGATAATTGAAGATGGTTGAGAGGGTGGAGAGAGGTAGAAAATGATGCGTTGGAGAGCGCGCAAAAAATGTTCTTTCATCTTGTCAGCTTTCAGAAAACACTCTAAACTAAGGGGTGCCTCAAACACGCCCAAACCCACACTTCACGGCTGTCCCCGCCCATAGATGTAGAGCCAGGCAACAACAAAACAGAAAAAGAACAAGTGAATGCTAAAGATGGAGACAAACAAAGCTACGGTGTGGAGGAAAGAGATGAGAGGGGAAAAGAGACAAGGAAGGGAGGAGAACATCAGATTAAACTTGGATCAGGAACGACTGACAGCTCTAAATAAGGCTTTTTCAATCTTCAGCCATTGAGCAGGAAGAGAAGCGACAGTTGAGCCGTGTTCCAGATATGTTATCTCTGTTCAGCTGCACCGACAAATCTATCAGATATGTTGCTCTTCACCCATTCCCCCAGAAAAACCAGAGTCAGTCTGTGAGTGAACCGCATTCGACACACCGGCGATTTATATCCACATCACATAAATCATCAAGCTCTTACACACCCGGCTGTAGAGTTGTATCTATTATAAATGCTTATCTGATATGTTATGCAGATGTTCACGTTAACACATTAGGCTCTGTTTTATTCTTTTTGCATTAAAAAGGAGTGTAAATCTCACATAATTAGCAAAAAAACAAAAAAAACAAAAAATCAAGGTAAAACCCTATTTGGTCCTCATGCATAATGCATGCACTATGTCTTTCATTTTCACTGTCAGAAGGAGTGATTGTGTTGCATTAGGGCCGGCCATGCAGATAATGCCGAAACAATCCCGCTAAGAGAAGCCCCTCGCAACATCAAGTTAACAACTATGAACTGTCTTCATCTTTCTGCAAATAATTCACCCTCTAAGCCACGTCGGACCCATCGCAATCTCAGCATTTCTCTTACCGCCGCGGTCAGGTCTGGAGCAGCAGCCTATCAGAGAGTAAATTGGAACAGCCGGGGCTGTAAAGCAGGTCTCTTCTTAGCTCAGGACCTCTGTTAAAACCCGTCCAGTGAAACACTCAATTCCCCTCATGGCGACAATCCGGCTTTATTGATCCCATCATTCCTATTTGTTATTAGGGCCGCTCATGTCCACGATATCCAACCGGCTCTCCGCCCTTCCTATACACACAGAAAAGCTTTGTGATTGTTCTCTTTAGTTGAGGCTGATATAAAAAAGTACTTAGCCAAAAGAGCCATGGTTACACTGCTTCTTTCACTCAAGCGACTCTCATAACTAATGCCTCTTAGTGGCACAAGGTCACAGGAGCCTTGCAAAGTCTCGGTTTCACATTTGGTAGAGATTTTTTGCGTTTGGCACACTGCTTGTTTTCTCTTTTGGCTTTGACCGGTAGACCGGTGTCAAACAAGAGACGGCCTCCACGGGCCCAAACACTGACTTCGTTAAAACCATTGCCCTCAAAATTGCAGTCTCACACTGCTGGATTCTTGCTCCCTACATAAAGTGTTCCAAAATTGTCCATGTGGTTTTATGCAAGCAGATAAAAGAGACTGCAGAAAGAAAGAAATGTCGGGGCTGAGTGAATGTACGTGGTTTCTTTTACAGTTTTTATGCAATCTCTTAAAAACCAAAAGAAAAAAGTATCAAGACCTCTACTTTTGTAACCGTGCTTTCAACAAAATCACCCAAAATACAAAAGCCATTTTCTGCTTTGCACTTGTTTGCACACTTCTTACAAAACACTACACACTTCTGCTGACACTAGAGAAACATGTTCAGGAGTAAAATCTCTTGCAATCACTGGAAAAACATTTCTACTCAAAATGCAAAAAGAAAATATATATAATTGGCAAGGAACACATATTGAACATGAATCAGTCTGAGCCTGGGCAGGAGGAATGCAGCTCGGGGAGGTTCACCTCTTTAGTGAGACCTTTGCAAACATGGAGGAGATGAAAGCAAGAGGATTAGATCAACGAAGGCATACAGAATGACATGTCCTGTTATGTGGACGAGGTGATGTGTCCGGACCCAAATACAAGACAGGAGCAATAAACCATCTAGCTATGGGACTGTGTAGGATTTGAACATGGATCGCGTTTAAAAAAAGCACACACGGTAAGTTGATCGTGGTGAATTCACACCACCGGGATAATCGTACATATTGTGACTTGAAAAAGCTTTTCTAGTTTGTGAACATGGTAAAGAATTAAAGAATGAAGCCTGATTTAAAAAAAAAAACAAGATACATAAATACATTTGTAAAAATATAATGTTCTTTCATTTCATGCAGGGAGTCCTGATGATTTATAATCATATTTAAGATTATTAATATTTTTCATATGAAAATATGCAATGAAAATGTATTTTCGTGAACTGTAGTGATTCCAGTATGTTTAATTGCCATTTTAAGAGCGTGTTTTCATGAGTGTCGGGATAATATTGTCAATCGCATTTATTTTTACCCACATTTTCATCGTCCCATGTCTAAAACATCCCTTACAATTTTTTTGTCATCCATCGCACTGTACTGTTATCACTTTCGTTTCAGTAACAGTACATGGTTTGTATGAGAAAATTACCCAGTGCAGAATAATAAAAAAGGCTGTTCACACTGGGGGGAAACGGCTCATTAGCACAAAGACATTCTCAGATAAAGATCAAATATGTCATCCAAATTCCATTACATATCAAACATTTGGAGTTATTGCAGTTTGTGGAATACTCTTCACTTATGTCGCGACCTTTATGGCTGATTAAAGTATGTTGCTATTGTTATTTTGTTCTCTGAATTGGATTGCAAAGGGAATGAGTTGTGCAAGCGGCCCTCCTCCTGTTTGTTTTTGCCAGATTTCAGTTGTTCTTCCACAGATTGTACTTTTGGCAGCTTCCTTCTCCGCGAGCCCAGCCGGACTGGACCTGATGTAACCACCCGAGCTTAAAGGGCCAAACAACGCAGACTCAACATAGTGTAATAATACTCTGCATTGGCCTGAGCCCTGCTCGCCCCAATCACGATCCAAGATTCCAATCTAGATTAGACTCAGTGTCGCTATGACCTGGGTTAAAAAGAAACAAGAAAGCATGTCTTTATTAATATCTGCACAAATCTCCGGGATCCTCTTCGACCTCACATCTGCAAATGTGTCATTAATTATTCATGTGGGTCCATCTACTTTAGATCCATCACAAGTGCTTTTCTTTGCAAATTTGTGCATTTCGGGTAAACATCTGTGTGTGTAGTTGCCAACTGTGTGTTTGTGCGCACACATGGTGTGTGTACTTGTTAGTCTGCGTGGGTGAGCGGGGAGAGGCTCTACACAAAAGCAGTAGCGAGGGCTATGTAAAATATTTGTATTCATTCATCACTTCATTTACAATCACAGCATGTTCATCAGCAAACACACACACACACACAGCCTCCAAATATTAACACATACTGACGTGATGCTCTCCCACCTTCCTTTATTTCCATCTAAAACTTCCGAGGGTCATTATTGCATCCAGGAACACCAATCATCTCTCAATTACAAAATGATCCAAGGACAATTAACATGCTATAAAGAGAGAAGTCAGATGATCCAGTGATAGTTGTGAAGAGATGAGAGGAAGTGAAGGGAGTGCATAGGTGGCAGTGAAGAGGGGAAGCAGAAAAGAATGTAGCTGGAACAAACAAAGCCATGGAATTTATGCGTGTTGCCAAGTCCACTTTTGGTGAAGCGATTCTCAATTTTGGATTAAAAGTTCACTCGTCACATGGCTCCCGAAAACGACATGTTTTCACCTCCCAACACATATCTGCACCCTTTCAACATAAAGCTCATTATTAGATGGTAAGTATGATAAACCTAACCCTAACATTAGGGTTGGGACTCGTTAGTCCAGTGAGTCGCTAGTCTAGGGAGTTGTTGGGGACTTGGCTGGCCATGTGAGACGTTAGCCACTCGATAGTTAGTCGTCAGGTCAGATTAACCCCCAACCACGATCCTATTCGCCAACTTATTTTGAAAAGACACGCACATAATGACCGGATATTGATATACGAGTCGGGAGCAAGAAGGTAGGAAAGAAAGAATTTGAAAATGTTTTGTTTTTTCTAAAATTGGTCCTGAGATGTATTCACTGGTGAAATAGGGCCTATCCTTGATACTGATGCAATGATCGATGGATTCAATAGGACCTGTTCTGTCCTTGTAACACCATTGCAGCTTTCAAAAGGCTCGACCTTCCTCACCCCGGTGAACTAAAATTAATGTTGAAAGAGAGTTTTGTTGAACACAAATGGGAGAAACTCCACTGTGAGAATGACAGTGACGAAGTCAGAAAAATGTGTCACTGACCTCGCTGAACGTAACCACGGGGGGAAAAACTGCTTATTAGCGAGCCTTTGCCAAAGCAAGGTTTCCTCAGATCATATTAACAAAATGTCAAACATTCACAGCAGGGGTGAGGAAAAATATCTCGTCGTGGACGGTTCTGAATCCATTCACAAATGTCAAAAATCTATTATTTTTATTCCATATTGTTTACGGAACGCAAAAGGCGGAACTCAGAAATGCGATCAAAAATCGGTTTATAATGTAATCGTTGACCTCTGGATGGTAATCGAATCCAATATTGAGGTGCCAAGAGATTCCCACCCTTAAATCACAGCCAGATCACCCGTCCAATTTGAGGTGTAACAGTCAATATGAAAGGCTGTCTCTCTCTCTCTCTCTTTCTCTCTCTCTCTCTCTCTCTCTCTCTCTTGATTTCGGTTTCCACTGAAACCCTCAGTGAGGCTGTGATTTAAATGAAGCCCTCTGTCTGCCCTCTCAGAAGAGTGCTCACAAGATCCCTCATGAAAGTAAAGTTACTGACAAAAGTACTTAAATGCTCAGGAAGGTGTCTCCATGTGTGATAATTAACTGTTACAGTTCATCCTCTCTGAAAGTACAGCGGGCTGTTTCACGTCTTTTCAAGTAACCAGAACTAAAATACTCGTAATAATCGCTTGTTTCTGCAAATCACGTGGGATGATGATGTTTCCGAACCGGAAATAACTTTCATGGATGTTTCACGTCTGCCGCATGTGTCACGCTTGCAGAAAAAAATATATTTTCCAGTCGTCCACATGATTACTTTAGAATTTTTCCTGGGGGATAGAGTGGCTGACAGTTGGAAATATTTCATATTTCTCTGCTTCACTGAAATGTTCTTCAGTAATTAGCTGTCGTGTTGATCATTATTTCCTCGAATTATCCCTTCTGATCTTTGACATTTTGTTTAGTGATTAGCAATTATTACTCAGCATATTAAATTCTTCAATAATATCTCTGTCTTAACTTATGAGTAACATTTAATCAAGTATCTTTAAATAGACAGCAACCAGAAAAACAACACGAATGGAGTGTCAAAAGTTTGACAAGTAGCTTATAAGCTTATAAAAGAGGATTATTGATTGAATGGAGGAATCAATAGATACATAGATTTACAATTCTTATAGAAGCTGTGACTTTATCTAACAGTGGTGATGGGAACATCGGTTGATCCCGTCCTTAGTCCAAACTATCCTAAAATAGAGAGAGAGGACAAACAAAGGCAAACATGAGTCCGTCCAAAAAAAGTAGAAAAACAAAGACAAACATACACACACACACACACACACACACACACACTGCAGTAATAAGCAGTTCACTGCCAAAGGCCAGTACTGAAGCACTCTAATTAAACAGCACGCATACAGGGAGAAACCTTCTCCAAAGCAGGAGAGCAGAAAAAACCTCATGAAAAGAAAAGAAGATGGGATTACAGATGAACACAGCATGTATTCTTGAACGCCGCTAACAAAAAACTACAAAAGTACACTCAAGTCTTCTTGTTTCTTTTCTCTCTCTCTCTGTGCATGTGTGTGTAGTGTGAGTGTGTGTGTGTGTGTGCGCGCTTTCTGTATTCTGCACAGAGGAAACAAAAAACAAGAATTCTGCTTGCGCCCTAATTGAGTGAGTTGTACAGTTAGCAAATTAAAGCAATTACATCTGCGGGCCAGTAACCCATTGGACCGTGAACTGTGCAACAACAATATGAAGAGAGGTTCCAGCAAGATGGAAGAGCCTCATTAATACATATGGAGGAGGAGGGGGGCGTAATCAAGCCGGAGCTTATTCAGCTGAAAACATCTCCGATTTGGCCAAATATATGCAGCTATAGCTGAGTATCTTACAAGCAGGGAGGCTGACACTGTGATTGAGTGTGTGTGTGTGTGTGTGTGTGTGTGTGCCTTCATAAATACGTGTCTCTTTGTGTCTCCTCACGTGCTCTCCTGAGCACAAATATATGCCGAATCAATTCAAATTAGGTCATCTCCTCACTCAGTCTAATGTTCCATAAAAGATGGAGGAGGCTCCATCCATACCGCCGTCTGCTCCTGACATTACTTATCTCTAGGTGTCTGCCGCAGCTTCTCAGGCAACACAGGCCATTTCTACGGCACACTTAATGGACTGTTACATAAGCCACCTAAAGCCCCATCCTGCCATTCGTGACACCGAGTGTGAGAATTGACTGTGAGACGGGGAATTTTAAAAAAAGGGGGGGGGGAAAGGCCTGAGGAAATTACAAGTCCTAAAAGGATCCTCATCTTGAATCACCCCATCGGCGGCAAAAGGGCTAAATCTGACCGGCTTCCTAAACGTGAAACTTTTCACAAGTGGGTGAGGAGTGAGTGGCTGAAACCGCCACAGGCCAGAGGGGGGAAAGTACTGGGAAAGTGAAGGGCACTTTGTTTTTTAGACATAATCTTTCTCACACGTCATGTCTCGTGATGTTTCAAAAACATGGCAAACAATTTCAATGATCCAGTGAATTTGAAAATGGTGAGAAAATAATACAAATCAACAAAGAGAGTAATGACACCAACGCCATGGGAGGAACAGAAGCGGAATACAGAAAAAAGGTGGATCCAGGATGGGTGGAGAAAGGTTGTCGGTTCAAACGCCATTTCATCAAACTGTTCAAAGAAGCA
Organism: Chelidonichthys spinosus; assembly: GCA_029853015.1. NCBI lineage: Eukaryota > Metazoa > Chordata > Actinopteri > Perciformes > Triglidae > Chelidonichthys > Chelidonichthys spinosus. The sequence goes on along the minus strand of CM056842.1, from coordinate 1,544,361 downwards.
AGGGCGGTTTAGCCCACTATCACCTAAAAACACTCTCCTGCCAGCTTTGGAGGACTTGCAAAGAAAAAGAACCTGAGTTGAACTACCTTTTCCTTCTCCTCTCCCCCTATCTCTTGCTTTGCAACGGCTCTGCACAGAATCCCAGTGGGTAAAACCAGCACTCACATCTGAACCTGAGAGAAAACAAGCAAGGTGATGGGTGGAAATCATGCCACCACTGGGAAGAATCAAGTGTAGCGCGTGAGGCTCTTGTCATCCACGGGTTCTGGACATCAAACAGAGGTGTCTACTTGCGCCAAAAAAAAAATGGTGAAAAGACTAAGTAGGTGACACACGGCATGGATGTTAGAACATGAACAACGATAGAAGTGGGTGTTTGGTAGGACATGAAAGAGAGAAACACTGCAGCTTATTTTAGAAGCATGAACGCCCACGTTTATTGTACATCGGCACTAACGTGCTGGTAACTGTATTTCTTGGCGCTTAATGAGACCTCTTGCCTCAAAGTAGGTCACCAAAGTAAAGAAATAATTAAAGCCTTGTCATTCAGCATCACTGTGCAGGATGGTGTGTTTCGGCCTCAGGTCATTTCACGTTCGTGACCAGTGGGCACGGGGCGCAAAAAAGGATGCCAAAAAAACCCTTTTGATAAAGATTCTGTTCAAATGGGCTTTGAAAGCTCAAGTGAGCAGGCTTGGTGTACCAGCCATCGTCATCTACATGCTCCCTTCTCCTGAAGCTGTTCCAAGGTTCTCACACCTACTTGAAGTTTCATGAAATTATCAACTTTGTTGAAAATTCAATGACCAGCCTTGAGCATCTTGTGAGGTTACTCATATTTCTCTGAAATACATGTGACAGGACCTTGTGTCTTTTGCATACAATTTTTGTTGCACGTCTAAGCTCACCTTTCAACTGTTCATAATGCAGAAATAAATACCACACTGAAGGTTCATGGTCCGCTCAGTAAATGTCATAGCATTGTAGGACTTGAAAAACGGTAAACGATAGTCGTCTTTTCAACCGCTCGAGATGCTTTACACGAAGTGTCTACATTCACCCAAATCCATACACTGATGACAGAGGAGCCGCCAGCACGTCAGCATCTAAATAGTATAATCTAGGGAAGCCAACCAGCAATCAGAGGACTGCTCGCTCCACCTCAGAACCACAGTCGCTCGCTAAAAACACTCAAAATATTACATTTTAGAGAAATACTTTACTGTCTTAAAGTGTCACTTTTCTCATTTTTACAAATGTCATTCAGTTTACTTGTCATAAGGAGTATTACTATGCCTGTACAAATACTTGTATAATGTTGTCCACCTGGTGCTTGAATTTTGGTTTAAACAAGGATCTCGAAAAAGGGCTAAATCTCGGTCTCGAACAAGTCCCCCAGGCATTATGGACGTGCAATACAAAATTGATGGAATGCCTCTTTAAAGAATATCATATTAAATTGAAATAAACTGCATAAGTGAACAAGTTTCGGTCCCCATGTAGGCTTTTAAAATATGACACCAACTGGTGCATCCAATGGCTAACACTTATCAACCCGTTATGATGCATAGTTATCCAGCAGCCTCCAATCTTAGAAAGTTCCACATGGTTGAGAAGGGGGGAATGTCTGTCTTCAATGTCTTCAATCAAGAGAGCTTTTGTCTTATTGAGCCCAGAATGCCTTGGGAAAGCCCTGAACTGCCCTCTCCTCATCTCAGCAACTCTCTGAACAGATATCGACTAAACAGCTAAGTTGACTGAGGGCCCTCGGCCACACTTGGAAACTGCACTAGCTCAACCAGCATGTTGGCCGTCTGAACTATTGGCTTCTGAAAAGCCGGCTGGGGGTTAAGTGCCTTGCTCAAGGGCAACCTCAGCGTGGTCGTGAAGGCTCTGAATTTTCTGGCCACACGTACTCCGTCACGTTAAAGACCGTTGAGCAAGCTGATCCACGTACGTCTTCGCCAACGCCCCGTCTCCTACGCATCACATGCATGAGAATCATCATCGTGTGTATATCTGTGTGTACCAGTGATGGCTGTGAGGCACCTTTAATGAAATTTCACACGTTGTGAAGTGTCAGATTGAGCAGCGACCCCCCATCCCGTTTCTCTTACACACACACACACACACAGACACACACACCTGTGGTTTGATCAGATCACATCTGAGTGGGTGGGAACAGACGTTCAGAGTTTCAAGTACTGCAGTCACATGAGTAAAACATGTTTAGATAAACGTCTTACAAGCTTAACCGCGTTATTAAAGCAGACGGATGTGCACGGCATCGTGCAGAGGGCCGCTGTGACTGTTACGGCATCACCGAAACACCCACGGATGAGCGGCAGGTGGAGGGAGGGAAGAGGTGCTGCAGGGCAGCGTATGGATGGGGGACTATTTATGAAACCTTGTTCCTAATGTACACACAAGGGTGCTCGGAAGAAACAAGCCAAAAGTCCATCTGAAGAGTGTGAAATGTAATATTTAATATGATATGCTGTAGCCATAAAGCTCTACAGAACAGAGAGAAAGAGCAGCAAAACATTTCAGTGTTTCATTATTATCATTTGAGTGATTTTTCAAAACTTATTGCAAGCATTCTGTGAGCCGTGGGTTTGTTTTTGTAGAGAGAATCAGGACATGAATGTGGGGACATGAAATCAGTGTTCTCCCACATTTAAAATGTCTCACAGAAGGAAATAAAGAACGGGAAGAAATATCACGGGACATTCACCTGGCAACAAAACAGCATGCCATGAGAGATCTGAATATTGGATTTGTACGGGCTTGTTCTCTTTTTTTTTTGTAACTCAAAGTTTTTCAAAAATTAAAAATCAACTTCAGCATAATTTGCTCTCCCTTCGTGGCCTTCCTCATTCGAGTGTCTCGCTCTTGGCAATGTTTTAAATTACCGTAGATCAAGGTAATTTAAATTAGCGAAAAAGGAAAAAAAACAGCGAGGGAATATTCACTGGCAGCAGATTCATGCCCGACTTTCATATCCAGTCTTAGCAAGCAGAACATTAAACAGCAGCACACACACACACACACACACACGCACACACGCGCGCGCGCGCGCGGGGATGACACGTACATCCCCTCAGCCCCCCCCCCAAACCTTTCATTTGTTCTCACTTCAGCATCAAACAGGAATAAGTGATCTCCTTATCTCAAGCTCTGAAATGGATGATGGCTGTTAGCTGTTAGGAAATAATCAGAATCCTATTTCTTCTTCGCCTGGGTCATCACATGAGCTAACTCATCGGCTGAATAAGAAACAAATACCACCCCTGCATATGTTATCTCCCGCAAGATGCAATAGTTAAAATAATATCTGTTTTTGTCTTCCCCTCCATCACGGGCCATTGTTCCTTCTTCTTAATGGAAGCTGAAGGCAGCAGGTCTCCTCTGGCAGGCGACGGTGAGAGGAGGGAGCTCCACACCGGTGCTGGGAAAATGCGGCGTAAGCGTCTGCTGAGATGTACATCATCTCTCTGCTGACTTGTGTGTGTGTGCATGTGTGTGTTGTGTGGTTGAGGGAGAGGCAGGGAGTCGTTGTGCGTTGTGATTACGCACGCACCTACGCACACCAGAGACCCCCCTTCGCGTCAGGGCCCCTATGAAACAGGTACTGTACTGTGAGTACATAATCTGACTCCCCAGGTATGTGTGTGTGTTTGTGTATTCCATCATGTGTGCCTTTTGTGCCACTGTGCTGTCTCCAGAGTGGCTTGTGTTTGTATTACTGTGTGTGTGTGTGTGTGTGTGTGTGCTTGCACACTGCCTCATACATGTTTGATTGGAGGGTTTGGTCTCGTCTCCATAAACAAGCCTCCCTCAGTGTGAGCAGGGCCGGTGAAACGGCCTGATCAACATTCATGCTGCACACACACCAGCCGTGACCCTCCCCTCCTCCTCCTCCTCTCCTCTCCCTCCTCTCCTCTCCTCTCCTCCCCTCCTCCCCTCCTCTCACCTCCTCTCCCCTCTCCTCTCCTCCCCTCCTCACCTTTCCTCTCCTCCCCTCCTCTCCCCTCCTCCCCTACTCTCACCTCCCCTCCCCTCCTCTCCCCTCTCCTCTCCTCCCCTCCTCTCCTTTCCTCTCCTCCCCTCCTCTCCCCTCCTCCCCTACTCTCACCTCCTCTCCTTTCCTCTCCTCCCCTCCTCTCACCTCCCCTCCCCTCCTCTCCCCTCTCCTTTCCTCTCCTCCCCTCCTCTCCTCTCCTCTCCTCCCCTCCTCTCCTTTCCTCTCCTCCCCTCCTCTCCCCTCCTCCCCTACTCTCACCTCCCCTCCCCTCCTCTCCTCCTCTCCCCTCTCCTCCCCTCCTCTCCCCTCTCCTCCCTTCCTCTCCTCTCCTTTCCTCTCCTCCCCTCCTCTCCTCTTCTCACCTCCCATCCCCTCCTCTCCCCTCTCCTTTCCTCTCCTCCCCTCCTCTCCTTTCCTCTCCTCCCCTCCTCCCCTCCTCTCACCTCCCCTCCTCTCCTTTCCTCTCCTCCCCTCCTCTCACCTCCCCTCCTCTCCTCTCCTCCCCTCCTTTCCTCTCCTCCCCTCCTCTCCTTTCCTCTCCTCTCCTCTCCCCTCCTCTCACCTCCCCTCCTCTCCTCTCCTCCCCTCCTTTCCTCTCCTCTCCTCTCCTCCCCTCCTCTCACCTCCCCTCCCCTCCTCTCCTCTCCTCTCTCCGGTTTGATTCAGCTAAATTCGAATAATTTCAATCTGACGGAATTGTTTCATTCCAAGCTTTTCTTCACTCGCCCGTCTTATTCCTGTTGTTTTGTTCCATTGTCATCTCCCATCCTCTTCCCTGCACTCATCTCCTCTCTTGTGCTCTCCTCTTTTAAACTCGCTCCTATTCAAGTCTTTTCAAATGTAATTCTTTTCAGTCTATTTCCCCTCCTATCTCCCTTTTCTCCCCCTCCCTTTCTGCTCTGCTCTATTGTAATAACTCTTCTCCTCTCCACGCATGTAATATTCATGGAAGGCCATTAAAGAAACACACACTCACCAGGCTAACACAGACAAGCAGGAAACAAACAATATCCGCCAGGCGTCTTCACCCATCCGACCGCTACCTGCTAAACCAGCGCTCTTCCCTCACGCCTCAACTATCATCATCACCAGCAAGCCTTCCACTTCTGTTTCACACCGTTTCCTGTTTCGGCTGTGCAAAGTCACGCTAAAAAGCAATAAAGAGCAGAAGGCAGAGGAAGACGCTTCTTAGTCATCTCCCCTTAAATTAAGTGACTTTCAACTTCGGGGGGCCCTGTGAGTGCAAGCGGCTTAATGTCAGACAATGTAGCCGTTGTAACTGTGAGGGGCGTGCATGGAGGAGAATCAAAAGAGCAGACATCCACTGTCATTTAGTCGCGGGGTAGACACATGAGAAAGAAGTAATTAGCGGGAAAGCGGTTTAAGAGGCGCGGAGGAGACAGCAGCGAGGGGAGAATGAAAATACCAGTGGGGGAGCGAGAGAGAGAGATAGAGAGGCAGTGAGAGGGAGACACACAGAGGGAGACAGTTAGAGGGAGACGAAGAGAGGGATACAGTGAGAGGCAGACAGAGAGAGGGAGACAGTTAGAGGCAGACAGAGAGAGGGAGACAGTTAGAGGGAGACAGAGAGAGGGAGACAGTGAGAGGCAGACAGAGAGAGGGAGACAGTTAGAGGCAGACAGAGAGAGGGAGACAGTTAGAGGGAGACAGAGAGAGGGAGACAGAGAGAGGGAGACAGTTAGAGGGAGACAGAGAGAGGGAGACAGTTAGAGGGAGACGAAGAGAGGGATACAGTGAGAGGCAGACAGAGAGAGGGAGACAGTTAGAGGGAGACAGAGAGAGGGAGACAGAGAGAGGGAGACAGTTAGAGGGAGACAGAGAGAGGGAGACAGTTAGAGGGAGACAGAGAGAGGGAGACAGTTAGAGGGAGACGAAGAGAGGGATACAGTGAGAGGCAGACAGAGAGAGGGAGACAGTTAGAGGCAGACAGAGAGAGGGAGACAGTTAGAGGGAGACAGAGAGAGGGAGACAGAGAGAGGGAGACAGTTAGAGGGAGACAGAGAGAGGGAGACAGTTAGAGGGAGACAGAGAGAGGGAGACAGTTAGAGGCAGACAGAGAGAGGGAGACAGTTAGAGGGAGACAGAGAGAGGGAGACAGAGAGAGGGAGACAGTTAGAGGGAGACAGAGAGAGGGAGACAGTTAGAGGGAGACAGAGAGAGGGAGACAGAGAGAGGGAGACAGTTAGAGGGAGACAGAGAGAGGCAGACAGAGAGAGGGAGACAGTTAGAGGCAGACAGAGAGAGGGAGACAGTTAGAGGGAGAAAGAAAGAGGGAGACAGTGAGAGGGAGACAGAGAGAGGGAGACAGTTAGAGGGAGACAGTTAGAGGGAGAAAGAAAGAGGGAGACAGAGAGAGGGAGACGGAGAGAGGGAGACAGTTAGAGGGAGACAGTTAGAGGGAGACGGAGAGAGGGATACAGTGAGAGGGAGACAGTTAGAGGGAGAGCAGTTAGAGGGAGACAGTGAGAGGGAGACAGTTAGAGGCAGACAGAGAGAGGGAGACAGTTAGAGGGAGACAGAGAGAGGGAGACAGTTAGAGGGAGACGGAGAAAGGGAGACAGTTAGAGGGAGACAGGAGAGGGAGACAGTTAGAGGAAACAGAGAGAGGGAGACAGTTAGAGGAGACAGAGAAGGGAGACAGTTAGAGGGAGACAGGAGAGGGAGACAGTAGAGGGGAACAGTAGAGGGAGACAGTAGAGGGGAGACAGTTAGAGGGAGACATAGAGGGAACAGGAGAGGGAGACAGTAGAGGGAGACAGTAGAGGGAGACAGAGAGGGAACAGAGAGAGGGAGACAGTTAGAGGGAGAAGAGAGAGGAGACAGTTAGAGGGAGACAGGAGAGGGAGACAGTTAGAGGGAACGAGAGAGGGAACAGTAGAGGAGACAGAGAGGGAGACAGTAGAGGAGACAGGAGAGGGAGACAGTTAGAGGGAACAGAGAGAGGGAGACAGTAGAGGAGGGAGAGGCAGTTAGAGGGAACAGAGAGAGGGAGACAGTTAGAGGGAGAAGAGAGAGGAGACAGTTAGAGGAGACAGAGAGAGGGAGACAGTTAGAGGGAGACAGAGAGAGGGAGACAGAGAGAGGGAGACAGTTAGAGGGAGACAGAGAGAGGGAGACAGTTAGAGGGAGACAGAGAGAGGGAGACAGTGAGAGGGAGACAGTTAGAGGGAGACAGAGAGAGGCAGACAGAGAGAGGGAGACAGTTAGAGGGAGATAGAGAGAGGCAGACAGTTAGAGGGAGACAGTGAGAGGGAGACAGTTAGAGGGAAACAGAGAGAGGGAGACAGTTAGAGGGAGACAGTTAGAGGGAGACAGAGAGAGGGAGACAGTGAGAGGGAGACAGTTAGAGGGAAACAGAGAGAGGGAGACAGTTAGAGGGAGACAGTGAGAGGGAGACAGTTAGAGGGAAACAGAGAGAGGGAGACAGTTAGAGGGAGATAGAGAGAGGCAGACAGTGAGAGGGAGACAGAGAGAGGGAGACAGTTAGAGGGAGACAGAGAGAGGGAGACAGAGAGAGGGAGACAGTTAGAGGGAGACAGAGAGAGGGAGACAGTTAGAGGGAGACAGAGAGAGGGAGACAGAGAGAGGGAGACAGTTAGAGGGAGACAGAGAGAGGCAGACAGAGAGAGGGAGACAGTTAGAGGCAGACAGAGAGAGGGAGACAGTTAGAGGGAGAAAGAAAGAGGGAGACAGTGAGAGGGAGACAGAGAGAGGGAGACAGTTAGAGGGAGACAGTTAGAGGGAGAAAGAAAGAGGGAGACAGAGAGAGGGAGACGGAGAGAGGGAGACAGTTAGAGGGAGACAGTTAGAGGGAGACGGAGAGAGGGATACAGTGAGAGGGAGACAGTTAGAGGGAGACAGTTAGAGGGAGACAGTGAGAGGGAGACAGTTAGAGGCAGACAGAGAGAGGGAGACAGTTAGAGGGAGACAGAGAGAGGGAGACAGTTAGAGGGAGACGGAGAAAGGGAGACAGTTAGAGGGAGACAGTGAGAGGGAGACAGTTAGAGGGAAACAGAGAGAGGGAGACAGTTAGAGGGAGACAGAGAAAGGGAGACAGTTAGAGGGAGACAGTGAGAGGGAGACAGTTAGAGGGAGACAGTGAGAGGGAGACAGTTAGAGGGAAACAGAGAGAGGGAGACAGTTAGAGGGAGATAGAGAGAGGCAGACAGTGAGAGGGAGACAGAGAGAGGGAGACAGTTAGAGGGAGATAGAGAGAGGCAGACAGTGAGAGGGAGACAGAGAGAGGGAGACAGAGAGAGGGAGACAGTGAGAGGGAGACAGTGAGAGGCAGACAGTTAGAGGCAGACAGTTAGAGGGAGACAGAGAGAGGGAGACAGTGAGAGGGAGACAGAGAGAGGGAGACAGTGAGAGGGAGACAGTTAGAGGGAGACAGTGAGAGGCAGACAGAGAGAGGGAGACAGAGAGAGGGAGACAGTGAGAGGGAGATAGTGAGAGGGAGACAGTTAGAGGGAGACAGTGAGAAGGAGAAAAGAGGAGTTAAAAAGTGCAGGATAAAGGGACATGTGGGAAAAGGACATCCAGGTTATTGCAAGCCATGTTTTGTAGTTTGGATGGATTACATTAAATTATGGTAAATTAAGTTCTGTTCCATAAAATTGAGTATCGAAGCGATGGTAAATTAAAACACCATCATGCTGCATCATTGTAAACTTGTGAAATGGAGGCCGATCATGAGTGATTCATGATACAATGGCAAACAACACCACTGGTGTATGGTTGGATATCGAGACCCGTGGAGTTTCACTGTCTCGACGAAGTCATCCCTACTGCTGCTCAGTTGAAGGTTGTGATTGCAGTGTGTGTGATGTGTGTTTGTTGATTGTGTCTCCTCTCAGCTACTGTCATGCCCCCCATTTAAATTGCCCCTCGGGGATGAAGAAAGAGATTTGAATTTGAAACTTCGGACGTCACAAAGAACACTAGATCAGACATAGCCAGATTATTTTAACCACTTCATTCGGAGCAGGAGCTGAAATTGAAAAGTCAGTGGAGTCTTTCGACCCATCCTCTGGGCTCTACGGATATCTGCACAACATGGCGTGGCTATCCATCCAATAGTTTTATGGAGGTGGACTGACGACAAGCCACACTGCTAGCAGGGCTAAAAATAACAACCCACGTTGTAATACTTCAGAATTCCCCTTTCAGGTGAGAAACGGAACCAGAACAGGGGAGAGAAGGGAAGAAAAGAGAGGAACAGGGACACTGAAGGGCATCCAGCCCTTCAGTGAGCAGGTGGCGTTGTGGTGAAGTGTGAGTAATGCTGGGGCGCGGTGTGCGGTCCCTCGTGAGAGCAGCGGGGGCAGACAGGGGTCCGATCGCAGCAGCTCGAATTATGGCAGCTTGATTTTTGTTTTGGCTCCCAGAGCTGAAGTGTCGTCCTAAACAAAGCTGAAACTCCACAGACATAGCTGCAGCCATGTGTGTGTGTGTGTGTGTGATACTTGTGTGTGTGCTTGTGTGTGTGTGTGTGTGCGTGCGTGTCATGCCAGCATGACCAGCATTTGGAGCCGAGGGGAGGCCCCTGTCACGCCTTCCTCAAGCCTGGCAACTCATAAGCCCATTGTTAGCATATGGCTGTGTACTAAGTGAGTTGTCTTTTCCCTTATCAAATATTAACAATTACAAACAGAGTGAAACCCTCGCCCTGGTTGGCGTTCATGTTTAATTGATGCGTCTCTCTCCTCCTCTCACCCTGTTCTCTTGCTCTTATGCGTTTCGCTTGTCTACGAAGTTTCAGGGGCCAAATTCCAACGAGCATCTTGCGGCTAAGATTAGCTCCCCAGATGGAAGATTTAGGAGAAAACACCTCCAAAATTAAGGTGGAACACCGCCAGTTGTTGTGAAGGACACTACCCCACTAATACTTGTATGAAGTTGTTAATGGCTTTGATATGTTTCTTTTGTGAACCACCCCTTCTCATTATCACTGTGGTCGTCCACGGCAACGAGGCAAAAAGACGACTAGATCTCTAGTATTTATTATTATTATTATAAAGACATTATTATAGAATTTGACAGCATTTTGGGTGCAAATTCAGGAGTTCTTTTTGACTATTTCAAAAACAGTGGCCCTATCATGTTTTTCAATACAAGCTGTGATGTCATATCTGGGTGGGAAGTGCACCACATGAAACGCATACACGGGGGCGGACTCCAGATCCCATCGGGTCCCCCTGGTCATACTGGTCCCGTATGAACGGATCTTACTATGAAGAACTCAGTAAAAGTTGCTCACACGTCTTTGTGAAGATATATCTTGAGAGGAAACTGTATTCAAAAAGTTTTACTTCCATTAACAAGGACTCCTACTGCTAAGATAAAATGCTTGCCAGAGATGTTCTGCGTAGCTGATCGTCTATTTGTTCTTTTTGCATCCATTCCTCCCTTCCCAGCCTGCCTCCCACTAAGATGAAAGCCCTTTCAGCAACCGCATGCAGCCCAATCAACTAGTCACCAACACGCACAACCACACACAGGATGGCAGGGGGGTCACCCGGGTCACCGTAGACCTCATCCACGTCCTGCTTTAAGAGAACAAAGTCCCGCATCCATAAACTGCCTCCCAGTTGTTTCATCATTTCCATGTCTTTGTCACTGTCTCTGTGGCAAACAGAGACAAGGCCTGACATGCGACACACCTTGGTTGGTGGTTTCAATTCCATTACGCAGTATGAATCGCTCTTTTGTTACACCGTGGCAGGTAAGGTAAAAGGAAAACAGTTTGCATCAGCAAACTTCAAAGAAGTCCAAAAATAATTTAACTCGTGAGGCAAACAGTTGTTGGCACATTGAGGCGTTTAAAGTCATTTTCTGCTCAGTAGACGTGTTGACTGCAGCAACTCCTAAGTGTCATAAAAAAGAGAATTACCATGATGTCAACTTGTCCTTCCCTAAAGTGAGAAATCACTCAAATACTGTAAGCAACTTCAGAGTATTAAAAAGGTTAATACAATATTTCCACAATGTTCTACAGAGCTGCATATTGTTCAGCACAGGCATCAATATGCACGTACTTGCCAATTATCCGGCCACCCTGACCTGCTAATTCCATCCAAATCAGGGAAACTCTCGCACCTGCACGGACCCATTCATTTACCAGTCAGCCGGCTTCTACCCATGAGGCACTATGATTCTCAGCCCTAAATACAGACTCAAGCAAGTCATGCATCAATGGATCCTCATGAATACTCAGATGTTTTTGTTGTTTTGATTTACTTTACTTTTTTACTCTGAAAACAAAATATTTCATTTTTGTACTCATTGATTCATCACTTCACATGCACATTTGGTGAAAAAAAGATCTCTATGACATAAACATTGTCAAATATTTTGACTGGAACACATTTTTTTGAAGATATGCCTTGTTAATAAACACAATTCAACATAATTTAGAACAAAACGTGAAATAAAAACATATATATAAAATAATAATAAATACTACTACCACTACTAATAATACCTCTAATAATGAAGACAGATCTAGTACAGTAGGCCTACATGGAACAATGGTTCACCATCATGATTCATTTCACCAGTTTCACGATCAGAAACCTGAAATATTCATCGATGGTGCAGACGCATGTGACAGTTTGACAGATTGAATCTGAGTGCAGGCTGATAACAGTGATTCGGTTCAGCATTAAGGTTCTGGCTGGAATACTGAAACAAAAACCTCACAACATGACTGACCACAAAATCATTTTTTTGATTTATGCATTATTATTCTGAGGACGTGTGTCGCCCTGAGATTGGCTGCGTTCTACACCGCTGACATTGGTTCCAACGGTAAAAGATCAGGCATTGAATTGCGAGGATTTCTTGATGTTTATCAATCAATATTTCATCAGTCAATGCTTCAGCGTTCTAGTTGATTTGATTCTCCCTTTTGCAGATGCATTCAACTCCTTACCAGCCAGGAAGAGAGAGACATTTGTTTTTCCTAAAACGGCGGAACACGAGTGGATCCCTCTGTGTGACTCCATCTCTGAATCGCTCCCTCGCACAAACACACACACAAACACACACACACACACACACACATATATTGCCTTTGTGCTATAGGCTACGACCCATAATCAGATCTTCGCATTAACAAGATTAGACCTGAGCAAAAGGTTTTTTCCCTGTACAGAGACGGCGGAATGAGAAGCATCTATTCTACGGCAAACACAGATGTGAGATAGCAGAAGTGACACATCGGATCACAGCAAATGATATCAAGCAATCACAGATTTAATCAATCTGAAAAAAGAGAAACTCGGCAACAATACCCTGAAAGAACTTTTTAAAAAAAGGACGTTTGTGTGGAGTGTTGTGTAGCCGTCGCCCGTCTCATCAGGCCCCTTTGGTGCCTGTAAGGGATGAAACCAAGCATCTCTGAACATCCACTCAGGCGTTGTGATGGACAGACACCCGCCGGATCAGGACCCTCCAAAGAATGGACAGAATGGAGAGGCTGTAATATGTTCTGTTTCCTTCGGGCAATTGAGGTTATGAGGTAGTGTGGAAGGGTGCCAAATCAGATACCAGCATATGAAAACTAGCCTCTGGGGGGGGGCAGTTGAGGAATGACATCAGGTCTTTGGCGAAAACAAAAAAAGCACACTTATGCGGACACAGAGATACAGAGAAACATTACACGGGCACTATCATTCTGGCTCTATATATATTGCGACGGTGCAAAATTGACACATGAGCAATACCTTTTCTTGCCTCTTCCCTTTACACACACACACACACACACACACACACACACACACACACACATCTACCCTCGCCACAGTCAGAAATCCCATCACCTCGCCCGAAAATCCCCAATAAGCACAATGCGAGCGGCTAGATCCACCTTGTGGAACCTGTAAGAACGCCATTATGCCTCGCCGCTGTGTCACGCCTGCTCAGGAAAACAATTCTGAAAGCAGCCATCCATCCAGAGAGATGATAGGTTACCATTTCCAATGTTTCTTCTCTATCTGGGAGGCTAACGAGCGAGTTTAAAGGTGAGGCAGAGCTGGGGAGGAATGAGTAAGTGTATGTTCTTTAATCATTTGTGAGGGGAGATAGGCCTGCGGGACGGTGGTGGCAGCGCTACGCTCATTCATTCAGTGACATCATTAGCCTGCCCTATAATTTGCCAGGGTGGAGAGCAACATGGAGACGGGCCCTATGAATCCCAGACGTGGACGCTGTAAGGCTGGACCTCTTCTCTCATAGGACCCCACAAACAATGAACCTCACCGAGGCCCGCAAGGCTGCTAAATAATGAGGCTACCACCTTCTCCACGGTCCGTGGACTTCACAGCAGAAACACAGCTGACAGGATGTAGTGCCGGAAAAAGGAATACACACGAGCCCACCAGTACCTGGGTTAGAACAGAAGGTAAATAATTCATTTCTACATGAGCAGCAGTGGGAGTCAGTCTTTTTTTTTTCTCCTTCACTTCTCTGTGTTGTTTTCCATGGAACGGAACGTGACCTTTGAGAAGGCTGCCATTAAGTGACAGAGAAACAAAAGAAAGAAAGAAAGTGCCACAGTGGCTTGTAAGAGCTTCAGCCATCACGGCACAGCGGCACACTTTTCTATTGTAATTCCTGGTCTTAAATAAGGGTTAATTAGGCTCTCAGCGGGCCCGTCCATTCTTCAGTCTTCACGGGAGCAACCAGAGAATACGGCGAAAAGAAAACTGACATACGGAGTGAAAAAGGAAGGGTGTGTTTGTGTGTGTGTGTGTGTGTGTGCTCGATTTAATGGCTTGCTTCATCGCCAGCGAACGCACCCTCATTCAAACCTACACACACACAAAAGAGCACGGTTACACACAAATTGCCTCAAAGCAGTTTTGTCAATAACACACCACTCCAGGGAGAAGGGACGGCTTCAACTCTCAGCACCTCTCCAGCTAATTGGGGCGCCGCTTTCGCACCGCTACCACCGTGAATCTGGACCTGCGACGGAATCTTTCCTCGCCATTCTACTTTGCAGTTGCAAACAGAAAAGAAACAAAAAAATGTGGAATAACGTTCTGGCTAAGCAGCTGCTCACTTTGCACCTGCCATCGCTTGCGTTTCCCGTATGAAAACAATGAAAATCCGGCCTGCTGTCTTGACTTAATGATGACGGACTTTGTGCCTGACTGGCTCACAGAAATCAAATCTCCATGCATGAAGCGGGGTATGTAGCGTTGAAAACGTATGAAAACTTGCCGTTGGTGGGGTTCCGAGTGTTCTCGTACATCTGCAAGATATTAAACACAGGTGCGAGACGCATTTGGCACATCGAGATAATGTCTTTGTACGCCTCACAATTAGATAAAGGGCAGATTACACGTGGTAAATACCGGCTAAAATACAATGCACTGTTATAAACAAGACATTTTCTTTGAAAACAAAGCCTTGAACAGTGTTTATAAATGGGCTTTGGTTGGTGTATAATCAGTTATTATCCAGGTTAGTGGACACATTGGAGGAGCTGAACTAAGAGATATCATGCTGGCGTTGGATAAACAGCCGATGGAATGGGGGAGCCAGGAATCGAACCACCAATATCAACTCTCTAAGCCACAGCCGCCCTTGATGCAAAGAAGGACATAACAGATACTACCCAAGCTTGATCTCTTAGTTCCTTGAAAGGAAGCGACTCCAAGTGAAAAACTCAATCATTTGCTATGTAGAAGAAACGAGCTACATGTGTTAACCTTGCCACAAGAAAAATAGCTTAATTACGTTAAATGATTTAGCTGCAGGAAATACATAGAGGATTACGATATGACTCCCGTTCCAAACTGCAGACCTTCGGTGGCTTATAGCCTCTAGGCATAACAGCCCACAAGGATTTCAGGCCTTTTAGCATTATGGGTTGAAAACAACACACAGGTTGCATCAGGGGGAAGTCTAACTACACTCTCCCGGGAGAATTCTTCGACTTTAATTGCAGGGAATTAAAAAACTTTTTGTCCCTGACAAAAGCGATCCCCGTTTCATTTACGGCGTCATTAATAAAAGATGATATTTCTTGTCTTTAATTAGAATTAGCGGAGAGGGAATATGAGTGAGGGGGAGACCGGGAGGGAGAGATAAACAGGAAAATAAGAGGGCACTGAGGGCGAGACAGAAATGGGATGGACATGAAGAAAACGGGAAATAAGACCGGACAAAAACAGTTGTCAATAACTCTGAAGTAGAAATATGTAGCTTAAGGTCATTATTTCACACCGAGCATGTAATATCTATTGATCTATCGATCAATATATCAATGTTCCGTCTTCAGCGAGTTTAAACATCTGGTGCAGCACCCTGCATCGGCGGCCTCGCGACTCGCTGTGCATACCAACATGCTGGCAAATTGTTCTTATGAAGGAAAAAGATGAAGGTGTGGGGAATGTGTTAGCGGTAAGCTGCAGCGTAACGGTGGTTGACTGCCTTTGACAGGGAGGAGAGATGAGACGTCAACTGGCTCCCTTGTTGCTAACATTCTGAGCAATAAAGTCACATCTCATCTCGTACTCACACACACACACACACACACACACACAATCCAATCGTGTCTGTGTTGCCAGGAGAAGAAAAGAAACTTTAAAATGGCATAATAAAAATCTATATTTTTCCCCGTCCTTTCTTCCCCGCGTGGTATTCAGTTAAATGAAGATAAGTGATGACTGCATCCTGCTAATCTTGAAGTGAGAGATGCTCGTGATCGGTTAAAGAGCTAAGAACCTGTGCAGCGCTGCACAAGCCCCGAAAGGTCCAGATCATCAAACCATTGAAAAACAACATGTAACACAGAGATCCTGCATGTCTTATTTCCTCTTTGTTATATATCTGTTTTGTGTCATTCTAATAATTTCATTAATCCATGCATGGCAGCGCCGCTCAACAAAATGCTGATGAGTGATTTGTTGTCGTGGTAACTGTTACTATAAATTGACCTCTAAATTGAGATTTTTATATTGTAAATTTGTAATATTGCATTAAAAGGCAGGCGTAGTTTTGTTACAATGCATGCACATCAATGTCAGTAATTATACATAAATACATACAAAGTGGCTGATGTGTCGATGCTTCTTTTTATAAAGCAATCATTGACCAATTAAAAAAGTTGCACATTCTCTGATGACACATTCCATTAGTCTACCTGTCATGGTGATGTTTAGCTTCTTGTACCTACTTGTACTGATTAAGGAGACAGAATTTAGGAGAAACACACTAACTCATGCCGTGTTTAAGGACTCATCCTATTGGCAGTTGTGCAGGTGATTTGATTGATTTCTTTCCCCTACAGCTTACAATGAAGACTCCCTCCACCTCTGATTGGATAGTACCCACTGCTTCCTTCACATAATATGTTACAATTAGTGCTGATGAAGAAGATTGGTGGAAGGTTGGTACGGCTAATTATGTCGACGTTTTTGTATTCTGCCTCATATATAATCACAATGTCCTAATTATGGGAGAAATCTTTTTTTTTAAATGTTGCTATGCACGTTGCCTATAGAAGGAATATAATTACAGATCCTTTGGAGATTTTGATCTTGTAATTAAACTAAATTAAATTGAATGTTACCCCTAATGTTGCTATGTCACACTGATTAACAAGAAGCCTTTTGATATAGTGAGATAAGTGCTAATGGTAACAAAATGACAACAACAAAAAAGAAATCCGTTAAATAAATAATGCAATGTACTTTGAATAACTTGTGCACGGGCCATGACACCATTCAGCTGTCTGGGAATAAGTGTGCAGTTCGGTTGGCTGGTTTGAGTGTGCGGCGCGATACATATTTTATTGGGTTCCTTGTTACCGGGGTTGGAGAACATCTCACCGTTGTTTAGATGAATTTTGTTCTTGGTTTGGGAGGAAACAGCTAAAGATGCACCTTTTCATGCGTGTGTTGAAAAGTGTGTTTGTGTGTGTGTGTGTGTTTTCGATGATGTCGGTGTGTATGCATCGCTGGCTTTGTTTGTCCTCCATCCACTCCGTGTTGAGTCTATCGGGGAGGGAACTTGTTGACCTTGCGACTCCCGTGGAACAATGGGCGCATGCTGGCTGTATGCTAAACAACCTGGAGGCGTACGGCTGTCTGTGTGCGTGTTGGAATGTGAACCTGGCTGTGCATAAAGCAGCAAAGATATCCAGGGAAGACACAAGGGAGACAGGATCTGTGTGTGTGAGTGTGTGTGTGTGTGTGTGTGTGTGCAGGAGAATGTTTGTGTTTCAACAGCAAGATGATAAAGCATTTTTAATGCACACACACACACACACACACACACACACACACACACACCTGAGTTGTGTACCACAAACTGGACAGAGCCAGATGTTCGTTGCCTCAGCTGGCTCGACAAAGAGCCTAAACCACCCTCTCTTTTCCCAGGTTTTCTTGCTCCGGCCCTGTGCCTGTACCTTTTCTCCCGTAGATTAGAGTTCTCAACGGGTCGGCCCAGCCCGACAAACCCAACGGGACCCGAAGTTTCGGGCCGGGTCCGGGCCGAAAAAATACGCAAATGAGCCGGGTCGGGTCGGGCCTCGGGCTTTCTTTTTTTATAAAACACATTTCATTAAAAAAAAAAAAAAATTGTAGGTTGTAAATTATATATTGTTTGCTGTGAATCATCGCTGTTCACGTTTGGTCAATCTGGCTGCCTGCTTCATGGGGAAGACGCACACCTGACGACGCTGCGTGACGCACTCACGCCTATAGCCTGGCTGGAGAAGATGCAGCTGGTCAAAAGTAAACTTGCCACAGGCGAAAGATTTAATTTAATATTTATTTACGGCATATTTATTTATATAGGCTATTTAAAGTTTCGGTTGTTTGTGTTAAATCTTTTAATTTTAAATAAAGTTTCATTTGAATTCACGTCTGCTGTCTGTCTGATCGTGATAACAAGTGTATGAGGAAAACAAGGCAGGCGCGCGGGGGGTCGGGTTCGGGTCGGGTTCGGGCCGACAATTCATGCTGGTGTGTCGGGCTGCGTCAGGTTCGGGTTTAAAAACCCGCGGGCCGGGTCGGGTCGGGCTGTAATTTTCAGGCCCGTTGAGAACTCTACCGTAGATCATGTGCCTCCTACTTCCACCTTTGATGGACATAAAACACAGAAAAATGTATGCAAACACTGCAAACATGCTAGGGAAGGAATACTATCAGGTAATTGCTAATCATTTACATATTTATTTATGGTCAATGCTATTAGCAGTCAGGTGTCAGAAGCAAATTTGTCCATTCACACCCGGCTGTATGCAGCATGAAAGCATGGCAGAGATAAGCACCCAGGTGTCCGTAGCCAACAATGCTATTAGCCCTATAGCTGACACGCCTCACATACTGCATGCATATGTAGCCTACTGTCGGTGAGTATATTCTGCCAAAACCTATTCCTGCTAAAACTAACCACTGAAAAACTGAAAATACTCATCTTTTGTTTGTAAAAATGTAGAAGCTAATAAGGACTCTCACAGTTTTCAAACACCGGTCTCTCCATTCATCCACCACGACCTGCTCCCCTCTCCTCTGTCACTCTTTTTACTTCTATTCTTACTTCAAATACAATAACCGTCTGCTAATTGGCCAAGTGGCATATTCAACACGGCTGTGTAAATAACCAAAGTGTGACTATAATCACCCTGGTGCAAATAGATGCTTTAGTTTATTTTTAACCCGTTCTCAATGCCTATCACCGGCGTTACCAGCTCTTAAAACCTGGCAAAGTTAAATGTTTTACTGCAGAGCTGCAGGTCTGACAACGTCCCACACGGTGACTGATGTGTCTCACATCCCTCTGAATGCAGCTCCTGCCATCGCTTCGGTTTCCTGAGTTTCTTTTGTGTCCGTCTGTCTGTCTGCTAGATTATCTACAGAAATAGCAGCAGGTTTCGTGCATGTGATTCTTCAGTCGTTCTCCCTTTTCCCCCCTAATGCGTTGCTCTATATTTATGACGGCTCTAAATACGGCGATAAAAAGCATATAGGCTGGAAAAACGGTTATGGATCCCCAGCGGTGGAGTTTCAATGTTTCTTTTTACGGCAGAAACACAAATGATGTGCAAGGTGGAGGCAATTAGAGATGGATGGAGGGAGTCTGCATGTCTGCCAGAGAGATGAGGGGAAAGCAGAGATCTTAGTGAACGCGTGTCGTGCTCTCAGCGTGGTGTAGTGATGCACAGGCACACGCCGCAGACAGACGGAGCTGCTGCTCAGGCCATTACAATGATTCAGACGTGCCCGTGGGAAACGCTCGGTGTCGGCTTTCTGTTTGTCCGTCAGGCTGAACCTCCGGCTTGACCAGTTCACATAAATGCATTGATGCAAGTACAGGAGAAAAAAAGCCGGATGCCGTTTCATTTCACAGAAGCTCCAACATCACCACTGGCATAGACGGTACGCAACACTAGATACGTACACCCACACAGAACTCAAAGGAAACCCATGTCATGGGCAATAATACGAGTCTAATGTCTCATGATTAGGGTTCAGGAGGTTAAACAATCAGCTCCTGAAACAAGGGAAGAAATGAGATCACGCGTGTCACAACGCACCAATTCTCTCGGGTAGACAGGGCGACCGAAGCCCTCATTTAGTGAGACGGCGGGCTCCCCTAATGTCATCTCTCCCTTTCTGTGACGACAGCAAGCCACTTTCTTCTTCTCCTCCTCCTTAATGGGACGCAGTGGCTTTTGCAGCCATCAAAATGAAGATAACTTGTGGAAAAAATGTGGAAGCCTCGATGAATAGAGGGGCTTGATAAGGAAATCAGAGGCGATTTCTCTTTGGAGATGAAAAACAGAGTGTGCCTGATGAATGTTTCCACATGAGCATTGTTCCAATTATTGTTTCAAAACCCGGAATTAGTCAAAGTCCAACGTAGTGCTCAGTAGAGTGAGAAAAGGGGGGCCTGCGTACCGGGGGATGGGGCGCATAAGCATAATGATCTGCGAGGACGCTACAATAATGAAACAAGCAATCAGTCAAGCACGGCTTTTATTATCATCCACATACAATGGCCTCCACGCAGCCCATAAAGTTGGTCTCAAATGAGCTCCCGGGGGAATCGACCTCATCCAAGGACACGGATGTGCAGCAGCAAGGCAAAACATGCACTCTGCATGCATGCGGGCACACGCACAAAGAGAGATGTAAGCATAAGGCATCTTGGGTAAATGCCGTGAGCCCGCGACAACTTCTTTTTGTGGATGGAAATCTGTGGTGCCACCAGCTGCCCGGCTTCAGGGCGGCTGGGGATCTTTAATCACACGCCCACGGCCTCTTGCAAATTACGGCCCGCTGACTGGAATTGATGAACCAATCGCCACAACAACAGGGGAGCCAAAAAAAAAGGAAACCGAACCACCTCGAAGTCCGTATTTCTGGTGTCAAACAGCTGAAGAAAAGGTCACCTGGACATCGCTGATGGCTGACCTCTGGCTCTGGATCAGTGAAGCCGAGATCAGACAAAAGCGAGGCAGGGCAGCGGAGCATAAGAGAAAAATGCCCACGGTGCCGATGGTCAGATGTGGAGGTGGAGGAGCGAGATCACAGATGTGGGAACAGTGCAAGCAGGAAGTTGCGGTGGCAGCTGCGAGAGCGTAGCCCGTGAAGAATGAGATCAGACCCTCTGTGTGGGCAAAGGCTGCAAACAAGGGTCTTGAGGATTGATCCTAATACACTAATGATGCTGCAGCTGTCACAGACTTATCACTGCTCACTCTTTTCACAGCTGCACGCAGACACATCCTCACACTCTTTGATCTCTCTGCAGACCTTCCTCCACGCCTCCCTTTCCCCAACCGCTCTCTCATTTATTTTGACACCTTCCACTTTGTTTTTGTTTCCTTTTCCTTCTGTAATGTACATTTTTCCCCTCTTCCCCTCTCGGAACTAGAATTTGGGCTTAAATTGCACCTATGAAATTTGAATCGCCCCTGGAAAATAGATTGTTGTCTCCCTCTCTCCGACAACGTAGCTCAACATTATCACTCTCTCTCTTTCTAAAATGACATGTTTGCACACCTGCTGCTCCCTCTGCTTGAAAGATACTTCCACATCGCTGCCCTCCATCCGTCCACCTGTCTCCTTCCTTCAGTAGTTGCCTACGTCAATCTCAGCACAGTGAAGAGGCAGCGGACCTCTCCAAATATCAATTGCTTCTTCCACGGCCAAGTGTTTCACGCTGCCTGCCGGGGAGCAATCTGTCTGGAGGCGCCCGGAGCCCGGGCCGCTCGGCTGAGTGCGTGCCGTGGCGAGAACTCGGGATGGTGGTCACTTTGATTCTCAACGGCAGAGAAAACGGTGTCTCTGTAACATCAATTATGGGTGAGAGTCCTTCATTTAATGTCATAATGAAATGGAGAAAGAGCTACATTCCATCTCCATCTCATCAGCAGAACTTGAAATAACACACAGCAGCACCAGACAAACCTGGCAGAAATGTTTAAGAACGTCATCACACTGTAATTAGAATAAAAAGCAATTCAAGACAGAGTATTCTGACTAAAATAATGGAGGACTTCAATTACCACTAGTGTCACGGACATAATTTGTGCAAAATCATTGATTAAATATGAATAATTAATTTCATTTGAACTATTTTTCAGTCAAATTCAGCTCCGAGGCTACAAAAAGAGCCAATCACGGTGCGTCTATTAGAGTAGATGTCACGCTGCACCCGACAAACGATTTTTGCTCCTAGAATCCAGTATTGAAATTAATTATTGCATCAAGCCAATTAGGTTGCCAGTCAATACTGTGTGAATTGAAAGCAATGACAATGAGTGGTTGTTTTGTAGCGGGGCCAGATCAGGACAAACCACGCTGCCCGGGAGCCCAACGTCCCCGCTGAGGATATCAATACTGGCTCTCTGTTCAGAGGAAGGGCCTCTGCTTTAACCCAGAATTTTGGTTTCTCGTTCTCACTTCAGTGGTTCCAAATGAAATATTTAACTCTGCATATATACAGGACATTAAAGTGTAAACCCTGGCTGGTTTTCAATCAGTCTACAAGGACAAAAAGAACAGTTGAAAAGGAGCATTGACTGGTCACAAAGCACAAGAAATGGGAGTCAAAATGTTTTCATGCCCTGTCTTTTTTTGGTGCCCCTCAATTTCATCAACCGTTATGTAGCCGATCATTTAAATGAAGTAATCTGACTGTGGCAAAATTAATCCCTCAACAGGTGGGGCCCTCGAAGTCTGCCCGGGGTATTCAATCAGGGGTCAGGGGACGTAAGCTCAGTATTGAAGGGTCCCCGACGGTGCCACGGCCAGCTCTATAAGTCCGCTTGAAACGGCCCAGAGTGAAGGTAGCTCTACAGCACCCCTCGCCTGGACCACGCCACCCATCGGGACTGTGGACTTAGGCCACGTTTACACGTAGCAGGGTATTTAGAGAAACGAATATCCCCCCCCTCCGTTTTCAAAAATAACATTGTGCTCATAAAACCGCCATCAAGCTATTATAGCTATGCCAAACCTATGGGTGGCAGTATAGGGAGAAGGATAAAGCCATGTAAGCCAATCAGAATCCTCAGAATCAACAACAACAAATAACACGAGCGACTTCCTGTGATGCTTGATAACCTAAAACCCAGTTTCCCAGCGCCGACACAACACATAACCGGCGCTATCCGAAATCTCCACTTTGGCTGGAGTTTTTAGAAATAATCATTTTCTGTGATGATTCGTGTAAATGAGAGGCCAAACCACGTGAACAAATCTGCGTTTTCCCTTCGTGTAAACGGCACCTTAGTGTTCCCTGTGTCCGTGGCTTGCGGAGACTTGACATGGCAGGGCTGAGCAACCCAAAAGGACCCTTCTCCAAGCAAAGACCTCGTGTCATTTACCAGGTTTGTGTGACTTTTTGCTTTGTCATCCATTCAAATGGAAGTGCACCAGATCGATGCATTTAACTTTAAAAGGTATAAAAAGTTATTTTGGGGGAGCATGATCCCGGAGGGTCCAAGGTCCACCCACCATATCTAACAAAAACACCACAAAGCTGGCAACACTTCAAACTCCTTCCCACGCCGCCGTCTCAGTGCTAGTTGAAAGCCGAGACATTGACCCGGCCCCCCATCCAAATTCATTTCCTGATTTAATTAAAAGACAAATCCACAGTGTCAATATCTGAATGAGGAGGAGGGATTAACTTTGCAATTCCCTGGTGAATAATCCAAAATAAAATTAGCACGGTGCACAAGTACACGACTCAGGCTCCCGCTGGGAAAAAACAGCACATGGGGGGAATTGACAAGTTACTTAATGAAGGAGGGCTACTGGATGGAAGGAGTAGTTCATTAAATAGGACTTGGCAGAGACATCTCCTTCAGTCATAAACACTCCCCTGGGGAGTACAACATAGGGTGGAGGTGTGGATGTCACGTAAAGCTGCCAGAGGATCACATTTTATTGCATTGCTTTTTTTCTTCTTTTTTTTATCAATGCAATATTACAGGGGATAAACCATAAAACCAAATATCTCAACTGATCATTATTCAGACAAATAAAAAAGGTGTGTCCCCAAACTAAAACACATTTGAAAGCTAGACATGTTTCAGAATAATACACGGATCCGGTGGAATGAATAAACCTCTTGGAAATACATACAATGGAAGTGGAGCGAGAAAGAAATAAAATAAAATAGATCACGGTTCCGGGCAAATCCATTGGGATGAATAAAACTGAATAAAATCCCATATTTTACTGAAGAGGAATGGACTGGCAAATGTCACGCTGGGTCCTCTGTGAAATGTGGAATTATTAATGTCGGCAATCTTTCTAAGTTTTCTGAATTCTCCTTTCACTGCCGGGGATTGTAAGGAACTAAACCAAATAGGAGGATCTCAGACACATTCATGGCAGGCGTACACACCACAGCGGAGCTAATCCCAAGCAGATGCAGTGCGAGGTCAGAGCAGAATCCCTCACACAATCCCTGTCCATACACGGACTCTGGACTTCGTTAGCGCGCCACGGAGGTATGCCAAGAAGCAGTAGGAAGTTCCCCGGGCAGTCTCCGACTGTCTGGGAAGTATTTGGCCCTCACCTCCGCCACGATCTGACACATCAGGGCGCTGACTGCACACAGGGGCCGGGGGCCCAGCTCCCAGGCAATTTGATATATTAAACAATTATTGAATATGTCACCAAACAAAACACAGAGATACAAAAGGCTGTGTAAATCTCTGGCTGCTTCCCCTAAATTATGTATGACTCAGTTAATTATTTATAAAAGGGGGAAGTCGAAGAGGAAGAAGCCAATGGCAAATAAGAAGGGAAAAAAGATTTGGAAATAAAACAATGAACTGAAAATGGAATACAAGATATAAAAATAAATGCTCCGCAGAGCAGAGTTACTTCTGTTTTTTCCCTATTTTGTTTTTTTTTTGTGGATGCTCTTGAACTTGGCAAATCAGAATGAGTCCGTCAGTTCAAATTGAGTCGGCTGTCATTCATGGATGAATAGAGGCGTATTATGATGATAACATTACGGCGACGGTTTGCACGCATGAAGGATCACCAGTCAGCACAGTGTTGCAGGATCATAATGTGATTGGCAAACACAGAGTGAGGGGCGAGAGACGGTGTCAGTGTAGAGTCTCAAACCCCCCCCCTCGGGGAAGTGCACGACAGGCTTAGAAGCCTAGTGGCCAAATGTTGAAATTGCAGGACTTTCATTTGAGAAAGACTATAAATCAGTGGATGTCTTTTCTCTGTGGCGGTACTTCCCCAGTTTAAACACTCAGTTTAGCTTCTATCTCCGTGAATAAGCACGAGGCTGAGGGTTGGGAGGCGGGGTTAAAGAAGACTAGCGTGCCCATACAGGCTCCATGGACTCGGAACCTTGTCAAACTTTTTTTGTGCTTCACTGCCCCACTTTCATTGGGCAGTGAAGCCCGGGTTAGCTGAGCTGTCCCCCCCCCCCCCCCCCACTAGCAACAGTGTTTTACATATAGATTGAATTACCTGGAACAGCTCTTCCCTATGTAAATGACCATTATGCTAATAGTGTGCATCAACACACGGGGCTGACGTGGCAGAGTGGTGTGTGTGTGTGTGTGTGTGAGTGTGTGAACATCAACTGAAACGATCCCTCTCTTGATCACGCTCGGCCCAGAATAAGACATGATAAAAGCCGCAACTTCAATTGCATTACTTTAAATATCAAACGTAGGCTTAAAAAGGAGAGTGAAGGAATGTGAGATAACCCTCCCTAACTGAGCAGACAGACAGCCAGACAGACAGAATGGGGGGGTGAGATCATGACAGGGGACCGGGAGAACAGGTGCAAGGTACAAGGCCGGAGGACAGCTGCATGAGTGTGGCTGATGAAGACGAGGAATGTGGCCTGTGTAGGACAGCGAAGAAGAAAGGAAGAAGAGGAGCATGGCGAATTAAAACAGAACGCAAAAGGTTTGGCACGTGCAGGAGGAGGAGACAAGTTGAGAGGTCAAAAGGTCACACGTCGTTGCTCTGTGAATGAAAGAAAGATGATGTCTATGCATGTTAAGGCGAGTCCACACCGGAAGAACTGCCCGACTCGCGTCGGTAAATGAAGTCGGGCTACCTAATATGGCCGATTCGAACAACGACATGGGCGGTTCACACCTACAGAACTACAGCCGACACCATACGTTCCGCGCTTGCGTGAGATGTAATGTCTCCATAACAACAGGCGGCGCTAATCTGTATTGTGGGCCAAAAAACACGAAAACCGGAAGTAGCCGGCCTCTCTAGACCATAACACAGAGCACGCTGTCCTCACCGGTCACTGTTGTCAGCAGAGTGAGGTTGTAGACTGTAGTTGTGATTACTCTCTGAACAGAAAAATCTAAAATGTTGGATGATGTCAATACGGAGACACTGGCCTTGTCAGCTCTCGCACTTATTCTGGAAGAAGACAGTGTTTACCATCGTCACTTCCGGGCTTCACTGATTCGCTAGTCAAGCTGCTAGCCTCCACCAATCAGAATGGTAAAAGAGTGACCGACTCGCTTGGCGGATTACACATTTGAATCGGCTGAAATGAACGCAGACGTGGGCCGATTCGAGCGACCACACCAAGCAGACTCATGTCACGGACGCCGACTCTCTCAAAGACGCCGATTTTCGGTCCGGTGTGAACTCGGCTTTACACAATTTCAATGGCATGGTCTTCCATTTCCCACAGCCGGCCCGTCATTAGCTGGATGCCTTGGCTAAAGAATGGGAGGACTCGAGAGCAGAGTGGGCTTTTACCCTGCATTTCTGGAAATAGTCTGAAGCACCCAGCAAGCTCATTGTGTCGTCGTCGGGAGGGTGGGGGCTGCCGACAGAGAGGGGAGACCACAAAAGACACGCTTGTGCCTCGGTGGATCAGGTTGCGAGGCTGAGGGGTCGCAGTATCTGGCCTCTTTCACGGACTGCATTCCCCGGGCCAGCTAATTTAAAGCACATCTGTTGCTCTTGTTCCCGACACAGCCTCCGGTGCTTCTTTTTAACACCCTTTACTCCGATCTTGTCCTTCCCTCACATTCACGCCAGCTATGTTTCCCTTTGAATGTCTCCTCCTCCTATTGATCGTTTTCATCTTTCATCTTTCACCAATATCCATTTCCTACTTTCGACTCCCCGTCTTCCTCTCACCAGTGTTTATATATTTGTGCTGCCACCTCCACCTTTTTTTTGTTTCTTTTGATATTTTGTTTGCCACCAACATATGGGGATAACTAATGGCTGGATTTGCATAAAAATGCAGTCCACATTAATGCTAAAAGAAGAAAACTATTGATTATGCTCACTCCAGCCCACACGACCACCATGCAGACCCAACCTGCTTACATAACTAGTGGGATTCTGTAAAAAGTTCCATGCTACTGTACCTGGGGAGATTATTAGGCTCCGCCGCAGATGTGTGCACTCGATTGAAGCTTTTTTTGTTCTTTTTTTATGTCTTGCCAAACAGATTGGCCGAGGATGCTAAAAAAAAAAAAAAAAAAACGCTGGGAAAAACATTCATCCGTATGCCATCTTTAACAACGTATACAACATGTAGTAATGACCGGGAAACAGGTCGTTTTTTGAATATCCCTCCGATGTCCTCATTCTGTTAAGATTTTCCATCATGCTGTTGGCATGGAGGGATGTATTTATCGCACTGGGCTTGATTAATATTCATAGGGGTGGCTCCATGTTAAATAGTAAACCGAGACACCCGTGCTCAAAGCTCTTCGGACTGATTAGCATGTCAGAGTTTTGCTTATGTACCCGGGCTGTGTGTAATTACTGTAATGTCTCTAATTTCACACTTGTCGATCAAGGCTGCGTTCTCTTTCAGAGTGACCCGACAACCAGGTGACCCATGTTCCTGTAAGCGTTATGCCTTTTAGTACTTTTCTTTTTTACGGTGAAGAGCTTAATAGAAAGAATACAAATACAAGCTTTTTGTTTTAGTGCTCTGGTAATAATTTGCATTAATTAATGCAAAGCACCACTGATGTGTGCATGTTGTCATCTCCACTGCTAGTGGGTTGATGAGGCTGGGTTGCAATGATCGTGTCAAGGTGAGGTTACACCCCTTTATTTATCATTTTAAATGAAAGATTTGGTTTAACATATCTGAACTCCTTTTTATCACTGCATCACATGTCAACACTTTGCTTTTGTCTGTATCTCTAAAACACACACACACACACACCAACATAGATTAACATAGAACTGATCTGATACCAGTGTTTGATTAAAAAGCTGTTATCCCCACTGCGTAGAAGTGGCTGGGATCATTCTTTGTGTGTGTGAGGCAACATCAGGCTTGACATAATCATTGCTTTTTTTTAAAACCAAAACATAGCAAATAAATACATAAATACACCAGTCGCTTGCTAAATAATCTTCAAAATTAACAGAAATTAAGATTTTAGTGAATTCTTTTTTCAATGCGCGAACAAATTTTAACAAAAATATACGAGAATTGAAGTTCCAGTAACGTGGAATCAAATCGAACCAATCAGCCCCTGTTGTCACGGATACCTCATCCAGCCTCATCCAGAGTCGGTATGGGCCTTATATCTGTATGGGTGCATTCCTGCTGAGAACATGACCCTGTGGGACTCCTGGAGGTTCCAGAGTAACACAGGTCAGTGGGGCGCGGCTGGTTACTGATTGGGGGCCAGAGCGGCAACGTTGCTGTGCAGTCGCACAAGAGGAAGCGGGTCAGAAATCACCAGTAACAGGTGTGAGGTCAAGCTGCTGGGAGCTGATCACATGAAACACATACGCTGGCTATTTACTGGCCGTGGACAGGAATCAATAAGAGAGACGTATAAAAGACACAGCAGCTCCAGCAGTGAGTCCTTTTAAAAAAGCTTCCGAGTGTCACGCATTTTTGTGACACATCAATTAACGCGCCCGTTTGTGCGAGGCACAACCATTTCTGCCAATTTGTTCAGCACTTTGTTTGTAATTTTCCATCCACGGTGTTCTGTACAACAGCAGCGAACCATGATCTCACTCATCACGGTGCCGCGGGGCGGTTTGTAGTTGTATTCTGATCCTTAAAAAAATGTTGCTACACGACTAGAAATTAGCCAAATGGATGAAAAATGTGTTTCCAAGCCCTCTCACTGGATCACATGATCCCTTTGAAGTGGATAAGGAAGCCTTTAAAACGGCCCCCTGACAGCTTTCTGATTGATTCTTCATTTGTCCCAGATATTTCATTTCATTTCTTTCTGAGTGTTTAAATGATGAAACAACATAATATGATTTTTCTTTCTGTATTTCTTTTTTTTTTAAACTTTGCATGTTTACACAGTTTAAGCAGAGAGATGACAGCAAGCGACAGCTCCCATGAAAAAAGAAAAAAACAACGGCGTCCCAATTTTTCTCTGATAAAAATGTTTTAATTTAACTTCCCTCATTAGAAAAGTGTCAGGGTGATAAATAAACGTGGCTCGCTCGGCACGAGAGTAATCTACACGAGGATATTAATAGATTCATCATCTGGGTTTAAGCATATTAATTATGAAAGGCCCGTAACCTGAGGAAAGTTTTAAAAAAAGAGCCCCATTGAAATGATGAAAAACGCAATTATTGCAAATAAAGCCGAGAGAAAAGCCAACACATTACCAAAACACTGTAATTATGAAATCCAACAGGGTATAAAAAAATGCTTATTTATGGACTTAATGTTTCAGAAGCAGCAACTTAACTCAATGCAGTTTCATATTTGACAACAAGCTAGTGTGACAACCCCAAACAGTCCGATAATCTTTGATGGCTATCTTCCCATCGCTGGAAACCAGTAGACTTTGACAAAGCGAGAATGGCGCTCAGCAGAAAGTCAGTAGCGGCTGATTTCTATTCTCCAGCCAAGATGGCGAGAACTCCTTGATGGCTGCTTTGTAGAACTCGATGCCCGGGCAGCAAGCGACACCAAGATTTACATTTCAAAAAGCAGTCTCTTCAAACCGCGTTTTAACCCTGAGCCCCCTAAAATAGCTATCCAAGCTGGAATCCAAACGCTGCCGTTTCCTCGTGAAATACAGCCGTTGAGGCGGGGATTTCGGCAGCATTCCACACCGTCCATGAATAAACTGGAGGAGCACCTGAGTAAATTTGGAAAAGGAAGAAGAGGAGCCGCTGGAGGGATTAGCTGTGTTTGAAGAGAAAACATAAATGCACCACCGGGAAAACATCTGTGTCATAGGGTGCGACCCTCCAGAATCACAAGGGGGGGCACAAAGCTCTTATAGGCCATGTGGTGCTAGCAGGGGCCCTCAGGGAGAACCGCTTGGCCTTGGGGCGGCGAGGGAAATCGTTCATCAAGGGTATCAGGTGACAGAAATGTGAGGGGAATGAGGGGGGTGGAGGAGGGAAGGCACAGGGGGAATAGAGGAAGCCAGGGAGGAATGAACAGCGGAGGGATGGATGATCGGGTTGAGAACGGCATGACACACATGCATCAGACTGTATGTCTGGAATCCGGAGCTCATGAGAGAAGTCACGCAGACTACAAGTAAAACGAGACGGCCTTTGTGACTGTGATTATAGGATCACTTTTTGGGGAGGGGGGCTGCAGATCAGACGCCACAATAATGCCCCAGCTGTTGCAACCATGACAGGCAACAACGGGCTGTTCTGGGGCCCCAAGATGGCCCTCAAAACCATCTCAATGGTGCCTCTCTCTCAGGGCTCCAATCCCCTCCATTCCGGCTCCATCCATCCTGCCTCAATACCCAGTTGGCACTTGAAGCCACATGAGGCCTGATGTTGACTCTCATGAAATGGGCCAGCGAGGTCCCTGGAGGTCCGCCGCTCACAAAACCTCTTCACACGCGTCTGCTTCGCCAGCGCTACGGACAACGTCGCCATCCGAGTGCCCTCTATTACAGCACGGGCCCCTGCTATGCAAATGGAGCGAGCATCACAGCTTGCTTGTAGTACTGTTAGATAGGCGACCTACTTCTGGAAAAAGGACAGCACAAGAAAACTGGATTTTGAATAAATTGAGACTATAGAATACTGATTCAAATGTGTGACCAAGTTGCCAAGGAAATTGCACCCCAGTGGGGAAGATTATATTCAGGGGAGGGGAGAGGCATGGTGCGGGAGTGAAGAGACGGGGAAAAATTGGTAACCTATCGTGGAAGTACCACGGAAAAAATAATACATTGAGAATAAGTGATTTCTGTTTCGTGTAAATTCCAGGTGACGGCGAGCTCATTTGGTTCCCCGGAGCCCATGAATTCATAATACCTCTCACGCTGCAACTCTCGATGTCAAGAGTGTGAGGGAAAATAGCCAATTTCAGCCAATACCACCCTCCTGCAGACTGTATGTCTACCTATCCTTCTTTTACACACACAACCTCCGCTCCCTGCCAATTCTTATTCCTCCCTTCAAAAAAATGAAACGCCTCAAATCGACGTATGCTTTAATCCCCTTTTTGGAATGGGACGGCATTTACAAGACGAGTTATAAGGGACTTTTTTCCCCGCGGCGGCATAAAGAAAGTCGACACTAATGCTTCGCAGTTTATGGAAGTTGTCCCCCGTCGGTTGCTGTGTGTCTGTCTTCATAGAGCCTTCAGTGGCAACGGACCCCTGAGAGGCGGTAAAAAAAGACAGAACCTGAAGTTCACACATCAAGCCGTTTTCTAGGATAAGCATGCTGGGAGAAAGCCTACTTAATTCTCTCTTTTTTGCATCATCGCTCTGACTTTCTCCTTCCTTATGTTTGCTTTTTTCAAATTTGATTTCCCCTGTCCCTTTCATGTGTGCCCTCCGTCTCTCTCTCTCTCTTTCTCCTGTGCTTTGCATGGATGTTTTGTGCATGACTGTTTGTGTTTATGTGTATTTCTGGACTTTTTGTGTTTTTGTGGGGAGATTCTGTGTAAGCAAGTCATTAGTGGGAGATGAGAGGAAGGTTTGCGGGCATGCATGTGCATATAGTAAATATGTTGAAATATCTTGTCTGCCCCCAAACAGCCTTGTGTCTCCTCTCTCTCTCTCTCTCTCTCTCTCTCTCTCTCTTTAACAGAGCCTTGGCAATGCAGCTGTCACTCCTGATCTACTTCCAGCAAACGGGGCCCGCTTGTCTTTGATATACTGTTGTACTTAAAAAATCCCTCCTTTAAATACCTTTGACCAGGCAGTCGCAAAAACAAGGCCAATGACATGCAGCGAAGGCTTCCACACGGGCTGGTTGTAAAATGTAAGCAGCAGGGGGGTTTGATGCATGCTGTTAGATATTCAATGGGGGGTTAGTACAGCAACATCTAGGTTATGAGACGTGTGTGTCTGCAGGAGCAGACATGTTGGTTTCCATGTTCAGCCCATGCCCTGAGGACATGTAAAATAAGCAACGGCGAGAGTTTACACAAGAGAAAGTGCTGCAGCTCCGAGGTACTCTCCATCCTCCTTCTCTGCCCACTGTGTGCAAGCAGGGTGGGGCCACACCCAGTCCAGCTCCAGACAGGCAGTCTGCCCTGACTCTTGCGGTCCGGGCTGCCTGACTATATATGGAGATGAAATAGCAGGGTTGAGCCTTCACCCCCTTGTAAGGCCTTCAGGGCCCACCGCAGCCTCAAAACCAACCAAAATCCTAAAACAGCTTATAAAAAGCCACTTCCTCAGAGGCGGGATGATTACAATCCAGAACAATGCAACAATGCAAAAGGGAGTATGAAGGAGGGGGTTTCCCTGCTTCTTCTCCCTTTAGTTTTTTTGGTCATTTATATTTTATAGAGACACTAACATTCCTCATAGAAGATTCCTCATATTAATCCTTGAAACATCACACCTTTCCTATTAAAGGAGCTTCCAGGTGCCCTTGTGTTATGGGGTGTTATTGAGCTAATCGTCAGATCAGTGGCGTCAGCATATGCATTCAGTTCCTTAAATCAGTTTAGAGTGATGAATGGCCCTCATTTAGCCTCGCAGCTGGTCTTGTGCTGACTGCTGTGCCAGGGTTTGGGTTGGTCTCCGTCCATTGTGGTCGGAAAAGTCGGGTTCTGGTCCGGCAAGTGGACGAGGCGATGTAGGAGTAGCTTATGACATATGGTCAGCTCAGTCCACGTGAGGACTTGGTGCTGCACGGAGGATCAGCAGGAAGCATTCTGGAAAAAGCCTTGCCAGCAGCCCACCTGTAGCCTGTAAAGAAAGCAAATCATGGGCCGATGGTGGTTTTGGAAACTGCAGGGTTGAGGAGAAGAAATATGTGTGGCCTGAAGGTTACACCAGAAAACAGAGAGCCCAGAGAGTCGCCATTATGTCAGGCAGTCTGCAAACGCAAAAACCTTAAGTTAACAAGCCAGAATAATATGGAGTAAGAGAGCTTCCAAAAAGATGTGTCCATGATTCTAACCATTCGTACTCGTAATGATAAACATTTGTATGTAAATAAAAAAGTTGTACCCAAAATTCTGCTGTCATACACATGAGTCTGAGAAATTGTTCGGGTTAGGATTGTTTTTATGTGAGTATGAATCTAAAAGCTGTGAGTGCAAAGTCTTGTGAATACAACTCTAATTTCTACGACTACGAAGTCTTCACTGTGAACACGAATTCAAGTTTGTGGGTACGAGTAGAAAAAGTGTTGAAATTACGTCACAGCAGGTCACAGGGGAAAGTAATCGAACCCCGAGTGATGCGCCGAAGCCGAGGATGGCTGACAACAGCAGTGCACCGATGGACACCGCGGGTAACTCAGGGGAAGCAGCATCACAGGTAAAGTAAATAACACATCCAACATTTATTTATTTTTATTTAGTTATTTATTTCATGAAATTGTACTGTTTTAAATCATATACAGTTTATGGACGTGAAGACTGCTACTGCTTTAGCTTACAAGCTAACGACATGGGGACGTCGATGAGCCGGGACAGAAGCTCCTCAGAAAAAACGAACTTTGGTCGGCCTCGTCCTCCAGCTCTAATGAAAGCAAAGGGACTCTCTTGGGAAACAGCTGCGTGGATCTTATTTTGCAGGGATAAAAGACACTCCACAATTTC
Source organism: Chelidonichthys spinosus (assembly GCA_029853015.1). NCBI lineage: Eukaryota > Metazoa > Chordata > Actinopteri > Perciformes > Triglidae > Chelidonichthys > Chelidonichthys spinosus. Next base: position 1,510,814 of record CM056842.1, on the reverse strand, counting down.
AGCTGGGATGTTTAAAGTACTGGAGGCAGCCGTCACAATGAATGCTTCTTGATTTACAATGTATTGTAAATAGTCCAAATTCAAGTGTGGTTGATTCAACACATCTGTAATCCTTGATTTCAGGCGTTCCAATAACCGAGCAGCTACTGGTCCCTGTAAACAACAAGTTTGATGTATTAAATGCCACTGTTAACATAGTCATTTACCAACATACAGTAATTCCACATAGGCTGGACAGACATTCAAAATAATTTTGTATTTTAGCAAAATAATATATATGCCAATCATTAGCATGCAAGTTAATACAACAAAAATCAATTATTATATTATTAATTATGATTATTATTACTACAGTTTGGACCCATGCAAACCACACTTGTGCGCCTAATCTCAAGCAAATGACTGCAGGCAAATAATAATAATAACTCTTATAGGGCTTTATAGGGCCCCCAGCAGCGGTGCGCCCGCTACTGGGGGCGCAGCTCTGATCAAAGAGGCTACAGAGGAACTATGCAGGATATTTTCCTTATGGTTCTTTTTTTACCTTGATTAAACAGCTTCAGAGTAATAGTGCTGGTTAAATAAACGACTAATTACGTGGAGAATGGAGCCTCAGACGTCTCTGCAGCACCGCGACACAAGCACCGTAACGCCTATAATGTTGGTCAACATTATATCTCAAATTAGTTTTGTTTTTGTTTTCATCAGCGCTAATTATCTAACTTAAGCCAACTTCTAATGCTAGTAGCTAATGCAAGCACTAACTGAGCATCACCGCCACCGGCATGTCGTTAGCTTGTAAGCTAAAGCAGTAGCAGTCTTCACGTCCATAAACTGTATATGATTTAAAACAGTACAATTTCATGAAATAAATAACTAAATAAAAATAAATAAATGTTGGATGTGTTATTTACTTTACCTGTGATGCTGCTTCCCCTGAGTTACCCGCGGTGTCCATCGGTGCACTGCTGTTGTCAGCCATCCTCGGCTTCGGCGCATCACTCGGGGTTCGATTACTTTCCCCTGTGACCTGCCTGTGACCTGCTGTGACGTAATTTCAACACTTTTTCTACTCGTACCCACAAACTTGAATTCGTGTTCACAGTGAAGACTTCGTAGTCGTAGAAATTAGAGTTGTATTCACAAGACTTTGCACTCACAGCTTTTAGATTCATACTCACATAAAAACAATCCTAACCCGAACAATTTCTCAGACTCATGTGTATGAAAGCAGAATTTTGGGTACAACTTTTTTATTTACATACAAATGTTTATCATTACGAGTACGAATGGTTAGAATCATGGACACATCTTTTTGGAAGCTCTCTTACTCCATAGAATAAGAGCACCCTCTCGTCTGAGCTCTGAGAGACATGACACCGATGATTAGGATCCTCCACGCAAAAAAAAACACAAAGCACTGGCAAAGAAAGTGCTTGATTGAACCCTGTCGGCACTCCCGCAGGTTATAAAGCACAGGTTTTTTCCCGATGCTTATCACAAGGCGTTTTTTCTTCTTCTTCTATTTGTGTTGCAAATGCACTGCAGTCAGCCGATTCCTCTCCGCTGTTTATCTATCAATAATGAGGCGCTCAGCAACTGCAATCACAGAGACGCTGATTGTGTTTGTGTGAAATACAAGAGTCCTTTGTTGGTCGGATCAGGTTGAATCACATTAGGGATTTTGGTAAAAGCCGTTGACATCTGGACCCGGTGGCGGCGGCTCTTTTGTCTCTGCCTCCGATTTGAGTAATGGGCTGTAACACTGTTCCAGAACGGCATAGTGGCACGGTCCACATGGAGGACTGTCTGCCGTCAGCACCGAGCTGAGAGGCTCATTCAGTTTAATGTGCCACCCGTAAACAAATGATTCAATCTGCTCACTAACTGCTGGGATGTTGACTTTACGGAGTCAAATTTGGGCAAAGAAAAGATGTGGCAGCGAATGTTATCCATGATCAAGACGGGACACAACTCTGTTCGAGACCATCAATAACTGAGCCAACATGGAGCCACGGATCTGAGATCAGTTAAAAAAAAGCTCTTGACATTGAGGTTCACATTAGTTAACGAAGCAAACGGTACCACTTTTAAACTCTTTTTCCCCTCTGAAGTGAATAAAGTTAAAAAAAAAAAGTTGTTTAAACCGGAGCGTGTGAGAGAATCAGAGAAAATCACGTCCCTCCCTCTCAAACCATTAAAAGCAACTTGATGAAGATCTGTGATCAATACAGTCACTTAGCACGTCATTGAGTAAGGTACACTTGGTCTCACTCTCTCCTTCAATCTTTACCACTCTAAAGATTTTAGGCACTGCCCCCACACACTCGCACAGGAAATCACACACACACACACACACGTTTCACACCTCTGCCGACAGCCGCTGCAGTGACACACGTTACAAGGTCCACTAGTTTTCATTCCGGTTGGCCGCGTTATCGCTCATGGCCGCGGCCGTCCGGGTGTGAAGCCGTCCCGTCGCCACTGAGACTGAGGCAGGGTCACTAATTAAGAGGTATTGCTTAATGCCGCGCCATTTGGCACTCAAGGGCTGGAAATATCTCTATCCACCGCTAACCCAGACTAGACTGCTGGGCTGATTAACTGCTGTACAGTAGGACACCACCCAACCCTCCACGTTTGGATCAGAGACGGCATGGGGCAACATGAAAATGTCATGTCAGGATTATCCTTGCCAAAATAACTCACAATATTATGTAGATAATCATCAAAATATGCTTAAAATTCTGAAAATCACTCCAAAACATACATTCTGGTATAATGTATTTTTGTATCCTTTATTTTTTTTTACCATGATTTTTAATCAGGATGAAATCCTCCATTGTCTCATCCCTATTCAAGAAACAAAATAGTGATTTATGGGTCGGATGAACACATTCACAACCATGTATGTTTTTTCAAGCAAAAGCAGAATAATGCACATTGATGTCAAGTCTTTAAAAGAGGGAAAGGCATCTTTCTAGTTGAAAGGGAAAAGACGAATGAGACTGCAATAATATGTGACTATAATTTTAGGTGTCATTTATTAGCTGCAGTTGAGGGATTATGGGCCCTCATGAGTTGACATGACTTTACGGGCTCGAGCTTATGAGCCACTTTCAAAATCTTAACAGGTAGACACACACTCACTAAGTCACACACACACACTGGCCATGCTGAAATGAAGCGTTTTCTCTCCTTGTCTCCTTTGTCTTAGCTGGTGCAACAAGTAACAACTTGAAGATAAAAGGTTTTCAATCAAGCACAGCAGGGCGTTAACCGCGTCTCTTTCATCAACGTTATTAATTTGCTAAAGTCGTCGCTTTGACAAATATTTGCACATGGCGTAAAAAAAAAAAAAGAATTGCAACTGGAGAAATCAAATCGCAGCATTTCCTGTCAAATCATGACTTCCTTTTTAGATATAATTTCAGTGCAGACACACTTTGCACAGCTGTCCCAGTGGGCCAGTCTCCACTAATGAACTTACAAATCTTCAGGAAATCTGCAAACACCATCTTCTCATATTTACCGCCGCGGCGTCTGTCTCCCAAGCTCAGCACCCCCCCCCCCCCCCGCCCCCCTCCCCAATAACCTGGCACATTTTCCAGTCATCTCCTTTGTACTTTAATGAAACTCTACTAAGCTTCCACACCTCCCTCGCTGCTTGCACAGTCCACCAGGAGCAATCCGGTCCTGCTAACCCCGAAACTCCAACCCCCCTTTTAATGCATCTCACTCTGTGTGTACAAACTGTCTAGCTACTGGGAAACACCACAGGAGGCCGAAGGAATCTGCAGGAGCGTGACCTTCCACAGAGGTCCTACAGCTCCACTCAGTTTCCTTTTCATTCGATGCATCTCGGAGTGGAGGCAAACATCCAGTCACGCTGCATGTGACGTGCCCACTCTCACCAACCCCACGTGACTCTGCGTAGGTTACCATACGCAAAGCTCTTCTGGAAGCTTGACACATGATTGAAGTGTGACAGAGTACAGGTGCTGCCTATCGATCTAAACATCACGTCACGGCACAGCTCGTCGTCTAGAGACCACGGAGAGCGGCGGCATCATTTGCTGTGAGCTATTCATTCATTTGAATTTTTTTCTTCCCGACACGTCGGGTTAGCTCTCAGATGTTAGTCCCCTATGGTGACAACAAACATGCTTTTTTTTTTTTAAGTCACTGGAAGTTGGGTTGTAACACATCGCAAAACGGTTTTGAGTCAGGGGATCAGATCGGTGTCAACTGTTAGAGGTGCCCTGGATACGTTGTTTTGCCAGAGACACAGATCGATTGATAAAGATTGTTTTTGTTCTACATATTATTTTTGATATAGTATATAGTAATGATGTAAAAAATTGTATTTTTATCTATCCAAAAATGTGTAGTTCTAATAGAATTAGTGTACAGAAGTTAAAGAGGTCATAAATGTGAAAACATCTCCTTCAGATAACTGAATTCATACAAGACTACATTTTAGAAGATAACATTTAAACATTTAAACTTCATAATCCACTTCGCGCCAATACTAGTTCTTACTGAATGGCATCAGCTGTAGCACGAACACATTCAAAATGGAACTGGATGGATCCTCCCCGTTAGTGGTTAGCTCTGTGCTGCCGAGGTCCCGGCTCTCCTCTTCTCCTCGTTCACAACGTTGCAGCATCAGGGTGAGAGGCTGCTTTATGATGTTGGCACCGCTGTAGATAAACAAATATATGCTCCCGTTTTAAGGTGCATATTTTCCTTCGCCTCGCCTTCCGGAGTGCAAAGCACAAGATTTCCAATTTGAAACGGCATTATGAGACAAAGCATACACATTTTGAAGAAACATATCCTCAAAATTCAGAGGTAAGAACAACAAAAAGAAATGCACTAAATACAGTATATCACATGTGGCCTGACCGACGTCAATAAATGGACCTTTGAGTCATTGAAAAACATCTTTGTGGCCCTTGAGGATTTGTATTTGAGTACACCGGCTATAGGGCATACTATAAGAGTGATTGCGGCTGTTTCCAATTTTTGCAAATCTCTATTTTTTATTTTTGCAACTGCAATTAAATTACTTTTTCAACACCATCTTGAAAAACAATTACAACCTTCCTGAAGTCAGTGCAAACACCAAAAAATTTGAAATGTTCTTGTTTTTGTCCGTCCAGTGTTTCCCATACATAGACTGATGTGTGGCGCAGCGCCACAGAATCAACACCGAGCGCCATGTATTGATTCTGTAGAAACACTGCCTATATTTGTTATTTCAATGAAAACACACACTTAAAATGACGAGAAAATACTTTTAATTGAAATACTTACTTTGATTAAATAAATATTGGCCTTAGAAGTTCTGATTATATATTAGAAGCTGCTTAGAGCTAACATCAGTGTTGGGCAGGTAAACAGGTCACGACTGCCTCTCTAATATCCCAAAACAAAATTGAACAAGATAACATTAACAAGCTCCGTAATGCAGGTCTAATGAGGCGTCTGTTACAGTAGCTGCAGCATGCATGGGAGTGATTTACAATATAACGAGTGTCTGATGTTGTTCTTCCAAAAGTGTGTCATTGTGACCAGCAACAAAAGAAACTGAAAAATATGAGACTGCTCATGGCTGATCAGCTAAAACAGCAGCCCATTGATCACTGCATCTCTAATCCATTCACACGTTTGCTAAAACTGTAAAAGTAAAAGTTTTCCTATTTCTCGAGACTAATATTGTAAACCCTTATGTAATAACGGATGACAGAGAGGACCACATCAATACGATTGACCCTGAAATGGAGGTGAAACATTTTGGACATTCTTTATGGATTTGCTGTGAAATTCAGCATCCTTTTTCACAAAATGCACCATTGTGTTGGCCCGTTGAAGCATTAGGATTTTTCAATACTCGAGGAAAACAAAAAACGCACATTAAAGACTGTGGTCCTTGGCAAACGCTCCATTAAGGGAAGAAAAAAGTAGGTAGCCGAGGCAGAGCGCCATCAGAATGAAAAAAAGCACCGCAGACTTTTCCATCACACGCCGAGGCCTCCTGAAGGACCGGAGAAGAAACTGCCCTTGAAATTAAATATGGGGAGCTTGATGTGCTGCTTCACATCTGTCCGCTCCATATGGAAGTCAGAGAGCCCCCCCTCCCCCCTATGAGCATGGTGCTGGAGTTTTAGAAGTTTAGCGGTGGATATTATGACGGCGAGGCTCCAGAGTTTTCCTAACAAGCCTCTCTTATCCCTGTGATCCCACCTATTCTCTCGCAGTCAGCTGTTTTTCCTGCTTTGCTGACTACCCACCCTGTTCTGATTCCTCTCTCCATGGCACTCTCTCTTTTTCTCACAAGTTATCAGCTTACGCAAAGCCGCCAGACCGGTGACCTCTGACCTCTGGCATCGACTGCTTAAACCCCACAGGGTGAAAGAGCCTCCGCCGGATAAACCACTCTTGAAAGCACAGGTCTCACATATATGTAGGGTACGTGGACAGTTAATCCTCATCTGCATCTTAATTCTGGTTTTATCACAATCCGGGCCGGAGCCAAAAGACGATTTCTTCATTGTCACATATTACATGGTTGAACATGCCATCGCGCTGGAAGGTGAGTTATCTGGCTGAGTGAAGGGAAGAAAAACAGCCAAATGAATTCCGTGCAATGAGTTAGAAAGCAAAAACACAGAGGATCGCGTGGCAGGGTGTTGGCTAGGGAGTGATGTGAAGAAAGAGAGCGGGATAAAAAGATGAAGGAAGGAAGGACGGAAGGAAGGAAGGAAGGGAGAGGCCCGTGGGCTTGGAGGAACCTTCGGGGTTGACTCTGGGCCCGTCTTTAATTGGCAGGCCAGCGCGCGCCTGGATGACCACCAAGCAGGACTAGCGAGAGATGACCAGAGGGCAGAGTGGGCATGCCACCACATGGCACCAGCTTCCTCCCACAGCCGTCGCTCGAGCCCGTTCACCGAGACTTCTCACAATCCCACAGGCAATTCCATCTGCTTCTGTTGTTGCTCTGCTCTCATTAAAGGAGGGCTGGTCCGGGTGCCACCGGCACCACAAAACACACCCAGACAGGACAGGTGCCAAGCTCCCGCAAAAAAATACGGCATACATGGCAGCGCATCTCATTGACCCAGTAGGGTAATATCCAAACTCTAACCACGCCCCGGGTTACAGCAGCTATCACTTTGGGTTAGATAGATTCCCCCATTCCTGCAGATTCTACAGGACATTAGATATTTCACCTCTTGAAACTTTTATCAAATCACCCCCATGCTGAAAATATAAAGAACTTTACGACAGCGAAGATTTTATTTTTTTTCTCTTTTCATTGCTTCTGCATAAAAATAATACAGATTTTATTGCTATTCTTTGGGGGACGTTAAAGGTTTTAGCCAAAGAAGGCAATGTTCTCCGGTGAAACGAAGCTTAAGGGTGGTAAAGACGACAGAAATGGACATCCCTGGCATCGTTCAAACAGAATGTAACCAAAAAAAGCCCGGGTGGAACTTCCCACTTCCCTCTCCGCCGTGAGGAGTCTGTGTAAGCATTCCCCAGCCACAAACAGCCCTTGCGGTCCAGGGCTTGGTGACCGTCAAGTATCAAGTGTTTATTCAACCCTACAGGGGAGGCAGACACAACAGGACGTCTGCAGAGTTGTTTGGAAAAGTCTGTTTGCAATTGTAACGCTGAGAAGAGGAGACGGTTAAGTGACATTGGAAAAAAAAAAAGAAGACTGGAGATCTGTATAGTTTGTATATGTGTTTTGTACCAAAATTATCATATCATCATTGTGTTTTTGTGAATATATGGAGCGGGTCCTCTGCAGAGTCTGTCATGTTGTGCCGCCATGTTTCTACGGGAAAACCAAACAAAGGCTCTCCTGAGAGCCTTTTTCATTTTGACATTATCTGACGGCCACCGTAGTTGTAGACAAACTGTGGTAAGGTGAGCCAGCAAATGTAAAAGTATAGTACCACTGCCGTTCGGTTTATTCAGTTGGTCGCAATCTGCAGCCACATAGCTAGAATCCTACACACTGTCCCTTTAAGATGAAGACGTATCGTAATGAATCGATAATGAAATAATGCCGTGATAATCGCAGCCTAATAAAAAACATGCGTCACTCTATGTGTCCCTCTGGAGGAAGGCCAGCTAGGTCTCATTGATTGCATTTCTTTATTGATGTCATCGATCGATTGACATTTACATTGTGTCTGTTAGCTGGTCCTTGCTTGGCATGCTTGTGGATGAGGGGGGTTTGTATGCAAAGTGGGCAAATACTTCTGCTTTCCTGCGTCTTTTCTTGTCTTCTTCATCTCAATCTTTTTCCAATAATCCAAATTTTCAGCGGGCTGGCTGACAACAAAGTGCTCATTTTTTTATGTTCATTTCACGAATGCTACAAAAAGCCCTTTAGTCCTTTTTGAGTGGCTGACAGGTTGACAGTATCAAGGCCAAATTAAAATCCCTAAAAATGAGATGCCGCCATAATAAAAACCCTATGTTTGAGGTCCCGGAAGCTCAAGAACTCCGTCGGCCCGGTTCGAGTCGAGGGGCTGTAATTATGTGATTGTTTCTCAATAGCAGATTTGTGTTTCTTTTTTTTTCCTTCACTAGTTTTGCATTCATTAAATGTACCAAAGACAAATGGTTCTGCTTCGCCACGCTCCTGCTCATGAATGAATAACAATGTTAATCAGTGAGGGCTTTGTTCCTCTGCACTGCATGCTGAACAAGTGCAGTTCGCTCACCCGACCCCTCTACCAATTTCACATAATACCTTCTCCTAATTCTCTTTAGTGGGAGCTCTTCCTCCGAGCAAATTAATTCACCTAAACCCAAGATACCATGGAACCGGTAATCTTGTGGTGTGTCTGTACGAACGCCTCCTTTTATAATGAGCGCTTTCTCAGGGTCACTTTAAAACCACCACTGCTGGAATCTGGCTGAAAAACAAAAAAAAAGAAAAGGATTTGTGAGAATTGTCTTTGGGGCATGACAGCGAGAGGAGAGCTTAAGTTTGATTGACGTGAAGAGGCATGAATTATAACGGCAGCTCCTTATCCCTTCTGTAGGTTTTTACCCAGCTCTTGTTTCAATTAGCGGGAGGGAGTCCGACTGACGGTATCTCCGTAAATCCCCGACTACTCGCCTCTTCACCCCGATTGTTAAAAGAGCAAGAAGTGATTAATGGGAATTCTCCCAATTGCAACTTCAGCTCTCCATCTTTATCTCCCTCATGTAATTTGCTCCTACTTTTTTCTCTGCATGTTCTCCATCTCTGTTCTATTTCTTATAAAGCTGGGTTTTTTCCTCCATTCGCTTTAGAAAGGACGTTACAGTAGAATAAGGCAGCCTTAAAGCCAAAGAACAACGCTCGGAGCTTTGCTCTGGATATACAGTGCGCAGACTTTCCCGATAAGAGGTTTTGCTCTTTTATTTATTTATTTATTTTAAATGGTAGACATGCACCAGCGTACCAGATAAGCTTAACTCTGAAACCCATCGATCACAACGTTTTTTTATTCTCTTAACAAGACAAGAGAGCACAGGAAATAGAGTGCACTCTCATTTTGGAAGTCAGGGACCACTTGGTTGTTAAACCGAACCATCTGAGAAAGCCATCATTGGGAACTGTTTGGAAAAGGGTGGACACATGCTTGGCAAGTGATGAACCATGAGTCAATCAAACTCAAGTGACTGAAGTCACTCAGGAGAGGAGTGGAAATATAATTTCCATAAAAAAAAAAAGCCTTCAGAAATACTTTCCAGTTACCGACCATTCTAGCATCTACGCCAACTTCCTCACACCTTAGCCACCCATGATTGGCCTGCTCACTGGTCACCAGAGTAAAACACATGACCTGTTATGTGATCCGGCAATTACGTCACAAGAAACACTTGGCCCTGACCATCTTCTGTTTTTTCTTGTGTTCAAGAGGAGCTGTTTGCTGTTTGACAAACACAAACCACGTGTGTATTCATTGATTTCTTTTTGGAGAACAGGTAAGAATCATTAGCTTTTGACACAACTTCAGCACTAAATCTCTTCATGGACTCTATGTGGCCCTCTTTATACCACAGCGTACATACATGCATGCTCACTTGTCATACAACAAGTGTGAGGGGGGGATGCCTTTCATTTAAAAATTCCCCCATGGAGCCGCGGGTGATGCCGTCTACGTCTAGCCCGAGGGCAATGATACAAGAGCTCATACATTTTTCACACCTTTCAAACAGATGAGGACAACATGAGGCCACAACAAGGCAACCAGAGCAACTTCTGTAGGAAGCCCACGGTAGTGTTGGATTTCAAAGTGCCATGGGAATATAATTAAAAATTAGAAGAAGAACAAAAAAATAGAAGGTAAATGCGGAGAAGAAGTACAAAAACAGGAAAAGCAACCTGGATAGTCCTTGGGGGGAGAAGAGAGAGGAAAACAAGATAGCAGATGAGAATAAGGGGGAGTATTGGAGGGTGATGGAGATGGGAAGAAAAATATGCCTGTGGCAGGAAAAAAAACCCAAACCAGCTCATTACTGACCCGAGTGCACAGAGAGATGGGGGGGGGTTGAAAACATACTGCAGTGCACTGAAGGAAGAAAAAAGAAATAACGGATAAGGAGAAAATATTTTTGGAATTTGCTAAGTTGGTACGGTGGCGTATCGTCGTTATGGCCATTTCATCACAGCGTGACAGCAGCATATTTTTGGAGTGGGCCGTCAAACAAGGTGGTCCCCGGGTCAGCTGAGAGTGCCCTGTTAGAGGAGTCGGCGTGGTCCTCTAATGAGCAGCGGACTCTCAGAATAGCAAATAAGCTTAGTCTTGAAGATGACAAAAAAGAAGAAGATGAAAGAAGAGCCAGCCTTCATCTAAAAAACCCTCTAATACAAGCACAAAAAAATGTCCCCAGTTCTTTGCATTTCTTTCTTCTAAAGCCTGGTGAGCTGGCAGCTCACTCGCTGTTCACGTTTACTCCTCCAGCATCTGTTTCGGCCCTACATCTCCCTCGCCTTTCTCCCCTTTTGTTGCACAAACCTGCTATTCACAGATGCCTCCCTCTTTCTCTCCCACTCCCTGTGTACCAGCGCTGTCCTGTTTTATGGGGTGACAAATTAGCCCAGCAGAGAGTCAGGCAGCCACTGCTGAGCAGTAAACAACAAGCATCGCCTCGGAATGGAGGGAAAATATGAAGGAGTCTTGAGCTGCAAAGGATCTCCAGCCGCCCGCTAGTTCACTGTGCCTCCTCCCACCCTGCTACTGCCTCCCCCAGGCCCGGGGAGCATGCCCGCTGCTTCCACATGGCCTCACGCCCAGCAAGCAGAGCCATGGTGCAATGAGCCACAGCTTAACACCATCTCAGATACTGACAGTGTGATTGCAGCTAAGGAAATGGAGCAGAATGGTGACTAGTGAAGCCAAGATGACAAGTCAACAGGCCCGAGAGTGGGCGTACCGGGAATGAAATAGCAACATTTTTCTGTTAAGCAGGAAGCAGGGGCCATGGCTTAACAGACTGGAAACCGACATGACATCGGTATATCAGTTAAATCAGCTACTGTTGTGAGAGAAATTGTTGTGGTACTCCAAAGGTCTAATTTCTCTTGACGCTAACATCCCCAAGAGGGTCTGACAGACTGTTTTTATAATGCAAATAACTCTGTTGAAGTAAGGACTACAGACTTCCAGCCCACGGTTTTACGTAAAGTAGGTTTTTTATGTTGTCTGAAGCTTAGAATGCACTGAAATAAAACACAAGGTTTCTTAGCATTTATTCCCCTCATAAGCCGCAGCTGCCATATTGTACACTTATATCATAGAAGGTAATTTATTAATCTCATTCCATCGCATCATGAATTTGAGATCAGAGCTGCCACACATCCTCTGATTGGTTGATAAGTCAGGAACAGAGCCTCTGATTGGTCGACAGATGAGTTGCTGGTGGACGCCTAACAACAATGAGTGTTTTGGACTCTCAACTATTTGTGTGTAGATGTAAAGATGTGGTGAGGTAAAGTTAAAGAAATCTGTGGCTGATATGACAACGTGAAGTCAAATCACAACAACTTGCTGGCGTAAAATGCAAGTTGCCTGTCTTGCCACAGCAACACCATTTCATAAAATGATAAGGGCTTGAGATTCTGCTGACCAAATCTGATATCGATCTGTTAATGGTCTCTTAAAAAAATTGGGGTGTCAATCAAGGGAGTCAAAAAGCCGTTCAAATACTTAGGAGTGTCACGCTCATTTGCAGGTATTCTGTCATCACCAGATCATAAGTGTATCCATCCTATTGTCACTCCATGGGTAAAGACATATTCACCTTTCTACATCCCTTCCTCCGAATGTCTTTGAGGACAGAGATCACGGCAATAATCTCCTACAGGGTGTCCTACCAACAGCTCCTGCCTCTTTCCTCCTACTCAAGCTCATAAATTACAATCCTGCTACAAAAAGCAAATAAAAATGAGTAAACAAAAGGCTGGATGGATAAAAAAAGCCCTCGGGGTAAGGGGGGGATATATTCCAGTTAAGTAGGTGCCACCATAATCCCCAAATTGTAATGGTGAAATCTTAATTATGGAGATATTATGCTCCATATTATCCCCCCCGTGGGGCAAAGGAGCATCATCGGGGTAATACAATATTTGTTGTGAAAGTTCATGTTAACACAAGGGTGTAAGTAAGTACATAATGCATGCCCGCTCTTTTAAAGATATTGGATCCCACACAGATACTTGCAGCCAGTAGTTCTTCCACATGGCCCAAGGAAGGATGAATTAGGCCCCGGAGCCATTAGTCATGTGTGACCCAGCCAGGCGTAATCACAGCCTAATTCAAGAGAGATACCACAACTGAGTCTGAAGCCCCGGTCCTCGTTAATCACTACAGCATCAGCTACAGCGACCGGCCTGTGGCTTTAGTCTTTATTAATGGTATGCAACTTTAACTCCCTACGTTTCTGCTCAAGCTGCAGAATGCTGGGAAAATCCAAGGCAGCAAACAAGTGGTCCCCCAGAAGAAGAAAGAATATTAAAAATGAAGGCCACGTGACAGATACAGCTGCTATTACTGAACACAAATGCTCTCAATTAATTTCATTTTGAAGAAGCACAAAAACAGCTTAAGAGCTCCAAATCAGGCGCCAAGTAATCCGCTACAGTACGACTCTATCTCTGGTTTTCTCTCAGATAAAGAAACATTAGTTAAATATAGGGAGAGAAAAAGAATGTCTTGGGACGCAGCGCACTCGCTCAGTGAGTTCATTATGCAGAAAAGATGTCATTGACACACATTTCAGGAGTTTGGGGGGGGGGGGGGGGTTGTATTTGTCATATCGTCGGCTGTGGTACATTGAAGCAATTTATATCACTTGGGTCAGTACGAATTCATTCTTCTCTCCCTCGTTTCCTGTAATCTCTCCATGGTCTACAATAAAGGCATAACAATGCCTCCCAAAAAAACACTTGAAATATTGTTGTAGCAACTCATATTTTTCTGAAGCCCAGCAACGTGACTTCTTCTAACTTGATCTTTTACTTTTAATTAAGTAACATGGCATGCTGTTCCTAGTTCAAAGCATTTATCACTTACTTCTTTACACATCTGTAAAATATGAAAAGGAATTCATTGATTTCTTTGCCCTCCTCTGTCTCACACAGGTGCTAATATGCGGAGCTGTAGTGGATATAACGGCACATTTCTTTGCTTGAGCTGAAACGTTCTCAAATCGAAGCCCGACGTGTCTTCGAATTGGGTGTCTGCTCACGTCTTTCTCTTTTTTTGACTTATAAATGTACTAAATTCCGCTTAGTGTTGTACAATTCAACTAAAGGGCATATTATATTTTATCATGAATATATGGTATTTTCTATGGAGTGAGGCAGAGTGGCTTTCCTCTCGCCGTGAGCCGACAATCGGTAAGTGGAAAATAGAAAACCTGGATTGGCCTTGAGCGGGGTGATTATAGACTTATTTGAGCAGCTGTGTGTGTGTGTGTGTGTGTGTGTGTGTGTGTGTGTGTGTGTGCAGCTCATAAAACAACTGAAATTGTTTAAGCTAAGAGTTCCCATTCATCTGAATGCTTCTCAGGTACCTGTTCCTCTCATAAGACCAGGTAATGCTCAGACCAGGTTCTTTAACGCTGTTCCTTTGGTTACATATATCATCTGTTTTTGTTTTTTTCCCCAAAAAATGCTAGATTTATCAAACTGTTTGGATTATGTTGAATTGCCGTACGATCTGTCCAAGAAATGGCTTTTGCAGTAGCCCTGCGTAGACCTTTAGGCCCTGTAATACACTTAGACATAATTACATCATCCATTTGATCGATTAATTTGGTCCCCAGCTAAGACATTACAGTGAAAGTCAGCAGCCTCACTCCAGATTAAAGACATCATCTCTCTCAAAATTGGCACAATAACTGTGGCTGTAAAATGTCCTTTTCTCACAGAAAATGTGAGCGAGGGGTCTTCGGTTCATTGGCTGCAACTTAACACCTGAAACTTTGGATCACGTGATGGGCGATGTCATGTTTCATTTGGAGTTTTTATCATTTTAGGGAGAACGGCTATTTGCCGTTGACATAAGAGTGGCAGATACACTTTAACAAAGATTCTGGTTAGAGGATAGAACTTGTATACATATCTAGGTTTGTCACACTATCAGTCATTTACTAGTCAATTCCACAACTTCCAGTATCCAACACGGGGAACGCAATTTAAATAAATAAAAACAGGTAAACACATAATTCTGTCTCTACTATCTATAAAACAAAAAAACACAATCATTAGCAAAACATCACAGAACAAAGGAAGGCTTCATCGAATGATGACCAGAGAGGCGATCTGGAGAGAGCGACATGTGAGAAAGAAAAGAGTGGGATCAGACTCGGGGTCAGCGAGCCGCAAGGCAGCAGGCTGAGAAGAGAATGAACGTCGCACTCAATCAGCCTCGGCTCTGAGAGGCCTCTCGTTAAATACTCCCGTGATGATGACAGCGAGGAGTTTGGCTACTTGCACTTTTGTTCCTCTCTCCCTCTCCTCTCTCTCTCTCATCTCGAGAGCGAGGCCACCATAAACCAATATTTTCTCACGTGCAACGACATCACTCTGTCCTCTTCAGTGCACGTACACCTTCAGAACATACATTGTATGTACACAATGACATTCTGATCCGCAAAAACTGCTGTTAAAGGATTCGCAGACTGCATGTCTTGTATGTGAACGCATTCCAGCACGGCTCCCTTTTTTTCCACTCTGTATATAGTCTGCGTGCATCACAATGCCTTTCTAAGCATGGACATGAGAGGATAAGAGGGTTGAGCTACAGTCGAGAGGCGGAGGACTTCCTGCCATTTAGACAGAGGTTACAGATACTGAGCACCAAGGACCAACATTATTGGTTGGATGTGATTTGCCAGCATTAAAATGAAATAAAAGAAATAGGATGCATGTCATAAGAGAGACTCAACCAGATAAAGTCTACCTTTTTCTTCATTATGGTCACAATGTTAGGGAAAAGCTGCTTCCGGTCATTCTGTCTGGAGTGCCTTTAATCTTTGAAATTCAACGTGCCGGCTTCGCTGCCAGCGCGGATACGGTTGTTTACCCCTTCATAGAATCACTTCAATTTTTGAATTCCAGTTTATTTTCCGATAACTTTACGGCGATGCCGGCCTTTTTGTTATCCCATGCTAACAAGGTAATTTCTAACAGCAAAACAAACATTAATATTATATTATTATAAGTTGCTTTTCACATTTTAAGAATTGCTCAAAAGAGATTGCAACCATTTTTAAACACTAAGCCACTTTTCAGTGCTTTCACAATTCAGTAAAGTTCAGTTTCAGTCATCGGTGGAGACGCGGCGTCTAATGCGCCACACAATTGCCTTTATAACTATTGCTCCTTGCCAGTCAGGCGATATGAGCCCCAAGGGGGAGCAGGAATTCTGTATCCAATGCTTCACAGAAAACACTAATTTCCTGGAGCTCACTGCAACACGTGTAGCTACTAGAGTCTGTGCATTGATCTCATAGTAAATACCAAAGCTGTTGTGGGACTAATTTCATGCCAGGTAGGCTCCCTCTCCTTGCCTTGTCTCCTCGTTCACCCAATGACTGAATAACCAGGCCCAGAGGGCTCCTTCACAGCAGGTGCTTCCATTAGTTCCTAACCCCCCCCTATACCCTGCACGCCCACCCACCCTCTCCCGCCTCATCACTCCACCCACTTCACAGCCAGCCCTCAGGAGGCTGAGTTCCCCCTCAGCATTAAGACGCAACACTGTGTTACAGCTCTATTAGCTAACTAATCTGAGAGAACTTCATTTTATTAGCCCCTTAAGACTCCTGCCAAGGCCCTTTTCATCCTTTATGGATTCAGTAACTGTGCAGGCCCCCCCTCCCTGCCCCCCCCTCCCTCTTCCTCCTGTCTCTCCCAATCTTTCAATCCCTCCATCTTGCATGCTTGCCTGCACCTTCTCACACGGCCCAGTAATGTGGCACTCGCAGGGTTGCTGCAACTGTGCATACAGACATACACGGGGAGAAAAAAATGACACACAACTCACATGACTCCCCTCCCAGCAGAGGGCCCGCTGCAGCGAACAGAACAGTTGACGAATGCATAATTGAAAGGCAAGGCAACGCACAGTGGGGAATTTCAGTTTCTGGCAAAAATGGACCTGGAGTAGCATTTCAGACATTCAGCTGGGAACCAACGGGCCCACCTCTGCCTTATATGGCTTCTCCTCAAGCTCCCACCTCACTCTCTTCCTGCACCACCAAACAAGCAACACGGTCTGGAGGTGTGTGGGAGGGAAGCGAGGACTCGGCATCCACAAAGATGGGATCATTCCCATCACATACTGCACACGATGTTCACTTGGGCCCACAATGCCTTTTCATTTTAATTCATAGATTTCTCCTAGAATCAAATCAAAGCGTCGGTGGCAGGCCATTTCAAATGCATTCATCCGATCACGACAAAGAGAAAAGAGCAGGGTTCTATGATGGCAAAGAAAATGGGAAACATAGCACATAGGTTGTCGTGATACATTATGCAAAAGGGACAAAAGAACAGAACCCGCGTCAACCATACATTACAGCCATGTACTGAAAAAAGGAAAGGGAAGACATCCGCCAGATTTGGCTTTATAGGAACCTGTTCACATGCAAACATACAGGCATGCATGTTCTGGTGAGCGAGGCAGCTCCTGAATTGATTCACTGTCAAGGATAACCCTGTTTTTATTACACTTGTTTTATTATTTTGCCTCGGTGCTCCATCGTCTAGAAACGGGTGCAGTGGGTGACATGTTTACCAGCTGTGACCGTGACGCTCCTGCTGGCACAATGTGCACTCACAAACAGCGAGGCTGACATGACTGTCTCTATGGCATTAATGTGTGTCGTGGGTGATGTGATTAAGTGGACCAGCTCTAAGTACATGTGTGAATGCACTTGAGGCGCATTGAGATCCGATTGCTCAGACCTCATCCAGGGTTAGCCGCATTCTTACGGAGGTGCCGCTCTAAGGACCGCCTCCAACTGACATCCTGCTTGGATCCACAACCTCTCATCGATCTCCTCATGTGAGTAGAGAGAGGGAATCTCGTGTTTTGGACGTTATTATCATACTGTTGGTGATGTGTCGTGTTTCGGTTCCGGTGCTGTGCACAGATCTTACCCCTGGTCGCCCGCTCTCATTTCCAGCTCTGGAGCGCCGTGCCCAACTGTTGCCTGGCAAAGGCAGCGGAGACCACCAGCAGAACTGTCTACTTTTATGTTAATAAAATGCACCCAAACTCAATATTTCATTAATTTGGCAATGAAAGGATACATCATATGAATACAACTATGTACATATGTACGGCTCTGCTAATAGTTTCTGATAAACAATGGAGATACTGCATAGGGTGCATTCATTGGTCGTTTGGATCTTTTTAATGGCAATTATTAATATAATACTGATGAAATAAAATTGCGCCAGCCTTGTACTCCGAGTGGTGTGGGAAGGCAGCAGAGGCACACTTTGATTCAGCATGCGGTTGGATACCTTGGTGTCTACCAGCTCCAGATGTTGATCCGTCAAAGTTCTCCTCCATTATCTCGGCGGCTGCGTACGACTGTGCAGCTTTGGTGGAGGAAGATCAGAGCCAAACAGAAGTGACATCAAACAGAGGGCAGCTCCCACGTGCACTTTGCCGGAGGGGAGTGTGGACGTCTCGCTCAATATGGAAGGGCTGATGGCAGGGCGGCCCAACGGCGGCGCTGGGCCCGGTGCCAGAGGAAGGCGAGGTACGTGCACTCGCATACGTGTGCACACTCACGAGACAAAGAGAGAGAGGGAGAGAGAGAGAGAGACAGAGAGGGGGAGGGCAGGAACAAAGACACACAATCACTCAAGCAAGGATAAAAAGAAAGTTTAAAAAAAAAACATGAATCACACACGCGCATGGCAGATGCTATAATAATGCCATCAGAGATGGCCTAATGATATTGGAGGGCAGAGTGTGCGGGCTCGCTTTGATCTTCATGCTTTCCCCTCCTCATCCCTCAAAGCATGTTGCAAAAAGGGAAAAAAAACAAGCAGAGCTGGAAGAAAACAAGGAAGACGGAGAGAAAGAGTGAGACGGCAAGAAACGATGGACCTCCATTAAAAAATGAGAAAGAGCCTCAGCGAGAGAGAGAGAGAGAGAGAGAGAGAGAGAGAGAGAGATGCCTTCAGGCCAAAAGAAGAAATCAAACTGGTTCTTCTCGTCCAGCTGTACGAGGAGGCGATGGACAGTTGACAGCCCACTGATATCACAGCTGCCCCTCAAGGCCTGGCTGGAACAGCGGGGCCTGGATTGGCTGGGGATGCCGCCACGGTCTGCCGCCGCACGCCGCCAAATTGTGGCTAGGAGACAAATACGACATGTCTGTTTTGTCTGTAGGGGGGGGTGTTTGTGTTTGTGTCGGTACATCATCGGCGTGAACCACCGTATACTTTGACGTGACGGTGTCTTCCAGCCAAGCGAGCACGCCTGACTTCTATGGTCACAGCGGATCGTGGGTACGAGTCTATCTTTGGGGCTTTGGTGGGTCAACAGATCATGGCCTATGTGTGTCTGCACCTGAGGGGCAAGATAGCAGCTGCAGGCCAAGGGGACGACAGTTGCTAGGAACTGTTTGACCAGGACGCTTGGATCTAAATCCGTACATGGCTCACTGAATGCACAAGGAGGAAATCGAATCATTTCCCCGGCAGGTTTACGTCCTACAACCGAGGAGTATAATCTTCTCCAGCTGGAGGACCAAAAGGTTACCAGCAGCAAGGTTTGTTTTTTTTGGGGCACAAATATTTTTGTGCTGCTCTCTTTTTCAGACAGCATCGTAAAGGAACACTCCACCAGTTTGGTTTGCAATGTGTATTTGAGTGCATTCAAGTTTCTTTGAAAGCCCCATCTTATGTAAGAACATATAGAAGAGTAGAAAATATGACAAGGTTTCAAGGAATGATAAGCTAAAGAAGATATTTCTCAATCAACGCCAGCTGAGAGATGCTAAATTTGATATTCTGAGCATTAACATGGCAGCCAACAACAACTTAGAATGTGAAGATATAGTGGTGTAATGGCTACCTGAGCAGAGAATGTCCTCACTAAATGGACCTGCATTCCTATAGTGCTTTTCTAGATTTTTTGTAGTGTAAAGCGCCACTTAAGGCGCTTTACACTACATTCAGTTTATTTACCCATTCACACGTTCATACAGTGATGGCGGAGGAGCCGCCTGCACACCAGCAGCTAAACTCATCCACACACATTCATTAAACAGCCTTCGGGGGCATTTTGGGTTTGAGTAGGGCCCTATGAAATCAGTTTTATCATTTTAAATTTTTCAAAATTCTGTGTTTTCCATTTAAATGTTTCTAAATTCTGTGTTTTATAAATGTATAGCATTTTTCCCATCAAATTGTGTTTAATCATGTGGTTGATGGATCAAAACTACGAAATTTACTCAAGAAACATTCTAGTAGTTCTAATTACTTGTCATTACGAGACCATTCACGTGTATAAATATGCAAGTGTATGTGCAATCATTTATGGAGGAGTCATAATATACAGCGCCTTTTCCATGTAGGCCGTTTATGTAAAAAACCCAACCGTCCATGCTAGATATCAAGTTACTCATCTGTGTGTGGAAGATTTCTTTCCAAAAATGTCAGTGTTCATTTAAAGCTTAGAAAAAAACTATCAAATGAAAGAAACACTTTCACCACAGGCACCTTGGGTTACAAACTCAGTTTTGTCGACAGCTCACAGAAGAGTTTTTTCTGTGCTTCTCAGTTTCCTCTTCCCCCCGTGTGCCTCTTTTTTTGTGTGTGGTCTGTAAAGACCGCGGTACCCTCGTACAAACGTTTCCTGGATCCCACAGGAGAAGCCAGAAACAGATGGGGAATGAATCAGCGCTGCTCGTCTGTGCCCTCTTCCATGGAGGTGTGTGAGTGTGTGTGTGTTTATTTGTCTACATGTATGAGGGGGGTCTTAAACATGCAGCACTCTGCCTCAGCGTGTGTCTACGTGTTTGTTTATTCAGATAGTGTTTACAAGAATAAGCCCCACAGTGTAAAATAGCATTTTTTATGCAGCAGCGTATGTGTGAGTCAGTAAGAACGGTGAGGGGCTGAGCGGATGGAGAACCTTGTGCGTAGGTTGTGTTGTATTTTAACGCTTCCAGAAGGAATAAAAAAGGAAGTAATTGGCCATCACAGGAAGCCCTTTTTCTTTGGTTTCGCAGTCATACTTAAAGGCACCTCTTCCAGGCTTCTCTGACTACTGTTCTACTTACCGCTGAGCGAACAACGGAGTGAGTACACTTCAACCTTTTTGAGTACACTTCAACCTTTTTTTCTGTCTGTCTTTCTGTAATAGACGATTTTCCTGTTACTTATCAGAAATTGCCCCACATAGCGTCATAAGAAGCAGGGGCTACCTATGCACCTCTACGGAGCCCCCCTGCGGCTTGCCCAGTCAATCACCACACACCCTCTCCATCTATTCGAAATGTCAATGTCAGAAGCACTCCTTTTGTTACCACAAAACTATTGTTTGAGAGGTAAAAAATAAGCTTTGAGTTCAGTTTCAACCCGCACGCTTTCTGCAGTGCAACCTTACACACAAAATATTAACATTTGTGAATAATGTCACACAGAGAATCAACACATTTTTTTCAGAGATTCAACACTCAGAGATTCTCATTCAGCTAAGCATGCTGGGATTTCTGGGCTATTAGTTCCTGCTTGCCCTCCTTTCCATTAGGCATCATGTCTTCTATCGGCCCCCCACCACCACCATCGACAACAAGAAACAAACATTGTCAAAACACTCACTAACTCATTCTTTTAAACACAGCCCACACACAGTATAAATATTTAAAATAGACAAGGCTGGAGGTTTTAAGACTTCTGCCAGGAAGGAAGGTAAAGCAGTGTTTCCCCTAGAATTTTTTTCAGGCCCGGTGGTACCCACCGAAAAAACCCTATACAGTCGAGACGCGTGGGATGGTGTATTGGTGCAGTTGGATTAAGTCAGGCAGCACAGCAAGCGGTCTGCAATTCTGTGATTATTATATTTGCATTCAACATTTTTACTCAACCACAGTGTATTCAAGGTTTTCAAGGATTCAAGGAGAGAGTGACTTATTAAGGTGCCGGTTGATGGAAATTATACAAAATTAGGGGCCGGAAAAATATGGCTGGAAAATGAGGAGCATAACATTAATAGCTACAGATACTGTAAAACACTACAACGACATATGAGTGCATATCTTGTCTTATTTTATCAAGTAAAATATAAGTTATAGGTTTACTCAACAGCCTAATAGTTCATAGAAATTCAGGTAGAAATAGGTTAACTCAGAGTTCCACAGCTTATCAATGGTTATGGTTTAACGAGGCAGGGCGGCATCAGAACAACATCAAGCGCGTAAAGTACACAAAGAAGAACGTAGCGGGAGCGCGCCGCGAGGATTGTTGCGGCCGCGCGTCTTGCGGAGCAAGTCTACTGTGCTGCACGGAGGCGCTCCTCATGTAAATGATTATTGATTTATGAATGAATTGATAGGTGGCTTATTTTTGGCGTATTTTTTTTTTTTTTTGGCCTGGCGGCAGGTCTCCTTGGCCTGCCGACCCCGCCAGGCCTGTACAATGGTAGGGGAAACACTGTAAAGGGAGATATAGAAGCGGCAGCGGGAGCCAATCCACCGAGCTGTCCGTGCGTCTTCAGTCGCAGGTATGTGTATCGTCCCCGAGAACGGCATTTAAAATGGTTGCGGCCCATTCCAACAGTCGGTTGAGCCACACAAATTTCAGTGGCAGTTTTTGAATAACTGGCAGCTGTGCCTTCAAATCTCTTGGCCCCCGTTTAACTGTCACATCATGGCTGAAGTGATGTACCCAACCGTCACCTACTGCTTTACAGTGGGTCTACTTGAAACCACACAATATACAGAGAGAGAAAGGGCATGGTATGAAAATCAGAGATGAGGGGGGATGCCGGGAAAAGTGCCCCCCCCCCCTCCCTTGAACACAGCAATTAATCAATTAGCCGGAACGAATCAATACTCCCCGCCCAGCTTGGCAGGCTGACAGCACTCAGGTGTAATTAAAATTGTAACTATTGACAAATCAAGATGGATGGAGCGCTACTTGCCTGCTCTGCTCAGTTATGAGAGAAGGACTTATCTCTGTGTGACTAACAAAAGACGCAAAAGGTGGCGAGAGTGCACGTGGCTAACTTATTAGTGCACTCGGGTTGGGATCAAGTGCAAGTAATGCCCCCCCCCCCAAAGAACATCCATCTCTCACTCCGTCACCTTCCATTATCGCCAGGTCATTCCCATTAAGTGGGCCGCTGAGAGTGTTAAGTGGCTTGGTCATGTGTGAAGTACAGCCAAGCAAATGATAATCAAGATGTTCATCTCACAAATCTGCTGTGATGCCTTTTCTCTAAAACAAGGCAATGTTCTTACCCCTCTCCGAGTTTTAGACGATGAAGTAATCGTCTCATTTAGCGGACGATATCTGATCCGGGGGTTTTTAGGCAGGTACCAATAGGGGAGCAGATGGACACAATAGCGTTAAAGATGTCAGTCGCAAAAAAAGTTTAGAATGATCCTTTGATTGGCCTCCAGTTAATTGGAGATGCTGCCATTGCCTTCTCTCTTTTTTTTCTGTGTTGCTCCCTCGCCGCTTGTCGCTCTCCACTCATAAGAAGCCATTTGTGAAGTACATTGCACAAAAAAAAAAGAAACAAGATTTGATCAGTGCTTGGTGTTTACATGGTGTTTGGCAGGAGTCAAAAGGAACTCTTCAAAAAGCAATATCATAGGCGTCCGTGATCAATACGCAAACGCCAGCGGAAGACGAGATGTGAGACAGGAACCGTGCCTTAAATCTCTTGAGACTGCCCCCCGAGCATCAAACAAGGACAAAAAAAGGGAAATTAACAACACGTTTGAGAAATTTCGATGAGTGAAGCATTCAAAGTGGTGACAGGGAGCAGTAATTTATCATATTGTTACAAGGAGGAGGAAATATTGGCCTCACAGTCGACGCCACTATAAAGACATCTCTTTATTACGTTCCCCCCCCGTTTGTAGCTCTCAATCATCACGAAGTTCATTCTTTGGCTAATTACACAAAGGCATGGAATATCTACCGACTGCAGAGAAAGTGATGTATCATTCAGCATACCCTTCTTTAAAAGCTCCGGGAAAAGAAAGACAGTAATTACAAGTCAAATGAAAAATTCAAACAGTACCTTGCGTGCTGTCTACTCAACTGACAAGTGCAAAAAAAATTGGAAATTGAGAAATCCACCAAGAATTCTCCTCACATGTATTCAACATATTGGACTCTGATGCCCGGTCTCTTCCATTATGGCTAACACTCAAGTTCCAACTCGATTGTCACACCGCATTTCATTTAATGCTCCATGTGCTTCCACTTCAACTATCATCCTACTGCCCTTTTTACTTTTCTCCGTCTTCAATCTGTCTGCTGTTTATCTTTTATCTGCTAGGATTTGTCAGCGCATTAACAGAGCGGTGCATCTAAAAACCCGGGTGCATCCATGATTATTACGAGATCTGAGACACAGGAGCTCATGCCTATCAAGGTGGGTTTTCTGGTTGGAGTGGTTATGTGACGCGTCTCGCTGTGGGTCGTTTGATTTTATTGTAGTGGAACAAGATGCCTTTGATGTGGTAATACCTTGTGAAGAGTAGCACCAAAGGGGAGTGCAAAAGGGGAGAATGCTGTAGGCAATGGACGCCTATTTTCATTGAATATCGATAGTCACTCAGTTAACATGTGCATGACCACAAATGCACCAGATTCCCCATGCATTTGGACAGTAGATTGGATTTGTAGCCAAATTCAGCCAATTGATAAAGAGGCACGTGTAAACAAAAAGATAAGAGGTACAGAACGCTGTGGCGTAAAGAACTTCTGCAGACTTCACATTTGATGCCACTGATAAGAGAGAAAGCCTCCTGTATCAAAATGTTAAGTCGGCATCTGTGCACCTTGCATAAATATATTCAAATGTCATTAGACAACTAAATTTAAACACGTGGCCTCCGAAAATAGAAGCCCATTCAAACCCAAATTAATAAACGTGCTCCTTCTATGTTTGAGATACGCCTCATAATGGCGACCTTAATCCTGTGATAGCTTCTTCCAAGCCGAAAGTGGAAAAAAAGTCTCAAGTTCTCTTAATTCTTAGGTATTATTATGTAAAGCGTAAAAATGTGTTCTCTCATCAAATCAAAGTACCTCACAAATCAAAGTTAAGGCAATTACAATCTTATTCCGCCCTTTCAAATGGCAACAGCTGTTTGCCTTGGTCAAAATTGCAGCATAATTGCATGCGGCAGCATATGGTTATGGCTGATTAATCCAACTGGGAGTGAAGGCGCTATCATTCCTGCATGGGATGGGTAAATAGGCAGCAGATCCAAAGTGCTGGATAGATGGGTAATGGGATGGCAAAAAAGAGGGAATGGGCCTTTGATGAGATGTCTGTTAAAGATGGCGTGATTGTCTGAATCGATCAGGCCCCACTACCCTCCCTATCTGAGCCATTAAATTGATTCACTTGTCATCCAGCTGCTTCAAGAGAGAATCATGCCAGCGGAATCAAACTAACGCAGTACACACTCCATCCACAAAATATATGGTTATGGGCGTTTAATTTAATGCCCACTCATGAACTCCGTGAACTTTCTTTTTTTGTTCCATCCGGCACTGGGACATCAGGAGTTAAGCATGCACAAAGACATTTTCAGAAAAACTGGCCCTCAAATGATCAGATATGGCTCATTGTTGTGCTGGGCTAGCCAAGTTATAATGACAATGCTTGCTAGCTAGCAGGAGTTATCTTCAGTCTAATTAAAGTATGGCATGCATGATGGCATACTATAACCAACTACCTCCTCATGCTTATAGCGTGTGAATAATGCTGCCTCATATAAAGTTAACTTAACTATAAAGATAACGGCAGTTTGCCAATGATTAATTACACGACTTCTAGTTCGGAATAGCTACTTGTACACATACGCACACCTATGAGCAATACAGCCACTTATTTATGCATACAAATGTGCAGTCCACTCACAGACTGACACACAAAACACCTCCCCCCTCAGGGAACAGCAATTACAGGGTTCAGAGGTGGTTTCCCAGCCCCCCAGCCAATCTCGAGTGCATTTCTATTATAAACACACAAGGATCCGCATGAGCGAGTCAAGTTTGGGGGGGCTTCCCGAAGCTAGTGTCACTCTAAAAGGTTCACACTCATTTCCATCCAGCCGGATGAGGGATGATGCTGGTAAACAAGCCTTGACTCCGGCTCCCTCCCTGCCTGTCCCTCTGCATGCATTATGGCCCTCTTAAAGAGCAGAGAGAAAAGTTCAAGTCCATAATCACATCCCGTACCTCTGGCTTATTATTTTTTAGGGGTCGTTTTGCAGCCCACTTTGAAGGACAAACCATACTCACTATTGTACTTTGCCCCTGTGCAGCTGAATCTGATTTGCGGCGAAGAAGAAAAAAAGTGCAGAAGGCCTGCCAGGTGCTAATTTGAGAGTGTAAGAACCATGGGTTGGCTTGGCAGATATGGAAACACAGGATATGCTTTCACCACTGTGATATTAAAACAAGATGGAATGCTCCGCAGTAAAGCCTTTCAATCCATTCCCTAGCACAAAACCTGGTTCAGGCCAGAGCTTTTATTGTTATGACCCGCACATAGTAGACTGAAAGCAGCAGCAGCTTCAAAGAAAGATTTGGTGCTGAATAGCCAAGCACAATACATATGTAAGCTATCAGTTTTTTCCTTACTGTTCATCAAAGGTATAAAGGTGCACAAGCATACAAGCTTAGCCAGTAGAGATTCTTCAAACCCCCTCTGTGAATGTATGACTGACTGTACATGAGAACATGCACTTGTGCACTAAAACAAGGCACGGATAGAGCGATAAGTAATCTGGTTTGCCCTAGTAAATAGAAATAAATATCAAAAGGAGCTGTTTAATACTGTCCGAGAAAAAAAAGACAATCAACAGAATAATCCACGTTAGTCAGAGACCCAATTAGGGTTATTTGGCTGAACAATGATAAAAAGCCCATCACTACTAAAGCCCAGAGGGGGCCAAAAGTGCTACCTCCTGTTATTTGGCAAGAAATCCAATTTGTTGTCAGTCCAACAGGTCATTTAAAACCGCCCCCCGTCCATTCAAGCTAATGGTGAGAATTCCCAGCTGGCCCCTGGGTGGCCTTTTTTCCCAGTCCACCCAGTAGTGTTAACAGAATCCCCAAATTAATAACCATGCAAAGACAAAATGGATCAGCCCTGGCAAATACTGACCAGTCTTCCTTTGTGCCATGTTCCAGACACCTGGCGAAATGGCAGCTTTAAAAAGAGGCGATTTGTGAATGAGACCGCTACATTTTTTTGCCCTGTTCTTGTTCTGGTCAAAGTGACTCCACTTGGAAGGGACAAGAAAGAGTGCAGTCCTAACTCATTTTCTTTTCAACCCAAGACTCCGCTTTTGGAGGGTCTTGGTGTTTCAAAGAGCGGGAGCGACTGAAATTTTTAGATTACATTTCTTAGAATATGCTTGATGAGACAAAAGAAAAAAGCTTTAACAGAATCCGGAGTCAAATACCATCATTGAACGCATATATGTGAAATGGCATTGATTATGCTGCGCCGTTATTACCCAGAAGAACCCACTGAGGTGTTCTTGGTGGCACCATCTTTTTATGTCATCTCGCCCAATCAGGCTGGCCTTATTTTTGCCTGCTTGAAATGATGTGTTGTATTCAGTGTTGCCATCTTTTGTTTATTTAAAAACTCATCCTTTATGTTAAGGATGTCACCTTAGGTTCATTTTGGTTCAATCTGTACTATTCAAATGCTGAAATTAGTATTCAATCGTTTTTTTTTTTTTTTTTTAGAAACGTGTTTTCTAAAGTTAGCCGATCTCGCCCTACTCGTCTTGGCCTACCCGCATAAAGGGATGCCTTTGACACATGAAGTCTGATGAACAATAAATTCAGTTTCCTGAATCACAATCTCACTATCAAAAACAGCCAAAAAGTGCTAGCAAGATCGACCCCCGTCTCCATCGGCTGATTCATCTGGAACGTGAAAGTAGAGATGACGGTGAGATGAGGAGGGCGTAGCCATGGCAACGGGGACACAGCGTCCCCAGGAGAATGGCAATGTGGTTGTTTTACTTTCTTAATTATTACTTATCTAGAAAGCTGTCACCAGCAATTCAACATATTTAATGGTAATGTTTTTTGAACGGCCTCTAGTGGACAGGAAGTAAAACAACCACATTGCCAATGATGGCATTAGCAATGTATAAGCTTGTGTAGTGTAGTTAATATTAATAATAGGCTGAAATACTTTTCTTTTACTTAGACACTCCATTCACTCAAATGACTTTGCTGCTGCATTCAGAAAGGTTATATCCATCCAGTTTTAATGTTATGCTTTGTGAATGTCATTTTGATCACGTTACGGGTGCAGATGTAGCCATCATCATATGACATATATGACCATACGTACAAAGTATATGTATGTGCAGCTTACAGAGGATACAACTGGACCACGTTCCAGTTTCATCTGACAAGCTGACTCAGGTTAAACTTTTTCCTGAAGACAGTGCGTTTTTGTTGGTTGACTCACTGAAATAAACGGAGAGGGCTCTGTTTTACAGGCAGGACGAAAGTCAGTCTGATTATGAAATGACTTGCCACCTCAAATATGGGGGATTATCGGATATTAATCTGATGATTTGGATAATGTGAAGCAGCATACTGAATGCAGGAAAATCCTAGCAAATTTGTCAGGGCGTAGGTTAAACCTTGATAAAGCTCGAGACAAAGACGCCATGCCTCTATACTTTGCATCCTTCCCACCTCACCCTTTGACACGGCTGCACAATATACAGGCACCCGCAGTGAAAGTGAGTATGCAGCAGGCTTGAAAGATGCAATTATGACAGTTTTGTCACATTTATTCATATAAGGAATAAACACAAGGAGTCTTTTATGTGAATGAAAGTGATTATTTTATCCATGCACACTTTCTTGGGTTTCCGGGGGAGAGGGGGGGGGGGGGGCATCTTTCAACAGGGGTGTCAGAATAATAATAGAACCTGCCTTTGGTAATAACCAACAGAGTGTATTGATGACTATGAGTAATATATTTCTATAATGTGCAAGGCGGGCCAGTACATCCAGGAGAGGAAATATGAAAGTGCTGAGTTGTGTTTATGGCTGTCGATAGGTGAGAAGTTCACGGGTGGTGGGGGGGGCATATGAGGAATCTTTGAGTTCGCCATCCTCCTCGCCTTCCTGCCTTCTGTCTCCTTCTGGTTACACGATGACCTTTTCACAAATCTTATTCTTTCTCAATAACTGGTTTAATACACACACGGCCATGTGGAGACAATCATATAATTTTTTTACCAAATAACTCACTATTGTGAGAAAAGATTTGCATACTGAGATTTTTGATAAATAATCATCAATAATGTGCATACAATGACTAAGTGTGTAAAGGCTCATAACAGAAGTCATACGGCAACACTTATTAGCCATATGACAACATCCAAATTCGAAGATGATCTCTCTATCGCTTAGCCCTGTTCACTTCCATTAACATTCATGTAATTTAAAAACAAGCTTAACCACTGACTCCTGCATTTTTTCTGATGAACAGCGTTGTGGGTGTCTTTGTATTTGTGTTCTAAGATGTAAACCATTAGCTCTGGCTCAAATTTGATTTTTCAGAGGGGCTTGTGTAGAAGACTCTGTCAGAGTCCCATTTAGAAAAGAATCTTCAATTGTCTGGTAAAGGGAAAACAGGGGCCAGGATCAATGAAAACTCCCCCACTTACAAGGGCTCCAGAGGTGCTTTTCTACAGAGAGAAAAAACAAAAGGCCTCTCTCGAAGCCGCTCTCTCTATGCTCTATGCACTATGCCGCGCCACTACCAGAGTCCTTGGGTGGGGAAGTTTTTGTTTTATTGAACAAAGTGCAGTGAAACTCCAGACATCCCTCTGAGATATCTATCGCTGGTCTTTTGACCATGAGTTTTTTCACCAACCACAGAATACTAAAAGTGATAGGCCTACGTTGTGACCTTTTAGTAAAGTGCTGGCTGCAGGGCCGAGGACAGCCTCGTCGTGGTTCTTTTTTTTTCTTCTTGCAAATCATTTCACAGGGCACAGCTGCTACAAGGAAACAGAGATCCTAAGTCTGTCAATTAAGATGAGTGACAAATCAGGGCATATGTAGTCTGGAGACGTCCCTCCAACTGTCTGTATGTATCATCCCTGCTACTATTTCAATCTGTTTCTCTTTTTTTTCTACGGGCTTCTCACTTCAGCTTTGACCAAATTCAGTTTCACATAAAAATAACTTGTACCTGCTGCTTAATAAAAAGAGTGACTCATATCCAAGACCAAAAGGTAGCTTTGATCGATAAGCTTAATGCAGTGCTGCAGGCATCTGCCGTCTGTGTTGTACCACCATGGGATTGGAGATTCTGGCTCTCAGGGAATGAAGTATGCAGACGCACAAAAACACAACCCGACTGCGCAAGCATCAAGAGCATTCGAGTGAATCATGTTGAATGACATAAAGATGAATGTTTTGGAAGCAAAAACAGCCTAATATCACCAAGCGCAACTGCAGCCGCCGCTTTTTATCTGAAAACCATTGACCACCACATTCTGCCGCACATCCAATGATTACATGCCCTACTTTGTCGGCCGTGATAAGAATTCATCCAATTTGACTTTCCCTCCCAAGCAGGCGAGAGGTGTTCCCAAACTGCACGCGTTTCATTCCAGCCAAACAATTTCAATCCAATCTCCCAACAGATTTAAAATGGAGATGACATCCTTGACTTCCATTACTGCATCAAGGTCCACGTCCAAATACAGCGAGCTAAAAAAAAACACAGGCCGTCACTCTAAACATGTGCATCCTCGCCAGACAAAAACGCCGTGAAATAGCGGATTCCGACGGTCACAACTGTCCTCGTGGACGCTAATCTGAGTGGCACTCCTCTGACAGAGTGAAGCCCTCAACTAAACTACTAAACTAAAGCCACTTAAGTCGAGCGGTGCCCCCAGTCGGGCTAATCTGCAGACGTTGAGACATTGAGCGATGCGGAAGTATATGTGCCAAACATGACGTTCCAACAGAGGCCTCCCCCCGCTGCTCCAAGCTCCGAAATAGATGCAATACAAATGACAAAAAAACAAAAAAAACAGCAGGCGAGCCTGCCGTTGTCTCGGCATGACCTCGGTAAATGAATGGAAGTGAACAGTAGGACAAAACCAGACAGCTCGTGTGATTGTCACTTTAAACAAAATATCCAGGGTGAGTCGGGAGGGTTGGCCTGCTTTTTGTTTCCCCCCTATGATATGAAGAAGTGTGTGTTTACTGTATGTGTCAGCTACCAAAAATAGGGTGCGCCTCTGTTTGAAATGCAGAATACTTCGCCATTTCAGATCAGAACATCACACATGCTGACAGACCAAGTATGAATTAGCCATCAGTGAGGAACAGAAGAATATTAATATGGAAACGTTCTTTTTTTCTTGCCGCTCACAATGACAATGAATGACAGTGAATGCGTCAGGCTCTGCTGAGCCTTAAAGTGACACTTCAATGTTGCTGGGATGAAGGCCATTCTCCTATCGTTAAAATGTGGACTGGTCATTAAAATGTAGCAAGCGGTGGCTGACATGTCCATCCAGACGCATGCCCCTCACTTCATCATGCTCTTTAATCATCCTGTGGAAGGAGAGCAGAACCCCACACCGGGGTCACTCTCAGCGAGCCCACTCTCCGAAACGCTCCGTGTCCTTTCGAGATGCAATTAAGACTCCAATTAAATCCTACATTTTCAGACCCAGGAGCAACTGGAAATCCGAAGGGCTGCTGCCGCCACCGCCGAATGGACCAAGCATTTCTCCCCAGGCCCACTACTGTAAATAATGTGATTGGCTAAATAAGCATTAAAGGAAGGGGAAGGAGGGAGGAGGACCGGGAACAAGCTTCCAGGATCAGTTACAGACGGCGGGGAGAGATACGGTTAGAGAGAGAGGGAGGAAGCAACAATGTCAGGACTCTTAATCCCTAGGACGCGGCAGTTATCAATCTCCTGTAAATGTCAGGCACTAGGATATGCCCTCATGAATGATGGATATCTGCCTTGTTTGTTTTTTCATCTGCTCTGCGTTGTATTATTGAGGGAGCGTCACTGAGGGCTTAGAGTCTATCTTGAGAGGTATTACTCCCTCCTTGCAGTGGCAGCAATACCTGAATCCCAATTATCCCAGCGGAGAGTCGTGTGCAGCGTTGTGTGCCCCCCTTGTGTCACCATGCTCCTCCAAGATTACAGGAGAAGGAGAAGCACATAGCCGAGGACCCGTGGTCCTGACTACAGACCCCATTCTGGTCCATATGTACCGGTAGTCACAAAAAAAGTCTTCAGCAGACATTAATTTCCCCCTCGCACAGTCAAACTGTCGTTAAGAATATCATAATTTCTGAGATTATCACTCCACTGTACAAATACCCTAAAAATAACCACCACTCTTCTAAAAATAGAAGAGAGAGACCTGAGGTTACAGTCCTACTCTCTGCTGAGCACCAGAGACGCAATCCAAGTCTCCACAGGAACATTACAGGGATCTTGTGGGATTATTACCACTTGTGAAAAAGAGAAGAAGAAGGAGGAGAAGAAACCGTTTCCAGTGCCTGCAAAAGCGCCACGCTCGGCTGTTGCGCCCCTTCTCGCGCTCTGGGGGAAACCAGCCTGCATAATTCTCAGAGAACCAATTAATTTGCCAACATTTAATGCTCTTGCGCGCACGCGCTCGCGTCCCTCGCCGCATACTAATGCATGGGGCCTCGCTGTTGTTTGTTTACGGCAACTCGTTTGCGCGCGCAAAGTTTAATTTTCGGCTGATTTAATTCATTCGTCCTTATTAATCAGATTAACATTTTGTGTTTAACAGCTGGGCTTCTAATGACACATTCATGGAATATTGTGAAATCTGTAAACGAATCAGTTCGAATGTTTTAAACATGAATAGTGCATTCAAACCCCACAGCCCCCAACATGCAGCACATCATCCCAACTTGATAAAGTTCAGGTTGAGGTGAAGTTAGGGCCGCGCGTACAAAGTCTCACTTGACGTGTGAAATCGGCGTTCAATGCGTGTCACACCAGCCTGCAATTAGGAGGAGCCGTGTCACGGTCCCCTAATGGGGAAATGATAGGTTTGCGTGCAAAAAGGCAAAGGCGTAATGAGCACATCGCAGAGCCGACGCCACCAGAGCGGAAACGCGACCCGCATCCAGTGCCGATCCCCCCGATGCGCCGTCCCTCTTACCTTGAGCTTGCGTGGAGCGGACGAGGAAGGAAAAAAATAAAATCCATGTGGCGCGCCACATCGATCTGCTCCAGGAACCCCCGAACATCGTCCAAACCTGGGCAGACTGGACAACAAGTGCTCGGTGAGGTGGAGGCGTGCTACCGTGTCCGAGTTTCCAAGTGGGGTTGCCGCCCGTCGGGTCTCTCTGTCTGGGAAACCTGTCGTTGCTCGAGCCGGACGGAGCGCAACCCCCCCCCCCCAGCCGCCGTCGCAGCCAGTCGCAACCGGAGAAATATGCTCGAACCGAGTCAATGTATGTTTGTTTTATAAACGAATGAACGTGTTCCTTATTCCGCAGACGCAGCAGGGACCGGCTTGGAAGGTGTTCTCCTTTAGGTGCCGGAACCGTCTTAGTTGGCTCTCTGAAGTCTTGGCTGCAGCTCAGTCCGATGAATCCAAGTTACTTCCGAATCTGGCCCATGTGTCTGCACCTGTAAGACTTCCACTGACACTTTGTGCGTCCTTGGTGCCGTTGTCTTCCTCTTAACTTCAAACTTCAACCGCCGCAACCCGAATGGTTACAGTTTTCTTCTTCTTCTTCTTCTTCTTCTTCTTCTTCTTCTTCTTCTTCTTCTTCGTGCCCCCCTCCTCCTCCCTCCAAGAAAAAAAACACACACAGCGGACAGACTTTTACTCGAATCCTGCCCACGGCGCGCTGTCAAGGTCGGTTATTCTGCTTTTGACAGGAGCGCTGAGGAGAAGTTCGCAGTCGGCTCGGAGAGCAGAGAGCGAAGGGACGGCGTGGAAAGGAAACTTGCCCGCAGTCACGCCGTCATGGCTGGAGCATTGCCGCGGAGGAGAGAGTGCCCGGCTGCCGATGTGTGTGCGTCGGATGAGGACGAGTCCCGGGTTCTGTATGAGGAAATGTTGGGATATTGATGTGCTTTGGCAGCGCAGCGCAGGTCGCCACCATGCGGCCGGGCACAGAAAGACACTTCCAACACAAGCAAAAAGGCTTTCCAGGAGGAGATTGTATAGCTTTCCACACCACAAGAAAAAAAGGTGGAATGAATATGGCCCTTTGTTAAGAATGATTTAAGGAGCATGTGCTCTGCTTGTTCTTGCCAGGGTTTTGGAGTGGAGTGGTGCTTAGGGTGCCTGATGATACATCATTGTAATAATCCTGTGGGGATTTACAATGTGTCTGGGTTTATTGACCTTCTTGTGTTTTTTGTTTTTTTTTTATGCTCCATTGCATCATTAAAGGGATTTATATTTTTGGCTGCATTTAATACTTTCAGGGATGGCACTGTGTCTTAGTGCACCCTATCCAAGCATGGCTGTGTTCTCTTTCTTTTCTTCCCCCGAAGCAGTGGAATCGTTCCCCACACTGTTTGAGTTGCATGACGTGAACAGAAAAAGACACGAATGGCTGTGCTGAGTCTTCACACGGCCAGGACTGAAGCTGCTGCATGTTAGCTGGTCTGTGTTGAGCAGGGAAGGAGAGAGTGAGGAATGAACGAGTGGAGGGCAGATGGGGGAGAGCAGAGAGAGGGGGGGTGAGACGGGAGGGGTGATAGAGAGTGACTGAGCAAATTGCTGTTTCCTCAATGACAGTATCAGTGAAGTCGAGGCTGAGAGAGAGAATGAAGAGAGCATGACAGAGCAAATGTTCCTGTCTTGAAAATGACAGTGCCTTGCCTGGAGTAAACAGGAGTGCTTAATGTGTGTAATGCTTTTTGTTGTTGTTGTTTTTTGGGTTGTTTTTTCCGGAGTCCCATCTAAGCCACCACAGGGCAGCGAGGAAATAACGCACCATGGTAATAGCTTCTGTTGTTTCTCAGCAGGATATTTAGAGCTCACGCTGACTCGCTCCCCTCTTATCCCAAAAAATGTGATACCTTGCTAATAATAAGAGAGTTAACGTGAGGAGAAGTGAGAAGGAGTGCTTTCCTCGGCGCGCTGAACTCAGCAAGAGCAATTTTAGAAAATCCCTGGACACAGTCTCTGCAAGTCTTTTAGGGCAAAATGTGTTTTTTTTTGCACACACAAGTGGCAATGCTGTTTGTTTTGCGTGGCTCATTTCTCCCCAACCAAGGCTTGGTGTTAGCCATTGGTGTCGTTGAGCAATAGGTGCTTAGCAGCCTATAGAAATCTTCAGTCCCACAAACTCTTGATCTGGCCCTAGAATTAACCACACAACTGGTATTGATGATTTAGTATCTGCAGCAGACTGCAATAATTAGAATTTAGTCTGATATTTGCTCTGGGCATCCATGTCAACACCGTGAACCAGACCAGTGGATGCCATTTTCGGCACAAGCTGGCAAGTCCAAAAGGAGGGCAAAGATATCCGGGTCATGACCTCTCAATGTAATGTGATAAAATGATAAGCCGAAATCAGCACCAATAGAAAGACGAGGCAAATTCTCAGCTTCAACAAAAATATGTGTTCGTCAGTGTCCGTGTTGGGAGAAGGGTGGGGATGATGGATGGGTCAAGATGGGACTTTCACCCAGGAGACCGGTGTTTATGTCCTGTATGACGACATTAATTCAATTAGCAAATGTAGCTTATTAATTTCTAGCCTAACAAAGTATTTTTGTTGCCTATAACTAAATTGCTTCCACGGGGGCGGAGAGTCATTTGAACACGTTACATGCCACCAACATGTAATGCAAAGCGGAGGTCCTTTCATTTATTTAAGTCAAATTTATTAAGGGATAACCCCTTGAGATGCATCATCTCGTCTTTCAGGGGGTCCTATACATCAAAACAATCAGACAATACAATACAATACAATACAGTCACATATACACAACACAAAACATACACTTAAAGTGTACACAACAACTCCCAAATCCCTCCCGCCCACCCCACCATACCCCATCAGCCCATAACCCCATCACAAGGGCAAAAAAAAGAAAAAATATTTCTGTGAGATCACATTGGGAAAAACACAAAGTATGTATTTCCCCCTTGAAAGGACGATGCTAGTGTAACACATCCTTTATTTTGCCATTGTTCAACAAATGCATGCTAATCAGGTTTAGACTGTAATATGTTTGCTTCTGCCGGCCATAGACTCCCATTCATTTCTGTAAGCAGACATGCAAGTTTCAAAAGTCTGTTAATACATTTTCATAAAAAAAATCAGGGGCTGCCTGGATTGGTAGACATGCAGATTTATAAGATGGCCCAATAATTTGCTGTGATTCAAAGTATACATGTTGGAGTAAATTGTCTAAAACCTGCAAAAAAAAAAAAAAAATCCAAGCAAAAAAACAAAGTGATGTTTACACCACTGTCCTGGCTCCAAAAACTACTCTTACTATTTCCCCCCAAAAAGATAAAAACCTTTTGTTTACACCTTCCCAACAACTCCGTCACCTACAAGATCACATTCCTATACGTCTAAACTGCAGCTGCATTTATTTCAGGGAAACATACTTTCTCCAAAGATTATGGTCACAGTTATAGACACAATGGTAACATTGTAAACTGAAACCAAGAAAATGCAACAAAATGATTTGGGTATGTTAAGGCAATTACTTAAATCTTAATTGCAGTAAAACTTCACAGTTTGGATTAAAATAAGTATAGTTTCATTCCAGATACAGAGGTAAATGAAAAAAGGGGTTTTGCGTTCACATGGGACACAAACAGCAGTCTCCTGGGTGAAAGTCATGTGTTTGTTTGACCCAGCCATCAACCCCAGTCCTCCTCTGTATTTGTAAGAAATATAATATCAGAAATATATTTCTGAAACAAACGTGATCCATCAAAACTCTATTAACGATCATGTTGTATTGTATGGGGATATCACTTTAAGGAGCCCAGGCTGTTTCCAAACAGCATGATTCTCTTCCTACTGAGCGAAACTTCGGCCATGATGTGCAGCAGGAACAATAACATTCAGCTCTCATTTAATTTCTTTCAAAGCAGCGGTCAGAGGTAAAACTGCATCTTCTGAGGCCCGGAGGAAAGCAAACAGACAGGAAGACATGAAGACAGGAGGAGAGGAGGCAGCATCTGCCTACAACAAGGGGCATCAATGTTTGAATGATGTTAGATACGCTCATACCGAAGCTCTGATCAGCAGCCCGGATCCTCACCTGGGTTTACCTGAGCTGAGGTGAGATCACAAATACAGGCCGAGACACAGATTTGCAAAAGGTGAAATAATATCAGAGAAGCGGTCTGTTGGCTGCCCAGATTGAAAGACAGACAGAGAAAGACTGGAGGGAAAACTGGTGAGTGCTTCAGAGGGATCTGTCAAGTTGTCTTTCTCACACACACACACACACACACACACACACACATGATGCATAACTGACTTGAGGATAATGGCGGATGCATTAACCGCCAGTGACATTTTTTTCTGCTGGCCATGATCCGCCTTAAAAGAACACACAGGTTTGTGTCATTCAAAGACTATTTATCAAACATTTCTCACGCCATTAACATTTCTGTCAACTAGCGGCCGTTTAATGGCGAGGCATCAAAGGAACGGCGATCTTTCACTCCACCGTTTCTTCCCCCACTCTCACCCATCTCGCCGGAGGTTTAATGAATTGGAACGGGCGGGAGATAATAGGGACCGGGAGCTCGGTGGGAGGCCGATGAGGGTGATGAGCGTTGCTTTTTACCTCCAAGGCCAGTTACAATAAAGACCTGTCATAGCCTCCTTCTGATAGAGAGAGTCACGGCCTCCCACAGGCCCTTGCTTGACCATCCGAGTAACCCCCATCCACGCAAACACGCTGAGCTTCACTCCTCATTTAGAAGGCTATTTATGCAGCATTGTTCAGTCCGAAGAATAGGTCAGTTTACTCCTCGGAGTTTCTAAGAGCATTAGTATGAGCGGGATTATGGCTGATTTCGAGACGCCGTGCACCTATGTATTCTGTGTTAGCTGGTGCACGCGCCTCCAAGCCCACGTAGTACTGCAGCGAATGCTGTGCGATGTGTTATTTCAGATTTGGACCCACGCTTTTCAATTCCTTTGTCAGGCAGGGTTTTTATTTATTTCATAGATATGATGCAATAGTTCCACACAAATTTAGCCCAACACAAGTGACACAACTCCACAGCTAGAAAAACGAATATGGAAGATGAGGAGACAGGAGTTGCATGTCATTGAAGGGCAAATACAGGTGTAATTAATAACATTAATTATGGGACATATTCCATTTAGGTTGGCTGTGACACACTAAACAGAATGGGACAGTAATTACATTATCAATTAAAACTGTGAAATTTGTTTTCCAGAAATCCCACCATCCAACATCACATCAAACGTATTCAGAGGTCTCTTGTGGCTCCCTGGGAGCGCCACAAACCATCTCTGCAACTCAGAAGTCTAAATTAGGCATGAGCTGTGAGTATTCACCTCCTCCGACTCTCCCTTTTACCACCAGGTATTAAGTTGAAGGTGTGATGTTCACATTTCTGCATTAATGACATATGCACATAGAATAATGACATCCTGGGTCTGCTTAAAAACTAAACCAGGCACCCTGGAAGACTATTTGCTTTGGTACTGCCATGATACGTGACTGCAGGGAATCTAAACTACATTGAATTTGGAGAAGAACAGAGAAGCAAAAGAGCCATTTAAAAGAAACTGCCGGGCCGTCTAATTTATGTAACAATCTTTAATCGCAGGCATTTTTGGCAGATGGAGATGAGCAAAAGAAAAAGAGTGAGAGGGAGAAAGCGATCAGTCAAAAAGCATCGAGGGGAACAGCAGAACTGTTTTTGCGAGAGAGACAGATGGTCAAAATAGAAAAGAAATATGTTAAGCGTGAATGTGCCAACCTTGGCAAAGCGAGGCTTATAACTCAGAGAGAAAAGGTAAAGACGGTGGGCGTAGGAGTCTGGAAAAAAGAAAAGCAAGTCTTTTAGGGCACAATGTGGTTTGAGAAACAAATGATAGTGAGCGCGTTGATACGATCATGCAGCACCTAATCATCGATTGCAGCCGACTGCATCACCCTCTGATTCATGCCTCGCGCCCCTCTCTCGCACATTTGAGAGACTGCAAAATAAATCATGACGCTCGGAGCAACATCACCTTAAAGGAATTGTTAAAAAAAAAAGAGATTTTACCTCAAAGTGGCGTTAAGCCACGAAAGTAGTTTGGGTTTTATTTGAGAGTTGTGCTGGTGAATGGAACCCGCCCGTTGCTCACAGCATCGTTGTCCCAAGAGTTTGATGGTATTTCTTTCCCCCTCCAAATATGGATCATATTTTTAATGTTGCAGGGCAGTGATTTAATCAGTCAGACACTGGCAGCGCTTTAATGAATCCTGGAGAATAGCTGACACAGTGTGTGCTAAAAATATTATATGCAGGATGTAAATGCCTGAGTACATCTTACAGGGAACGGCTTATTTAGCTTCTCAGGGTCTGCTATACCTTCATAGCAGCTGCTGTACATTTGGATTCACTGTCAACCTTTATAGTCGATCAGTAAATATCCTTGCTAATTAACTCTTGTACAGACTCATTAGAAATGTGCTGTAAAGATGCCATACAAGACAATCCGCCAGCCTTTCCACTGGTTAAAAGGATGGAAAGTTTGTCTATTAAAAGTTGTTTTCATTTGAATGTTACGTAAAAAGATTGCTGATTTTTATTCACGTTCGTCGAGGTGCACCAACAGGCCGAAGGGTACGAGTAAATGCATGCAAGTACAGATAAACAAGCATAATACAGCCATGACTACCTGGGCCACAGAGGTGCAGCCACCTTATAGCTTGTATCACCAGTTGGGGAACATGAATATTAAGCCACATCAAAGCCGAAACAGAGCTTCATTCTTTTAGTATTGATTGAATTCTGCCTCAGACCTGCTGCTCTGACGCCATCTGAGTCGGTGGTGGTTCTGCCCTAACCCTTATTTGCAAGCCTTTTGAGCTACGCCTTGAATACATTACACAAACACATATGCATACAGCACATTCACGGAGGAATGAAATGGAAATGAGGGTACGTGCACCAGATCTAACACGCTACAGAGAAAACACACACAGACACACTCAGCCCCCGCCGGGGTCACCTCTCGGATCAAACATCAGTCAATGCTGTGCTTTAATTGGTGCAAATGTGAAAACTTGGGCACCTATATCAGATGGAGCATTGATGTTCCTCCGCCCACTGATATGCGTTTCAGGTCAACACGTGCGTCATTGAGCCTGAAGCCAGAGAAGTCATTTGCGGGCCCAACTTGCTGTTACAATGGCGCTACGCCGCTACGGCCTCCGTGGTGGAGTCTTGACCCTCGGCCATCCAGCCACCCACTCGTCAGCGTCGGAGGCGGTATTGGGTGTTATTTATTTAGTTTCTTTGACGTTTCTCTGGAAGAAAAATACTCTCAATGGACCTCATGTTTTCGTATTCTCATCTAAACTTTCTCTTCCATTGTTTTTCATACGTGTGCCATGTCACATTGAGCAAACATTCCTAACAATTCTAATTCAGATAACTTAATGTCCAGCTTAAAAACGATGAACGCCACCTGAGCGGAATTGATGGATTGTAGCATAAATATCGCCACAGTAATACATATAAGTGTGTCCTTCCTCATTTGTCCTTTTCACAGATCACTAAGAAACATGTCAATGGCTGCTCACCATCTAGTCTACGATATAGAGAGTTCGCCTAGTTATACTGTTTGAATTTATAGTGAGAATTATAACACCCTATATACAGTAGTTGGCTCAAAGTAACACACATACAATTTACCTTGAAAAAAGTGTACAACCGATTGGTCACAAACCGAGCATTATGTACCATCATGCATTGGGCCTCTGACCTCGGATGATGGAGACAAATCCAGGAAAAGAATATATTTAATGTGAACAGAGCATCACAACACACACAAAGAATTTCCTGCATAACAGTATCACTCCTTTGGTCCTTTACAATAAAACACCTTAGCATATATACAGTATCACTGCTGCAACTTGAATTTACTCACAGCCTTTTGATAAGATATAAATAATACATGTTTTTATGATGATTTAACTGTGAGGAAGCAGAGACGTAATAAACGGCGCAGATCACCTGA
The DNA here is from genome assembly GCA_029853015.1 of Chelidonichthys spinosus. Lineage (NCBI taxonomy): Eukaryota > Metazoa > Chordata > Actinopteri > Perciformes > Triglidae > Chelidonichthys > Chelidonichthys spinosus. Next base: position 1,469,782 of record CM056842.1, on the reverse strand, counting down.
ATGACCTAAGTTGCGTCCGAAATAAAAGAGATACGATTCGATATGAAAAACCATCGAAAACTGCATTTCAGTAATTTTGCAGTTTGAGTGGTTCATATTGATATTGTAGTGTTCTACAATAGCATCCAAATTCTATTTGAATTACTGGTGATTGCATTAGGCCATATAGCTACATTTAGAATGATATTAACCTAAAATTAAAAATGCAAAAATTAGTCAAAAAAGTCCAATTGTGTAATTGTGAAGTTGAATTTATGAATTTTTTTCACACTCAAAATTGCTTCAAGGTAATGAAATACACAGTCCATTCGTGAAAAACATAGGCTTCAATAACAGCAGGCTAAGTACACATGACTCATATATTCAAAATATGAGAACATTGGCTGTGAGTTCTCCTAAATCTCCCATACGAGCCACTTGAGCACGGTTGTACGATTGGTTCCTGACGTCTCATTTTGTGCATCCTAAAAGAGTTCATTCAACCAGTTGGAGAATATTTTTACTTTTCCAATGTTGTTGTCAGGGACATAAATGTTCCTTTGTGCATCTGTTCATCACGCCTACCTGTCCACATGCACACCGAGATATGGAGGGAAAAGAAACATGCAACAAAGACCGCACACAATCCTCAATGTGCGCCTGCTCATACACACAGATAAGCAGCTTTTTACCTTTTTCAAATTCATCCTCGGACCTGTCTCTGTCATATTTAATGGCTTGCTGATAGATTTTTTCCCCCCTCCTGTGCACCTCGGAGGAGATAATGACACTCTTTCATGAAGTAGAGGAGCAAGGACAGATGACGGGTTAAGTGTTGGACTTCTTCTTTGCCCAGTTGTTCTGCGCGTTGGCAGTCCTGCGGTGCGTGGCGGCCTTGCCTTAATTATGTGTATTTTGTGTCAACTTATCTCTGCTGTTGAATTGTATATGAATGTGATGTGTGTTAATGCAAAATGGCTTGAAATGTAGTTTTGGAATTCTATTTGAGTCCTTAATGTCCTTGCCCCTTTTTATATTATGCTAGATTTGAGAGGATTGTGAACACAGTTTTTCCTCACCCTGTAATTCAATGAAATATCTTTGAAAGGACCCACACGCACAGTATTACTTAAATGGACCTTAAATATCACCAAATCTTGCAAATTAGTTGAAATATTTTGCTAGAAGCTGTCCATTCATAGTTGCTGTAATTTTACTAATCCAGCTTAATACTACCAATTCAAATTATATATATACTGTATATATCGTGCCAGGATATGCAAATGATAAACAAGCTAGTTCAGGTCATGATGTAAGTTAGAAGGAAAATACAAGAAACTGGAGTTTGTTCTCTCTCAAGATGAAAATAAAAACAGCAGTCATATTCACAGGCAGAAAATCTTGTCTAATGAGTCTAATTTCCACCAATGCAAGAGTGTTGCTATCAGGGAGCCCAAGGAAGAACTGAGTGCAATTAGAGAAAACAAAGGTATTATGATATATTTAGTGAGCACAGTGGAATGTGTTTCTAAAGAAGTAAAAGAAGATGCCGGGAGATCTTATTTCTAACCCATGCTGTCCAGTAATCCTGTCTTTGTCTGGCTGTGCCTATCACTCTACTGGGTTTGTTCCCCTTTTTATGTGTTGCCTTAAACTTGCATTCTCTCTGCTGGCCATTGGGGGGCAACTCCTCTGGTTGTGAAAATAAGTCAAATTACATGGAAGTGATGCCGGGGCCCAGATGTTACTCTCTTGGCAGCAGCCGCGAATTGCCATGACATCAGCGTTGACGTTTCACGTAGGTCGTCCTTGGTTGCTATCCACAGACTGTGCGCAGCCTGCCACAGCGTGCCGGACCAGAATTCACCTTGTACTTTTGTCATAGGCCAGCACTGTGTAGTTCAGGAAATGTTGGACCATGACAGTTGCATCAATATAAGCAGGATTATGTGCATGGGCCCCGGTTAAAGGTCATATGATAGCATAGCCCTGACCAACATTGCACTTGTTGAACCTTGAATAACATGCTTGTCCTCACATATCACGGCATGCGCTGAGAGTTCAGGTAGCATATTGGATAAGCATAAGAAGAGAACCTTTTTCTCTGTTGGAATTACTGAAAATAGCAGCCTGATCATTCTTTTCACATTTCACACGATCCCTTTCTCTGGCGATGATTGTCCATCAACGTGTGATCCAACCAGCCCTTCTCCATGGAGTTATTTCACCATTCAAAGTCAAACAAAAAAGCAGCTGTATTTTCCTCTGTTGCCTCTCCATTACCAAACTGGCCCAGTTACAAACTCTGTAAGCGGCTGCTTTCCCACTGAAAGTGACAAATGGAGCTACAATGGGATTTATTTATTTGATAGGATGCACAATAAAGAATCGACTTGTCCAAAGAAAAAAACAAGCAAAAACATGCACAATACAAATACAGCACCAGAACATTTGTTGCAATCTGCAATTCAGTTTCCATCCATCCATCCATCTATCCATTGTCTACCGCTTATCCTGTATTCAGGTTCGCAGGGGGGCTGGAGCCGATCCCAGCTATCATTTTGGCGAAGGCAGGGCACACCCTGGACAGGAAGCCAGTCTATCACAGGGCTGATATGTAGAGACAAACAACCATTCACACTCACATTCACACCTACGGGCAATTTAGAGTCATCAATGAACCTATCCCCATCCTGCATGTCTTTGGACTGTGGGAGGAAGCCGGAGAACCCGGAGAGAACCCACGCTCACACAGGGAGAACATGCAACCCTCTTGCTGTGAGGCTACAGTGCCACCCAATTCAGTTTCCTGCAAATTGAATTGGATTTTTAGTTTTATAGCATTTGTAAGCATGTGCATATGGAAGGTTTGATGGCATATTAGGGCCACTGTAGCAACAAAGGTTATTATTTTTTTCTAATTAATACATCACAACGTGTGACAAAGGCTCGTGAAGGTCCTTAGAGTGATGATGTTGATGGTTGTTTTTTATATATGGGCCAAATTGTCACCATGGATGTTTATCGATCGGGTGGTTGGACTAAGATGCTAGCGGTAGCTTTCACTTGTTATCATAGTATAACAGACTGTTCTGTCTTTACGTAGTTGGATTAGTGTGTCCCATCGTAAAAGAGTAGCAAATCTGCAACTTTATATGTTTTTTTCTCGGAATATTGCCCAATATATTTTTTTCCTACAATGACCCTAATAAGTCATCGTAGGAACATATCCATTCCTTACATGCATTTCATATATATATATATATATATATATATATATATATATATATATATATATCCATCCATTGTCTACCGCTTATCCTGTATTCAGGGTAACGGGGGGGCTGGAGCCGATCCCAGCTATCATTGGGCGAAGGCAGGGTACACCCTGGACAGGACGCCAGTCTATCACAGGGCCTTTATATATATATATATATATATATATATATATATATATATATATATATATATATATATATATATATATAATAATTCAAAATTGATTTAGCATGTATGAAAAACTGAGTTTCTGACCTGAAAACATGAATGAGAAGAAGAAAATGAAAGTTTACACAAACATCACAGCGTCGTTGGCAGCAACAACACAATTACATGCTTGGTTAGAAATATGATAAGCGCGGGCTGGTCATTGGGACGCCGCAATACACCGCAGCGTTTCCCATGGAACTTGGCAGAACACGTTCGTTGTTCGTTATCTTCTCAATCACAGTGATGGATCACCTTCGCTGAATTAATTAGACGTGTTTGGAGTCATCTTGTGGCCTGGCAGGTATGGCAAAACTGAATAAAATATATGTATATATATATATATATATGCATATATTGCATATTGCATGTAAAAATAGCCTCAATAGTCACAATAGTGAAAGCGATTGCTTTCATGCATGCAAGATGCTGGAATGCTCCTGTAAAAAGTGGTTTGCTTTGACAAGCCACTTACGTAAGACCTGTGAGTGACAAGACCTCTAATTTGACTTGTCTAGGAATGACTTTATAAATCCCTCTGCTTTACCATTTGCAGAAAGAACACCCAGACAGAAAAAAAATCTACCCATCTAATCTAAGATTTTCAACAACTTTTTCTCCCGACGCCGCTGTGACTGATGTGAAATCACTTCTTTCAAAAAATTCTTTCGTCGAACGTATCTTTAACTTCACACTTTTCTTTTTTCCCCACACTGCCAATGTCTCGTCAAGTCAGTTTTTACCTTTTTCAGCTGCAGCTCACGAAAAGCCTTGTCTTCAGACCTGGTAAAGAGAAAGTCTTTGTGCCACAGAGCTGTTCTCTCTGTTCTTCCTCCTTTTCTAATGTACCTGCCAGAATCTCATCTCCTACATTAGTCTTACTGCGATACAAATCTCTGATGTTGATCAGTACGGGAGAAAAAAAAGAAGAAGCTTCCTGCTGTTTATTTTTATAGACGTTCCACATGCTCCTCTGCTATCTGTGTTTCCGTTATTCACACAATGCAGGTGATGCCTACAGCTCTGGCGTTATAGTCTCACATTAAAGACAAAAAGATTATCTGTGGGTGGTGCTGTTTAAAGTGAAAAGCCATACTTAAATCTGAATCTGAGTTTCACCATTGCAAGCTATGACAGCTTGTAAAATCTGTGCCAAACACTTCCCTGCTAAAACCAGATAATCAAGCTTTATTTCTTGAGTTTCTTGTTCTTGTTGTCTCAAGGAGTTTTGTGCCTTGAGATTCAAACAGTGAACAGTGTCTCACTGTTGTGCAAAGACGTACTATTAAATGAAAAATTGTGTTGAATCCCTTAAAATTCAGGACAAAGTGGTTAAAACCTTGAATGATGCTCCAAGATTTGTCCTTTTGATGAAAAATGTAAATACCGTGTAAAAGTGAATTTGGCTCTAACATCTCCAGTGAGAGAGGCATCGGCCATGATTCAAATGAGGACCATTATTCAGTCGGTGAAAGTCCGTCCATCTTATTTAAGCAAAGAGTAAAAAAGGCAAGGAGAGAGAGAGAGAGAGAGAAGCACGAGTCCTTGATCTCCCCGGGATTGGTTCACCCTAATTGCCATGTATGGGCGCCCGAGTATCCCCCTTTATCCGCACAAAGCTCCTCATTAAGAGGCGGTCAGACAGCGAGCTCGGAGCCGAGGTGAATGCTGGCTCAGAGCGCCAGCCTGGCATCCGCATGCAGGTGCAGAGCCGCCCGCTTTAATTGACAACGAGTGAAGAAATGGGCTTCGTGCTGTGCATGACGTACCCCCCCTCTCTGATCTGCCTACCAGGTTACGCGGGTCCATCTGACAACACGTCAACCAGCTTCTCTGTTCCAGCCCTCGGCTCCAACTTTCTTTCCCCAAAATGTCTCTTTCTCACACAGGGTCCTCTTATTTTTTGCTTGATTAAACATTTCAATGGTACGCAAGTTCTCCCTTCTCTCACTTTATGTGCTTCAAATTAAGTCTGTATATTCTGCAAAGGCTCTGTAGAGTTGTGAAGCTGGAGGAACTGTTAAGGAGTAGTTTTTCTTTCTTTATATGGTAGCTTTGGCGTTTCTCAACACAGATAACACTGGTGTCTCCTGGATAATCTCATTCTATAGGTTTAATTTATGGTTACCTGTTAGTTTCTCAGAGATCGTGATTTTTGCCATGGGTTTGTAAAGCAGGTGGGTCTAAATACAATCCCGTGAGCCTTTGCGGCGTCTATGTTTTGGAGGAATCTAATCAGAATGTAACAAAAAAAAAAAAAAAATCACAAATCAAATCGAAATTCCTTCAAAATCCAAAGTAGTTTTTGCAACATCACTTTAGTTATGCGTGTAACATGATATGGAACCTGGTGAATGGATATTTCATACACAAAGTACCTGTAGAGTCATAGCTAATGTCACTTCTTAAGTTTTCACTTTGTGCTTTTTTCTTTTTCAAAGAGACAGATATTTGCCTGTGCAGTTCATCTTCTATACAGATGATTCAACAGCTCTGGTTCTATGTCCATCCAAGCCTTGAAAGTCCTCCAGCTACCAATCACCTCACTGTCTGGTTATTTTTCCTGTTATTTCACTATGACAGAGACTAAGGTTGTATCTGAAATCACTCAATCGTTCACTACTCACTTCTCATTGTACACTTCTCACTGTCTATTTAGAGGACAATATAAAGGACTATTTGCAACATGAGAAAACACTGGTCTTTACTATGCACTGTCGCACAATTAAAACAGTGGCTTGTGGACCATCCATTATAAACAACAACATATTTCTTTGGAGTAAATACATATTTTAAGCTAATTTGGTTATGATTTAAGTTTCCTGGTAAGTAGTGATGCCATAATTGGTGGCAAGGAGTGCTTAATCCCACCTCCCCCCTCATGCATGTTACAATATCACAAGCACACGCTTCAAGCTAGGCATACGCTAAATGACGTTAGAAGTTGCACTCTATGAGTAAGTAAGCCAGCCTACCTCTGTGTAGCGTGTACTCCATGCCGTTTATCGATGAGAGAAGACACTGAACGTTCACAGAATCTGGTGCACGCGCACTGACAAGCACTCCATGGGTGGGAGTGGAGGAGCGCGGTGGTAGAGGGGGAGGGGCCTGAGTGTTGGAAACATTCCAAATTTGAATGAGTCAACTCCATCTGCCAGACTTGCCGACTGCAGCTTTAACTGAAACTTGGTTAGATCAAAATAACAGTGCTGCTGTTCTTATTGAATCAGCTCCTCCCAACTTAAGTTTTATGAGTGAAGCTAGAGTTTAGTTTAGTTTATTTGACAATCTGTTGAAATACATGTTGGTACAAATCATGCATTAAAACAGTGTCAAGGATAGCACAAAAAGTCAGACTTATTTCCATTGTGGTCCTTGATCTTAACGTACATATAAAACAATTAAAACACATAGCACACTCATAAAACTACATGACACATTACTCAAACTCAACAAACCCTCCCACCCCTACCTACCCACCCACCAGCCCACCTATTCTTGGACTTTGGCTAAAAGCCATTTCTTGACATTCCCCTTAAAATTATATGGGTTTGTGCTCTGTTTGATAAATAAAGGCAGATCGTTCCACTCCAATGCTCCTGTATAAGCAAATGAGCATTGCCCCATTTTGGTTCTACACCTCGGAGGGTGCAGGTTGGCTATGCTAGCCCTAGTCCTATGGTTATGAGATTCCCCAGCGCTGGAAAAATGGCAATTTAGGTACACTGGGGCCCTGTTGTTAATGACCTTGTGTACCATATTGAGCCTCAGCTGGGTCACTCTAGTCTGAACTGGTAACCAGCTGAGCTCCTGGAAGTGCCTCCTTCCAATGTGTACTCGAGGACCCAGCCCCATCACAACCCTCACTAGCTTATTCTGGGACACCTGCAACTTCCTTTTTATTGAGGTTGACGGACCTGCTGCCCATGCTACGCTGGCGTAATCAAAGTGACACTGCACTAGGCAGTTGGCTAGAAGGCGTAGGCTATCACTGTCCAGTAGATCGGCCTTTCTGGCAAGAAACTTTGTGTGGGCGTTGACTTTGCCCAGCACCTGTAACGCCATTCCCTCCCCACCCAAACTGTCATCTAAAACACACCCTAAGTGCTTCACTGATGTTTTTGCAGCAATCTTCACAGACCCTACCTCTACTCTTAGCTCCTGAGCCTTCTTTAATCTGGGTTTGGACCCAAATAGAATGGACTCTGTCTTCCCTAAATGCAGTGACAGTCTATTGTCACACAGCCAGCTTTTTATCTTGGTGAGTTCCTCTCCTAGTCTACTTTGGAGTGTGTTCTTGTCTTTGTGCGAGATGAGCAGGGCTGCATCATCTGCAAATAAATACAAGTTACAGGAACATGCATCTCTTATGTCATAAATATAAAGTAAAAATAGCAGTGGTCCTAAAACACTCCCTTGCGGAACCCCACATACTACTAGTTTAGCATCTGACATAAAGCCATTAACCTCCACTTTCTGATCCCTGTCTGTCAGGTATGAGGTGCCCACTCTGTAGCGGTGCCATTCATCCCTATAGCCTTAACTTTATTAAGCAGTAGACTATGGTCAACTGTGTCTAAGGCTTTTTGGAGATCTAGTAACACCATCCCACACAGTTTCCCTTCGCCCATCTCCTTTCTAATGAAGTCATTCATGTAAAGTAAACATGAGTCTGTCGAGTAGGACTTCCTGAACCCTGACTGAAATCCATTACAGAAGATTTTCCCTATCAACATATTGTGATATCTGTTCATGCACCACTCTCTCTCTAAGATCTTAGATGTGACGCTCAGAATGTATACTGGCCTGTAGTTCCCAAAAAGGGATCTACTCCCTTTTTTAAACAGGGGAATAATCTTAGCACGTTTCGTGCAACTGGGTACAATGCCTTGTTACAGTGAGAGATTGATCAAATGTGCCAAACAAGGAGCTATCACCTGTGCCCCATCCCTTAAAAACTTGGCAGAAATATTATCAAGGCCAGTGGCCTTTGCCGTGTTAAGCTCTCCCAGCATTTCTGCTACCCTCTCAGCTGTCACTTTGGATAAAGAAAACTAATTGGCTGTACACCTTGTCTGGAGTAGAAACCCTGTATATACTCGTCCCCATATTCTCCTGTCTTGGGAGGCAGAGCCTCAACCAACTTGCTGGCTACTGAGGCAAAATAATTATTGAACTCATTGGCCACCTGTGCTTTATCAAATTCTATTGTGCCCTTTATTTCAAGGCCAATCGTGTGCTTTCCGTTATTGGCCTTGTCCCTGCAGCCCATGTCTTTTAGAGTCTTCCATAGCTTCTTCGAATCGGTTTTGTTTTCTTTTAGTAGATTCATGTAATATTCTTTTTTTGCTACCTTAATAAGTCTTTGTGCTTCATTTCTACATTTCTTGTAAATATCAGCATCAGCTTGGTCCTGTGTCTTTTTATACCTCTGCAGTGCCTCCTCCCTAGCTTGAATTGCATCTAAAATCTCTGGGTTGAGCCATGAACTTGAACTCTGCTTTATCCTAATTTGCTTAAGAGGAGCCATGGAATTCACTACTTGAATAAATAACTGGTTAAACAGATCCCAGGCTCCATCAACACAATCCAGTCTGAAAAAAGCTTAGCTCAGGAGGTAGAGCGTTGGTCTAGCAACCAGAAGATTGCCGGTTCAATCCCCAGCTCCTCCTATCACCAGGGGACTATAGTCCAATACCAGTATTAATTAGATGAATGCGTCTAATGGAGCAAATCAATTATTGGATGTGCTGCTGCCTTTCAGTAAACAATACTATCTATTAACTTCTTATGCTGCACTGTATTTTCAATTTCTTGATATTCTTGGTTTTATTTATTTATTTTTAATTTTAAACTTTATTTTATTATTGGCTTGTTTTAATGTGTTTTTTTTTTCTCTAATGCTCTTAATGTTTTATGTAAAGCACTTTAAATTGCCCTGTTGAAAGGTGCTATACAAAGAAAATTGCCTTGCCTAGGAGACTAGGAGGTTCGGCTTTCACAGACAGAGAAACAATTGGATGAACTATGTATCTTTGATGCTCCCATGCTCTTTGATACAATACCATTTTATAAGCATGCTGTGTTGCTGACGGAGACAGGGAGGTTGGATTGGTTTTAAGCTAGAAATGTTATTCATTTGTCTCAGGCCTTTGGCTCGCAGCTCAATGAAATATATAGAGAGACTGGGCACAAAACATCTTTTTCAATTAATTGTATGTATTTTGCCACATCTTGACAGTGAGAAAAGGCAAAGCATTCAGATCTTACAGAGCATTTTTTCTTTTTTAATTTCTTTTTTTTGCTCGTATCAAAGATCCGACAAGTTGGTACACTTTACCACCATCTCTTCATTCATTTCAATAATTGAAAAAAATTTGTAGAAATGATTTGAGCCAAAGAGCTTTTCAATTAAAAATGGAGTGCTGAGCAGTCTATGAAAAATCTATTTAAACTCAAAACATATATTATAGTCTGAGGGTGAATTTCAGATGGACAATATGTGCCTCAACAAATGATGAGAGGCATGTGAATTAAGTGTACATCAAATGCATTCTCAAAAACATCAAAGACCGCAGCCTCAGGTCAGGGCTCATAACCGTCAAACTATACGGCGCAATGTACGTCACCAAAGGCAAGCAGCCATTATCATGGCTTGCTAGCTAGCTAATTCACTTAACTATGTTATCTTACTGATAGCATTTTATCCAGATATTCTTTTTCTATCAGCTGCCGAAGCAAAAGAATTGTGTGAGTAATGTTACCTCATGGTAGGAAACGCTCAAAGCAATAAATGAAATACTTCACTTTCTATTTTTCTATCAATTCAATTCAATTTTATTTATAGTGTCAAATCACAACAGAAGTCATCTCAGGACACTTAACACATTGAGCAGGACTAGAATACGCTCAAAATTTCAAGAGTCAACACAATTTCAGAGTCCCAACAATTCCCAGGGGCAAGCGTTACAGCGACAGTGGCGAGAAAAAACTGCCTTAATAGGCTTTTAGGCAGAAATCTCGTGCAGCCCACACTGTAAAAAAAAAAACTGTAAAAAAACGGTCAAAGCACTGGCAGGAAAGTTTCCAAACGGATACCGTAAAATTACAGTCAATAACTGGATCACTGAACTACATACAATAACTGTAAAAATACAGAGTAAATTTTACAGTCAAAATTCATTACAATACAGTTTATTATAGTTTATAAATGCCATTATACTGTAAAATAACATCCATATTATGTCAAAAAACATTAAAAATCAGATACCCTTCTTGTCAATCACTGTAATTTTACAGTACTAAAAAACTGTAAAAAAACAGTCAAAGCACTGGCAGCAAAGTTTCCAAACGGATACCGTAAAATTACAGTAAATAACTGGATCACAGAACTACATACAATAACTGTAAAAATACAGAGTAGATTTAACAGTCAAAATTAATTAAAATATAGTATATTATAGTTGATACATGCCCATTATACTGTAAAATAACATACATACTATGTTAAAAAAAACATTAAAATCAGATAACTTTCAGATTAATCTCTGTAATTTCACGGTATACATTATTTATTTTAGGAAACAGCCAAGTCCATCTACAGTAACTTTATGTTAAAATACTATTTTTTCCATGTACATTAACAAAGTTATAACGTATAAAAACAAACTAGGTGCATAAAACTAAAGATAAATGTCTGCAAATTTACAGTATTAATCTGTCATTTTAGAGAATTAGCATATTTAAAAACAACCATAAGACAGTGGAAAAACAAGCTAAATACATGACAAATACATAAAAAAATAGCTACATTTAAGGCCAGTCCCTGTAAATTACGGGTTTTTAGTACTTTTTTTAATGGAATGGCCTTGTTTATCTAGAGTAATTTCCTGTTTAAATATTGTTCTTTAATGTACAATGACATGAAATAATGTATAAAAATGCCATAAATGCATTAAACAAACGATAAATGTCTGCCCATTTACAGTATTAATCTGTCATTTAAAGAATTACGAGATTTAAAAATGTTCATTGGACAGTGGAAAAGAAGCAGATTACATTAAAAATACATTAAAAAAAGCTAAATTTAAGGCCAATCCCTGTAAATTATGGGTATTTAGTAGTCATTTCATGAAACCGTCTTGTCCATCTACCCTGATTTGCTGCATAATTGTGGTTTCCCCAAGTAAAAAAAACAATGATACAATGTATAAACAAAATATGTACCTTTAATAAAATAGGAATTTCTGCACATTTACAGTGTTATTTTAATGAATTGGACAATGGAAAATTATACACTGTACATCAAAATGCATTAATAGGTATATTTAAAGATAATATCTGTACATTTATGGGATTTAACAATCATTTTAGTAAACTGAACAAATATTGTTAAAAAGTTTCATTTGACAGAAAAACAAGGATAGTAAGTCATTACACATTAAAACAGCTAAGGTGATCTCTGTAAATGTAAGGTATTCAGCAGTTACTTTATATAATTGTTCAATATAGTGTTTTACTTCCAAAATATTGTTTTTATATGAAAAAGTGAAAAGAAATAGGAATATTTCAGTATTTTGTACCCAGTAACACTGGAAAAGCCCCCTCCTATTCTATTGCATGGGCATAAGCAACAATCTATGATCAACTTTTTCAAACACTTGCAGTATAATCATACTGTAATCATCAGTATGTTATATTGAAAAACAAAGCTGTGCAGAACAAAGAAAAATCGCAAATCTGTGACTTATTTTATTTTTGAGTACCATGGAGTTCAAATAGTTACATGATATGGAATATATATATTTCTGGCGGTGGACCATAGTTATTAACAGAAAAGCATTGCAGATTTTTCTATTTTCACAGGCCATGTTTACAATAAGTAAACACTACACCAGTTTTATCCTTTAAAGTGATATTCATAACTTTAATGTTGTACTGTCCATACTGCAAGTCCAAAATATGTCATATATGGACCTGGTTTCATCCAGAAGCCATCAAAAGGGATGTGGAGGGGTAATACATCTCTGATATGAGGAGTCCTGAGAGGATAGGCGATGGGGTATATTTTATCCCCGACATCCCATCTCCTAAAATACATCTAAACAGAGCTAAATGTCTCTGGTGGATTAAGCTGTGTGGTTGACCAGTCAACTCAACGTAAAGAAGATAAACAAGGATGTCTACATTTGTTATAAGGTAAGTCAACATTGTGTATGTGTGGTATGGATTTTTTTTCACCGCAGTGAGAAAGCAACGTATCCCTGTGGGATGGCGATTAAAATTTGCATTTACAGACAAATTTACATAGGTTTTAGTAACATATACTAGCAGAATCTACTTATTGCCTGTTACGTGCAATAAGAGTAATTTTGAGGCCTTTTTCTCAATGCAAAGAATATTGGACTCTGTTCTACAATTGTGAAGCACAGGAGCAGCTTATGAAGACGATCAGCAATATTTGGACTTAGGTCATGGCTATTAAACTTTGTAACTACTTCTTGCAAACTAAACAAATGTAAAAATCATTTTAGAATACATTTGGGCAATACATACTGTGCGTCAGATCATTTCAAACTGCCTGTTCACTTGCTTGGCAGCTGGGGCCTCCTTAAATACCTCCGATTGTCCATCTAGGGAGAAAACAGGCATTTGTTTAGACAATCCATGTAAACCTTTTGGCATTTTACAGACAAACATTCATGAGAACTGAAATTATCGTTTCTAATTTGAGTTGCTTTTTTCTTATCATACATTACCAGGGTATATGCAGGAATCCTGAAGAGCATGGTGAGCAATTGTTTAATTGCAATTGCAATCTTTAATTTAGAAAAATCATAAGCCAAATACAACTCTATACTACAGTTAAATAATAATGGAACTGTCACTGAGAATAAAAAGTACATTTAATGTTAATGTTTCCGGTGTAGGAACCGGATCGCAAAAGTTGTCACAAGACAATGTGTAACAAGCTGATCTGGCAGGCTGAGCACGCCTGCACATCATTGTTTTTAATAGTCGTGGGGAGGGGGTGGCCTGCTTAGAGTTTGCAAAAAGCACCTAAAGGACTCTGACTGTGAGAAAAACTCCAAGCCAGCTTTCCTTGTTTCTTTCACTGAGGAGAGGCTACCTGATTTAACTGGAGGGGGACTATGATTCGTTTTCTATTTTGCATGTGTATGTGTGTGTACACTCACTTTTGCTGCGCAAGGTGAAGCATCGAGGAGTGTCTGTTTTCTTAGCCAGAAGACTCATTCTACAGCAGGTCCCGTCAGTGCTAATGGAGAGAGAACCAGGTCATTATTTCCACTAGAGGAATCATCAGGGTTTTTTGATTTGAAAATATATTTCACATTAATCATCACTCACTTCAGGTTGGCCTTGTGATCCACAAGCCACTGAGCATTTCTAGCAAAGCCAACAATGTGCCACTTTACTTCCAAACTAAGAGAGAAACAGGAGCAGAAGTAAAAGAGTGATAAATATTCTCTTTCGAGATTACACTCAACACAAAACTCTACTCCTATCAACATTATATTCTTAAAAGTAAGATATGCTCAAGTTAAAACATTAAAAATGTCAATCACAGATCCTGATAACGCTTCTCTATCTAAAATAGATTCATGCAGTTATATACTGAGTTTTACAGAGAAATAAATATGGTCTTACCTTCTCCAGGTCAGTCTCTTTTTTAACAGGCATGACATCAATACAAGCAGGCACGCACACACATAGGGGGAAACAGGAGAAGAAGAAAAAAGTCAGCCTGGCTCTGTCCAGAGCTAATCAAAGCTCACAAATTAACATGTACCAAAAATGTAATTTATCTATACAGTCTTGCTGCACCTCTGGTGGTAATGACAGCCAGTGCATCTCCACTGAGACAGGTAGGAAGTATGTCCATCTGCACAGGCTTTAATTGCAAGCTTGAATCTAGTTTTATAGATTGGAAAAATGTTATTGTCCTTACCATCTCCATGGAGTAGTCATTATCACTGGGAGTCATCCTCTATTATATATTAAATACATGTAACCCGTCTCCATTTTATGTCTCTGTTGTGTCCCAAGTTGGAAAGGAGACACAGGAGTCAGGACTGGATCTTTACTTGGCAACTGTGGTGACAAACAAAAACACACAGAAATCGTGAGCTGCGTGTGAGCTAGAAAAGGCTTTTTAACAAAATTATCAATTTTGCACAGTAAAATAAAAAATTACAAAAAATAACACAAATCCCCCGTGACCCTAAATACAGGATAAGCGGTAGAAAATGGATGGATGGATGGATAACACAAATTGGTCCTTTAGACAGGTTAGTCAATGCTTCAGTATTTAAAGTTCAACAGGAAACACAAAAATAAATATGGTAACCAGAAAACCCACATTTCACTACCTCAGTTTAACATTTAAATCCAATAGACTAATATCTCATTAAGCAGGCATGCATATAATTTAGCATCAACAGCATTTGTACAGAGCAAATAGACCCAGAGATTACATGCTTAACATACTAATACGCGCTGATTCGGTGTAGTCACGTGTAAAAAGACAGCCAATCGAGAGCTCCTGCCTGAGTTGTAACTGATATCAGACATTTACAGAGCTATGTACCATTCACTTGCAAATCTGAATACAGACATACAGATTTTTTTTTTCTTTTTTACACACACACACACATCTGAACACACGCGCGAGCGCGCGCGCACACACGCACACATCTGAACACGCACAGACAGATCTGAATACGCACACAGATCGTTTTGCAGCAATTATAACTCCATAATTAACACTCAAAACATTATTTAAACACAAACGAACAAAAATCTCCACACCTGTGGCGATAGACAGAAATAAACTCTCCTGGTGAAAAAAAGAGCAGACTCTAGCGAGGGAAGACGGCAATGAGCAGGCTAACGTAGCATGCTATAATGCTGGAAAAAAAACGTAAGATCTCAAGTCTCTGCGGGACTCATGCAGGACGAGTGGGACATTACAACCCAATTACGACTAACCTCTGTTCATGTTAGAAAAGCCTTTGACCGAAAGCGCGCGTTAACAATTAATACTTTAGCTGTAAAATAAAATGACCTGGCTGCCATCAGTCACTTAGTCACAAAACCATACAAAACGATAGCTATCTGCTAACTATAGCTTACGCCGTGGTAGCAATTTATCAGTGGGATGCTAACGTTAGCTTCAAGGCTTTCCACTCGAGGTATGAAAAGGAATTAAAATATCGTTCACATGCGTTATCTGGGAGACTTACCTCAAACAGCGTTTGGTTGACAATGTCCGTTGTGGCTGACTGTCTCATACGTCCTCCTTGGCTCCTTGAAGATGATGCGCCAAAAGCTCATAACGTCTTTCACTTGCATGACTCGTGACATGCCCACTACGAACCTGATTGGATGACACTCGCGCTAATCCTATCTTGTTGTCGTTCTTCAAACTTGGCTGGTTGGCCGTTATGGGCGGGACGAAGCAAACTGGAAATAGGCGCCAACTTTGAAATTTGAATCTTCCCTCGTCCGATTGTATTAAATTAAGGGTTAGGGTTAGGGTTATATATATATATTATAATAATAATAATATTCCTGGGGGAACGCTGCTTTTGGGCTGAATAAACTGGATGTATACTTTGTCTTACAACATCCTTGCATGCCTGATTAACAGGCAGGCTCATAGCAGAAGTCAGAAGTTCTGCGTTTGTGAGCTTGTAGATGGGCTATGTTCGATGCAGCATTCCTTGGCAATATTACACCGCAAGTTACATTATGTTAATCTAGTCATACTAGTTAAAGGTATATGTACTGTATTATATTTTACTTATCTTGTGTAACTGTATTGCGCATAGCAGTGGTTGGTATAACTGGTGGTGCAGGAAGACATGAACCCCCAAAGACTTTTTTACACAAATATTTATTAACTATGTAAAGCCTAGAACCATTCATTTTATTTGAAATTTACTCTTACTCTTAAGTAAAGTACATTTAAAAGCATGTACTTTTGGATACTTTAGTACCTTTAAAAGCAAGTACTTTTTTACTCTTACTCGAGTACCATGTCGACTGAGCTACTTTTACTTGTAACGGAGTAAATTTTGACCAGTAGTATTTGTACTCTTACTCAAGTACTGGGGTCGAGTACTCTTTCCATCTCTGGATATGCATTTGTATTAACATAATATTGTTGGAGGTGTATGTAAACATAATCTGTACTGTAGCCTACTCACATTCCTTTAATTCAATTGTTTTTAAAAAGTAGAAATGTGCATCTCCTGAAGAAAATGATGGATACTGCTGCAGTGTTGTTGCACATTGTAGAAGGTGTAGATGTTGCTAGCTGTTAATTGGTGGTTAAATGATTATACATGGTTCTTATCAAGATTATGGTAGCCTACTTTTCACAATTTGTATTGAATTATTATACCTTTTAAGACAATCAATTATGAAAGAAGAAAGAGCTGTTTATTTTATAAGGTACCATAACAACTAGTCGCCCCTCCACAAATTACATATATCCTGAAAGTAAAGTTGTAACATCAAATGAAACCTGATAGACTTAAAATGAGCTGGGCCCAACTACAGAAGAGGATATGGTCTATTTTCGGAACGGTGGGGTGTAACCTGATGAATCACAACTTAGTTTAATGCAGGTGTTATTAAAATCAAACACATTAAATACTTGGTGGCTGCACGGTGGTGTAGTGGGTAGCACTGTCGCTTCACAGCAAGAGGGTCCCGGGTTCGATTCCCGGGTCGGCCAGGGTTCCTTCTGTGTGGAGTTTGCATATTCTCCCCGTTTGAGCGTGGGTTCTCTCCGGCAGTCCAAAGACATGCAGGATGGGGATAGGTTCATTGATTACTCTAAATTGCCCATAGGTGTGAATGTGAGCGTAAATGATTGTCTGTCTCTACATGTTGGCCCTGTGATAGACTGGCGTCCTGTCCAGGGTGTACCCTGCCTTCGCCCAATGACAGCTTGGATCGGCTCCAGCCTAAATACAGGATAAGCGGTAGAAAATGGATGGATGGACATTAAATACTTTATAAATGAGACCAAACAAAAGTATTTAGGCAGTTGACACATTGTCATTTTTATTTCCTCTCATCAGTAAAAAAATATTCACATTTTAAATACTTTATAAATTAGATAAATACATGCATTTAGACTGCGTTAACAGGCTCTCCGGGTTTTTTCTTCCCACATGTGAGTCCCGATCCAGACTTTGGATTGGGCATATGGTATATCTATGTTTTTAAATGAAATTTTGATCTGGTGACACTTGCAGACGAAGTTACAGCTGTAGGCTACTATTTTGAAAGGCAAGGCGACCTCTGCATGAACCTAGCTGCTGCAGCAAAAACCGGATGGACGTGTCGACCCTGGTCCTTTCTCAGGTACACGCGTGGCAAACACGGGGGGTAACGTCAATAAACTTTCTAGCTTAATTTCATGTGGAAATGTATGTTTGGTGACTGTGAGAAGATATTGAAACAGTGTTTCTACCGCGCACACTAGCTTTGTGCTGGTCACTAGCATCCATCCAAACTAACAAAAAACAGCACTGCTGCTCAGAGGTATCTCCATGCAAATGATATTCAACGCATGCACTGACTAATAAATAACTACGTGTTTCTCGTCAGACATTCTGAGTGGTCTGACTCGGTTTTCATTCCAAAGCTGCACAGGTTCTACCATGCTACCATGTTAAGCGGTTTGTGAAATAATATATTGTTACTACAAAACGTGTATATAGAGACTTGTTCACACCAGAGCTAAAAGCTCCAAGTTTCAAGTGTGTTTTATTATCTACAGTTGTTGGTGTAACGCAAAATGGTGAATGTCTTTCTATGCCGCTTCTGTAGCCTTTCGTTAACATCAGGGCCGGCCCTGTACATCTGGGGGCCCTAAGCAGGATAAAATTGGGGGCCCTGCCTCACAGTGTATGTACTATCAAATATTCATAAAACCAGCAAAACCAAATCAGTCCTTAATTGGTCAGACAGATTAGCTGGCCACAGTGCTGGATCGCTCGGAGATAGAGGAGCAGAGTTCCCGGGGTTGGAAGAAATAGAGGAAGAGGATGTTGGTTGGTCAGCAGCATCATCAGTACCACTGGAGCTGTGGAGAAGATTAGTAGAATTTTTTTAGCCACTTGTGTACACACAATTTAATTTTCCAACAGAGATAAACATATTGTGGCAACAAACAAGAAACTTACCAACTGTATGACTGGAACCAGCCACAGGGGATGAGGATGTGGCAACATGAGGGTCGAATGATGATGGGCCTGATATGAAATAAGAACATTAACATTTGCTGTTATTAGTCGTTTTCTTAATTTTGAAGTCTGTTAGTTTAAAGCATTTTTTATCATAACTAATTCATACATAAGGTCAAGTTGTTGTCAATTAAGAGATTTATGATTGACCATTATGGTTACCTACCAGAAACATTTTCTCCTGAGCCAGGTGTTGCTGTAGAGTCATCTCCAGCTGCTGTAGAGTCATCTCCAGCTGCTGTGTGGGACAATTATAATTTATAAATGGACAATGCATTACATTCAGAGTAGATCAAACAATATACATCATACAAGGTAATCTCCAAGTACAATACCATGAATGATGATGATGATTTGAAAAGTTATTTTTTTAAATTGGCTGTTTAATCAGTTTTAATCAGTTTAAAGGTTGCACTGTCAAAAAAGTATTCAAAGAGAAGGCAGGGGACTCTTACCAGTGCCTCCATCATCACTGGTTGATGCTCCACCACCACCACCAAAGTTTTTCAGTATTGCTCCACCTGAGACAATAAAAATGATTTTACAATTATTTGTTTACAGAAAATAGTGCTATAAATTAATGTACGTCCAGGGGGATAGATTGCACAACTATTTACATATAAATTACACTCTTTACTGCTGAGTGTTTTTTTAACACTTAGATACAGTTGATATTCTGACCCTGGCCTGCACAGTATGGAGCAGGTGATTACTGACCCTTTATATTACTGCCTAGACTGAAACTTGAACCATAAATGTATTTTGCATGAATCAAATCAGCCATTAATAAATGGGTGATTGATCCTTCATCCCCTCACAGGCAAACAGCTGTTATCTTTTCACCGTAAACATACCTTAAAATCAGCCAGTACATGTTAACTGCAGCAGGCTAGGACATGTAGCAGCTAGCCAGCTAACACACGCACCTGTTAACGACGTTTAACGAAGTGTCTCATTAAAAAACCGACATGTTTTTCGGCTAAACGTTCATCTGGTAAACATAACATTACTTAGCCTTACCTTGTCCTTGTTTTTTTCTTCATCCTCGACCTTCTTCTTTGTCCTCTTTTCCGCACCTGGCGGATATATCCTTTTGGACATAGTAGCTCTCCAAATGCTAATTTTCACCTCCTCGCAAATCGCGTTCTCAGTGGGAGGGAGGGGGCCAGGGGGGAAGGGGTGGTGCGCGCTCGTTATCATTTTATGCTCTACGCTAGACACGCATACGGATACGGACGGAGCCTTCTGTCCGTTTTCTGCGTACATTTCGTCCGTACTTCTGTCCGTATCCTGCAAGCTTGCGGATGCGTACCGTTACGGACCAAACGTTGCAGTTCCAACGGAAATCGTGGGGGCAGTGTCGGGCATTGTACACAGAAAGTGCCGTGAATAGCATACACAAATTAAAAAACGTTTTAAAAATGACTGATCCCTGACGCGAGGAAGCGACTGGTGACCGCTAGTCGCTCAGCCGGCGTCACCGGTGAATTGTGCGAGTTCCCATGCTTAATGTGAGCAGCCACCCGGCGAAGCCAGTTGTCGAAAGCCCCGACGGACATCCTGATATACTGAAAATGACGTTCGTCGTCAATTTCTCTCATCGGTAAAACCAATGACTGGAATTCTCCGTCCACACTCAGGATGTATTCAGTGGTCTCACAGACCACCGCCGTCTACAACGCTGCCTGCGATTTTGCCTCCTTCTCAATAGATGCAGGATCATTATCTCCTCCATTGTCCAGTCGCCATGTTTGTTGTTATGATAAACTTGTTTTTTTGAAACTTTATTGGAGTAACGTTGTGAACGACGCCCTCGACGATGTTTTGCTCAACGTCCATAGGACAAAAAAAAAACGTAGAGGACGCATGAAAGCATGAGGGCAGCGACGTTTAACGTTGATAACGCACGTCTCTATTTACGCACGAAATGGAAGCATAAATGAGCCGGGAACAACGGGCTTACGTTTACGTATGCGTGTCACGGTCATTGTTGCCAGTTGGGTCAAGGGTTACACGTTGCCAGGTCAGAGACGGTTGGACTACTTTCTGTAAAATATTTGTTTGTTTGTTTGTTTGTTTGTTTGTTTGTTTACAGTAGTTTTCAGTGAATTACTTCGATGTATGATGCATGTATGTTTCATTTATACCATTATTTTCCCTTTTAAAAAAACACTTTGAACATTATTAATTACCCGCAATTTTAAGGAAAACATTTTGAATGACTGGTGATTTCTGTAATTTTGTATGTTTTGTTATCATGGAGAGCAATCTGTAAATTAATACCTCAGATTTAATGTAAAATTACATTCCAATCTTTACAAATATAATAAATTGCTATGAAAACATAATATTAACATGATCTTAAATCATGGTAAATTACCTGGAATTTTAATGGCAAAAATGGCAAAATTACTCCCAATATCTCCAAATCTACAGGCATTTGTTTGTTTGTAGGTCAAAACTTTAATAAAAAAAAAAACATTTTATACCAAATTCCAGTGGAATGTGTACTAATACAATACAATAAAAAAAAAAATTAATTACTCTCAATATCTGTAAATCTACAGACATATTTATATTTATTGTTTAAAAAAGCAAAACATCTGTTAGAATACAGAATACTTTCTGTAAAACTGCAATTTTTAAAGTGCACGTTCCGTAAAATAAAATTTTAAATTGTCTTTCTACAGTAATGTACAGTTAAAAAGCATAAACTATCACTTCAACGACGCATGCTAAATCAACTGCAATTTTTAGGAAAAAACTACAGATTTCTGTAATTTTTTTTATATACATTTCTTCATTACAATTATTAGGAAGGATCTGTAAAATGACATCACACATGATGTAAACTTGCATTTGAATATGAAAAAGACATGTTAAGTTGCCTTTAAAAACATAATAATAATGTAATCTTATTATGGTTGTTAGTTGTAATTTTCAGGGTAAATGTTTAAATTACTGCTAATATATGTTAATCTACAGCTACTATCTTATTGAAAATGCCGATAACCTGTAAAAAAAAAAAAAAAAACATTTTATAGAAATTACAGTGGAATGTGTACTTATACAATACCAATTTTATACCAAATTTAAATTACTCCCAATATCTGTAAATCTACATGCATTTTATTGTTTAAAAAAAGCAAAACATCTGTTAGAATACAGAAAACTTACTGTAAAATTACATTATTTAAAGTGCACTTTTTGTAAATTAATATATTTTAAATTGTCTTTATACAGTAATGTACAGTAAATTACGTTTGTGTTTGTACAAATACTACTCATTACCTCTAAAAAACATAAAATCACCTTAACCACATATGCTTAATGACCTACAATTTTATGGAAAACACTGCAGATTTCTGTAATTTTATGTACATTTCTTCATTATCAATATCAGGAAAGATACGTAAAATTACATCACATTTTATGTAAAATTACATTTGAATATGAAAGAAACATGTTAAATTACCGTTAAAAAACATAGTAATAATGTAATATTATATTATTGGTAATAACATGTAATTCTAAATGTAAATATTTAAATTACTGCTAGTATCTGTTAATTTACAGTTATTACATTGTCTTATGGTAAATGGTAATAAACCTGTGAAAAAATACAGAAAATTGTATGTAAAATTAGATCTAAAGCTGTACAAATACAATGGATTTTCATTAAAAAACATAATATTGATGTAATCTTACATTATGGTTAATTAACTGTAATTTTAAACATAAAACCTGAAATTACTAAAAATATCTGTAAATCTACTGGTATTTCATTGTTTAATTGGAAAACAGGAAAAATCTGTAAAAAACTACAGAGTATTTCCTGTAAAATTACATTTTTTTTTTACAGTGCAGGCCCTTGGGTTCCAACTGCATTTGGTGTTGGTAGTATTGTAGTAGTAGCATTAACAGTTGTGGTGGTATTAACAGAAGCAATAGTATCAACAGTAGTAGTCCATGGCAGCAGGCACAGCCACGCCGAGATGGATCCATCCCAACCACGTCGCCGTAGACCAGACAGCAGGAGTAGTTGAGCAGTCACACAGCGGGCAGGTGGAGCTACAATGTGGTGTTTCCAGCTTCAGGCCAGTTAGCAGTCTGCAACGGTCAGGACCTCAGTGGACTCTGCTGGACCAGAAAGCATAGCCAGACTCCCAGGAGTAATCCTGGGATTAGTCAAGTTTGTAACAGTAGAGATGCCAATTTTAGTCAATTACTTTAATTAAAAATACTGGCGGTAAGAGGCAAACAAGACCACAACATCGGTGCAGTCCGGATCAGGTTCCACCACGGTCCAGGGAGACCTGCTAGGCAAGAGAGCCCTAGCTATAAGCGGTGTCAAAGAGAAAGGTTTCAAGCCTACTCTTAAATGTGGGAACAGTGTCTGTCTCACGAACCAGAACCGGAAGACGGTTCCACAGAAGAGGAGCTTGATGGCTGAAAGCTCTGGCCCCTGTTCTAATTTTGGAGTCTAGAAACTACAAGTAACCCTTTATTCTGAGAGTGTAGTGCTCTAGGAGGACAGTAGGGTTTAATGAGCTCTTTAAGATATGATGGTGCCTGTCCATTAAGAGCCTTGTAAGTAAGGAGAGGGATTTTAAATTCTATTCTGGATTTCACTGGGAGCCAGTGCAGAGAAGCTTATACAGGACAAATGTGATCCCTTCTTCTGGTTTTAGTCAGAACACGAGCTGCAGCATTCTGGACCAGCTGGAGAGATTTAAGAGATTTATTAGAACAGCCTGATAATAAAGAATTACAATAATCCAGCCTTGAGGTAACAAATGCATGGACGAGTTTTTCTGTATCTTTTTGAGATAGCATTGGCCTAATTTTAGTAATGTTACACAGGTGAAAGTAGGCTGTCCTCGTGGTTTGTTTAATATGCGAGTCAAAGGACAGGTCCTGATCAAAGATAACTCCAAGGTTTCTTACAGTAGCATTTGAGGCGATGGCAATCCCATCAATAGTCGCTATATCTTTAGACAGCGAGCTTCGGAGGAGTTTAGGCCCAAGTACAATAACTTCCGTTTTATCGGAGTTTAACATCAGGAAATTGCAGGTCATCCAGTATTTTATGTCATCAACACATGCCTGGAGTTTAACTAGCTGATTGGTTTCTTCAGGCTTGATCGATAGATATAACTGAGTATCATCAGCATAACAATGGAAGTTTATAGAGTGTCCTCTAATAATGTTGCCTAAATAATAATAATAAACTTTATTTGTATAGCACCTTTCAAAACACAGTTACAAAGTGCTTTACAGATCAAGTAAAAATAACATCGTCATCACCAACAATTAAAAAAAAACCCATAAAACCACAAAAACCTGATCTGCTTTGCAGAGTGAGATAAAACAGTCAGGTTAAAGGCATAAAACAATAATCATATTGACAATAGAGCAAATACAATAGATGGAGTAAAACATAAAAAATAAAAATAAAACAATTAAAACAATAAGGGGGCAAACACCAGAGCTACTCCAAAAAGTAGGTTTTAAGACCTGACTTAAAAGAGGGCAGTGAATTTGCTGACCTTAGCTCCTCAGGCAGGGAGTTCCACAGCTGTGGGGCTCTGATAGAAAATGCCCGATCACCTTTAGAAGCTAGGCGGGCTGTGGGAGCAGTTAGAAGGGTCAACCTGGAGGAGCGCAGACAGCGACTGGGCTCGTAGGGTAGAAGTAGCTCTGAGATAAAAGAGGGGGCAAGGCCATGTAGGGCTTTAAAAGTAATGAGTAATAGTTTAAAATCAATCCTAAATTTAACTGGTAGCCAATGCAGAGTGGCAAGGACAGGTGTTATGTGGTCTTGTCTCCTTGTATTGGTTAAAAGTCGCGCAGCTGAATTCTGGAAAAGCTGGAGACGGGAGATGGCCTTTTGACTCAGTCCTGCATATAGCGAAATACAATAATCCAGCCTGGAGGAAACAAATGCGTGAATGACTTTTTCAAGGTCTGCTTGGGAAAGGAAGGGATTAACCTTAGCAATGTTTCTGATTTGCAGGAAACAGGATTGAATTACCTTGGTTATCTGTTGCTCAAAGCACAGCTGTGAGTCAAAAATAACGCCCAAGTTTCGGGCAGAGTGTTTAATGTTAGAGGACAATGGACCAAAATTATTTTTTTGATTACTGGTTTGGTTGGGGGTCCGAAAAGAATGAATTCTGTTTTGGATTCATTCAGCTGGAGGAAGTTTTGAGACAGCCAACATTTAATATCATGAAGACGGGCGAGAATTCTGGCACATTCATCAGTGTTGTTGCCAGAAAGCGGTAGATACAGTTGCGTGTCGTCTGCGTAAAAATGAAAGTTAATTTTATGATTGTTAATAATTTCACCCAAGGGAAGCATGTATATAGAAAAAAGCAGTGCACCGAGAATTGACCCCTGGGGTACACCAGATAAAAATGGGGCAATTGATGAGGAGAAATCCCCCATCACAACCGAAAAAAGATCTGTCGGAGAGGTAAGAACGAAACCATGCAAGGGCGGTGTCCTTGATACCAACGTGATTTTCCAGGCGGTTTAAGAGGATTTCATGGTCAACAGTGTCAAATGCAGAACTTAAATCTAGTAAAATTAGGATTGAACAGGCCCCAGAATCAGCAGTGAGCAATACGTCATTTGTGACTTTAATGAGAGCTGTTTCTGTGCTGTGGTGGGTCCGAAATCCAGATTAATATTTTTCAAAGATACTACAGCTATTCATGTAAGTGATAAGTTGAGATGCAACACACTTTTCTAAAATTTTAGATATAAAAGGTAGGTTTGAAATTGGTCTAAAATTGTTTAAAACAAAAGGGTCGAGGGTGGGTTTCTTCAGAAAAGGACGGACGATGGCTTTTTTGAAGCCTAGTGGGAAGGAGCCAGTAGTTAGTGAACAGTTGATAATGGACTGAATTTGGGGGCTGACTGTCTGAAATACCTCTTTGAGAAATCTAGTTGGGATAGTGTCTAACTGACAGGTGGAGGAATTTAGATGGTTAATTAGCTCCTCTAAATCTGACAGAGAGATTTGCTTAAAGTGGGACAGAGTTGTGGATGGTTCTGTAAGAGTGGGAAGATTTCTTGACAGAGGAGTGATACACCGTCTAATGTCGTCTATTTTGTTGATAAAGTGATGGAGAAACTGCTCACATCCTTTCAGTGGAGGCTTCAATCGGCTGGTTGGGTGGAGGGCTAACCACAGAATGTATTGTCTGAAATAACACCCTGGGGTTGTGGCAGGTACTTGCTACAAGATCAGAGAAGTATGAGTACCTTGCTTGCTTGATGGCTTGTTGATAGGCACACATTACATTTTTGAGTTTATCAAATGAATCCTTCTTCCATTTTCTTTCCGCTTTCTTGCGTTGCCTCTTTATACTCCTAGTGTACTCATTAAGCCAGGGGAGGGCATTCTGTTTAGTTCGTTTACTTTTGACGGGGGCAATTTCATCAAGGACTGTCAAACACGTGCTGTTAAAATGGTCCAGCAGATCATCTACAGATACATTTTTGTGGTTAGGGCTGTTACTGGTAGGGGCAGCTAAGAACATATTGTTGAAATGGCTAGCTGATTCAGAATTAAAAAACCGAGAGTGGGTACAAGTAGAAGGCTTGACAGCAGGAGGCAGAAGAAGAGTATGGAAGATGACAGCTTTGTGATCGGAGACATTAAAGTCAAGTAATTCAAAATTATCCAGGGAGACACCGTGAGACATTACAAGGTCTAGAGTATGCCCCTTATTGTGAGTTGGATTTTTAACCAGTTGCTCAAGATTAAACGACTCCAGAAGGGTAATAAAATCTGTGGTAAAACAAGATGTGGAGGGACAACAGACGTGAATATTAAAATCACCTACAATGAGTACTTTGTCATAATTGGGCATAATTGAAGAAAGAAATTCAGAGAATTCTTGAATGAAAACAGTGTTCGTCTTAGGCGGCCTATAAACTAACACACACAATATAGGATGTTGGCCATTTAGCAAAAAACCCAGAGACTCGAAGGAGGAGAAAGTATTGAGGGAGACAGGGGAGCATTTATAGTTGTTATTAAAGATAACAGCTACCCCACCTCCACGACCAGACAATCTGGGTTGACTAAGACATGAATAGTTAGGGGGACATGTTTCACTAAGTGGAATGGAGTAACCAGGGCTTAACCAGGACTCTGTGATAAAGAAGAAGTCAATATTGTTAGACATGATGAGATCTTGGCACAAAAAGGACTTGTTTGCAAGAGACCTGACATTAAGAAGACAGAAAACTGCAGCATGGCTGTGGATGGCCTTAGCAGTGGCAGTTGAAAAGAGTGATTGATGATGATCTGAAGCGAGTTTAGGCTTATATGTTACAGAGAGTGGAATGGGAACTAAATTTGGTCTTATAGTGAAATTTTTCATACAGCTGTATTGGGAAGTGGCACGATTGAGTGAGATCCTGGTGGGTATGTCTTCGAGGAAGAAGTCAGCCGGACCCAGAGGGAGATGCTCTTCATTTTGGTTAGGAGTGGTTTCTTGAGCAGGGTCATGCTGAGGTGTGTATCAATCAGAGTTAAAAGCAATATGGTTTATGAAATTTTGTATGAGTTGTTTGGTGCCTTTTTGATTTGGATGCAGACCATCAGGTTTGTAAAGGTCATGTCTGGTCCAAAAACAGTCAAAGTTACTGATAAAGCCATGCCCGGTTGCTGTGCAAAAGGATTCCAACCATTCATGTACACTGTTTAAGCGACTGAAGCGCTCAGGGCTCTTTGAAGTAGTGGGAATGGGACCAGAAAAAATGCAGGTTTTACCAAGGCTCTGAATTGTGACTGCGAGAGACTCTAATTGATCGCGAAGTGCAATTGATTGTCTGAGCATAACATCATTTGGGCACACATGTACAATCAGTGTGTGGACAGAAGGGTGGAGGTCTGTGAGCACTGGGATCAGTTCATTTAGATCCGCAGCTTTGGCACCAGCAAGACAGTAAGTGATTGCGCCAGGAAGCTCAATGGATCTTGTTATGGAGTCACCAATAATGAGGATCTCCGGTTGTCTGTTCTTGCAACCATCACTGTAGACAGAGAGCTTGGAGGAGTGATGTTGCAGAATGCCGCTAGGAGTGGTAGCTGGGATTGCGCTCTGGCCAGGTGAGTCGATTGAGACAAATGCAACTGGTGAGTGACTGCTTCCGATGACGTCATCACTGGCCGCCGCTGTTGCTGGTGCTCCGCTGGGCAGGAGAGACGATGGCAGGGGGCCAGGAGGAAAACGCTCGGAAATCAGAGTGGCAGGGGGAGAAAAACATCGACGGCGTTTTTCATGAGATTCGGTGTTTATTGGGGATATGCAACGCTTTCCTTTCAAGTTGGAGCGGGTCGGGATTAGCTGCTCCGGAGCAGTCGATTGAGCCGCTAGCTCTGTTAGCTTTTCCAGCGGTGAAAAAAAGTTTGACAGTGGAAAAGAGTCATCGTCTCCATCTAGTGAAAACAGCGGGAGAGAAATTCGTCCTTGTTTCTTCACGACGGACGTCCAGGGCCGAGGACAAACATCCGATGGGCCTGGATTTTCGGCATCTGTCGGGCTGGCAGGGCTGTGAGGCACGTCCTGCTGTAGCACATCTAGCCGGGAGAGGAGCAGAGTTTGCCGCTGAAGGACAACATCCATGAGGTTCTCGATGTGGTGGAGTTCAGACCTCAGGCTGGACAGCTCGGACTCCATTTGGGTAAAATGCAATCTGCAGACACTGAATGTGTAGGTGTGGAATGCAGCCGTGTCCGGTCCTGTTCTGGTCCTGTTCTGTCACAATTCTGTCACAATTCCTGTTCTGTCACAATTCAAACATCCTTCAGTCTCGCTCTTCAGAGGGATGCTCTGAAGGACTAAAGGAAGCATATATAAGTTGAAAAGAATTCGTCCGAGCACAGAACCTTGAGGAACACCGTATTTAACTTCAGTGTGCCTGGAGGATTTTTCATTGACATGCACAAACTGAGATCGATTGGATAAATAGGACTTAAACCAGCTTAATGCGGTTCCTTTGATGCCAATTAATTTTTCCAGTCTATATATTAGAATCTCATGGTTAATGGTGTCGAACGCAGCACTAAGATCTAGCAGGACAAGTACAGAAACCAGTCCTTTGTCAGAAACAATAAGAAGGTAATTTGTAATTTTCACCAGAGCCGTCTCTGTACTATGATGTACTCTAAATCCTGACTGGAAGTCCTCAAGTAGACTGTTATTGTTGAGAAAGTCACAAAGCTGATTGGCGACTACTTTCTCAAGGATCTTAGAGAGAAAAGGAAAATTTGATATTGGTCTGTAGTTTGATAAAACCCCTGGATCTAGAGTAGGCTTCTTAAGAAGAGGTTTAATTATAGCTACTTTAAATGACTGTGGCACATAGCCTGTTAATAAAGACACATTGATCATATCTAATAGTGAAGCGCTAACTAAGGGTAAGACTTCTTTCAGTAGCCTGGTTGGTATCGGGTCTAGGAGACAGGTTGAAGGTTTAGAAGAAGAGATCATTGACGTTAGTTGGTTTAGGTTGATTGGAGAAAAGCAGTCTAAATATATATCAGGGGCCCTAGTTTCGTAAACCAGGCGCAGTCAGCTTTCAGCGCACCTGCGCCGCGCCGACGGGGTGTGTCCGCCTGGACTTTGCAAGTTTCGTGCACCGTGCAGGCTCGCGCAGGCACACCTCCCGTCTCGCCCACCGGCGCAAGTGGGAAAGAGGGAGGAGAAGAAGGCGTGAGTGGGAGACGAGGAGGAGACGAGGCGTGGACTGGGATTAATACAGCCGATTCAGATCTTCACCAATCAAATGAGCTCCTCTCCTCACCTTTAATGCGTTAGGGGAGGTTCAGTGCAAGATCCGTCACTTGACAACCCGATGACAGAAGCAGCGCCGCCGCTCCCACCACGCGCATCACGCGCTGTGCGCGCGTATCATAATAATAACAATGCCCACATTATAAGAAACAGGAGAGAGAGAGGGAGGTGTTTTGGTCCGAGAGGCTGAGTTTCCGTTACGCGTGCCATCCGCCTTTGATCTGACGTCAGATGTGACAGGACAATCTATATAGATATAAATTCCCGTGTTGATTCATTAGTTGCATTAAAAAGTGTTTGTTTGATTATTTATTGCATTTAAATGTGCCTGGAACTGTGGAAACCTGCCTGTGAGGTCTCGGTGACGTGTGCGCTCTGCGCGCCGTCAGCCAAACTTCCGATCCGCCAGCTGTGATTCGCATTGAATCAATGGACTTTATTTACGCCTTGCGCTGAAAGTAGACCAGGTCGGAGCTGGCGAGCTTTCAGCGCAGTCTCGGCGAGGCTTTTTGCCACGAAACTTCCGCTACGCCAAGCTGAATCTGTGACGCCTCCCCCTGCTGCGCCGCCACACCCATCTTGGCGCAGGCGATCCACCAAACTGCCAAACTGACGGTGCGCAAGGCTGCACGGGTCGAAACTTGCACTGCGCCAGCTGCGCCACCCTGCGCCGCCCTGCGCTGGTCTACGAAACTAGGGCCCCAGGTCTTAATGCTAGTTCTAAAACTCCTGAGTTTGAGGGTAACGCGGTTCCAATTGAAGGCAAGATGCAAGTAATTTTGTCGCGGATTGCTAGAATTTTATCATTAAAAAAGTTCATAAAGTCCTTACTACTAAGATCTCTAGGAATGCATGGCTCAGTAGAGCTGTGACTCTTTGTCAGCCTGGCTACAGTACTGAAAAGAAATCTAGGGTTGTTTTTATTTTCCTCTATTAAAGATGAGTAGTAGGCTGCTCTGGCATTACGGAGAGCCTTCTTATACGTTTTAAGACAGTCCTGCCAAACTAGGTGGAATTCTTCCAGTTTGGTGGAGCGCCAGATGGTTTCAAGTTTACACAATTTTTGTTTTAATTCACGAGTTTGGGAGTTATACCAGGGAGCTAACTTCCTATGTTTTATAGTTTTCTGTTTTAGCGGAGCAACAGAGTCGAGAGTCGTTCGCAGTAGGCTTCCAGATTCATCTATAAGAGAATCGATCTGGGAGGGACTAAGATTAACATAAAAGTCCTCCTTTTCATTAAGACATGGAAGTGAACTCAAGACTGGTGGAATTACTTCCTTAAACTTAGCTACTGCTCTATCCGATAGACACTGAGAGTAGTAGCTTTTTCCTAGAGGATCAAAGTCCAGCAACAATAAGTCAAAGGTTATCAAGTAATGGTCAGATAAAGAAGAATTTTGAGGAAAGATTATTAAGTTTTCGATTTCAACGCCATAAGATAAGACGATGTCGAGAGTGTGGCTATGACAGTGAGTTGGTTTCTGTACACTCTGACTGAAGCCAATAGAATCTATTAAGGAAGTAAATGCTACACTAAGGCTGTCATTTACAACGTCCACATGGACATTAAAATCCCCCACAATAATTACTTTATCTGATTTAAGGACTAAACTTGATAGCAACTCAGAGAATTCAGATAGGAATTCAGAGTATGGACCAGGAGCACGATACACAATAACAAACAGAATTGGCTGCATTGTTTTCCAGTTTGGGTGCGAAAGGCTGAGAATCAGACTCTCAAATGAGTTATAATATAGTTTTGGTTTCGGATTGATCGACAGGCTTGAATAAAAAATGGCTGCAACTCCTCCTCCACGTCTGCTGCCTCGAGATATATGAGTATCAATATGGCTGGGAGGACTAGCTTCGTTTAAGCAAACATAGTCTTCATCACGCAGCCAGGTTTCAGTCAGGCAGAATAAATCAATATGATTATCTGATATTAAGTCAATGACTAATACTGCTTTGGATGAGAGAGAGATAATGTTTAAGAGTCCACATTTAATTCTCTTATTTTGTTTTACTACATCGGAAGTGCTAATTTTTATTAGGTTTTCATGTGAAATCTCTCTTCGGTTTGACCTTATTAATTTGGTTGGTCGGGGGACAGACACCGTTCTTATGTGGTTTTGGTTTTGAGTGGGTGACTGCTCTAAAGGAGGCGCAGAGAAGTGTGTAGGACTGCAACTCTGCTTCCTGGTCTCAACACTGGTTTGTCATGTTCTAGGACTACCAATCAGATCAGCGATGTTTCTAGATAGGAGAGCAGCTCCATCCAATGTGGGGTGAATGCCATCTCTCCTGATCAGACCAGGTTTTCCCCAGAAAGGCTGCCAATTATTAACGAAGCCCACATCATTATCTGGACACCACCTCGACAGCCAGCGGTGGAAAGATGACATGCGGCTATACATGTCATCACTAGTAAAGTTTGGCAGGGGACCAGAGAAAACTGACAACCTGACAAATCGCACCTTTCAGTTCACATGGAACAGCTCTATGTCCAAACCCTGTTCTCTGGACACGGGTGTCCCTCAAGGCTCAGTATTCTGCTTCTGTTCTCACTATACACCAGATCACTAGGTTCTGTTATCACATCGCATGGATTCTCCTACCATTGCTACGCAGATGACACCCAGCTGTTCCTCTCTTTTCCCCCGTCCTCTGACGCTCACATTGCAACTCTCGGACTGTCTGGCTGACATCTCTGTCTGGACAACTGCACATCACCTCAAGCTTAACCTGAATAAAACCGAACTCCTCTTCATCCCAGGGAAAGACTGCCCTTGCATGGACCTGTCGGTCACTGTCGAGGGCATCACAGTATTACCTTCCTCAACTGCGAGGAACCTGGGTGTAATCCTCGATAACCAACTATCCTGCACCCCCAACATCACTGCTGTGGCCCGAGCCTGCAGATTTGCCCTCTACAATATCCGCAGGATTCGGACCTTCCTCACAAAGGATGCAACGCATCTCTTGGTCCAAGCACTGGTCATCTCCCGCCTTGACTACTGCAACTCTCTCCTGGCCGGACTCCCGGCCTCTGCGATTAAACCATTGCAGCGTATCCAGAACGCTGCAGCACGCCTTATCTTCAATCTACCCAAATTCTCCCATGTGACCCCCCTCCTCCGTGACCTGTTGCAGCACGCATCCAATTCAAGACGATGACACCGGCCTTCAGGGCCATCAATGGAGCGGCACCTGTCTACCTTCAAACACTGGTCAAACCTCATGTCCCGAAGCGAGCACTTCGCTCCTCTACTTCAGCTGGCCGGCTGGTACCACCATCGCTGAAATCAAACAAATGTCGCTCAGCAAAGTCCAGACTCTTCTCTGTTCTGGCGCCTCAGTGGTGGAACGAACTCCCGACCAATGTCAGGACAGCAGAGTCATCTTCCGAAAAAGGCTCAAGACTCACCTGTTCAGACTTCACCTCGACTCTACATAGCATGACCCACTAACACCCCCCCCCCCCCAAAAAAAAAACCTTACCTATAGCACTCTGATCTTAGCACTGTTGCTCTTGAAGTACTACTTTACTGAGATGAGGACCTAACACTTGTTCTATTTTTAGCTCTTACTGCATCGGCAATGATACGTTGTGGTTTCTTTGTTTCCTTCTTTTGACAAATGTACTTATTGTAAGTCGCTTTGGACAAAAGCGTCTGCTAAATGACCTAAATGTAAATGTAAATATAAAACTATGGAGTCTGACATTGTTTTTGCATATTCACACACCGAGCCAACATTCATTTTAGTGACCTCCGATTGGCGTAATCGGGTGTCATTAACGCCGACTTGAATAATCAATCGATGTCGCCCGCTCTGGCCCCTGGGACACATTTGACTATGGTCGCTGGTGTCGCTATTTTCACGTGTCTCACTATGGAGCTGCCAATGACCAGAGATGGCTTTTCAGTGGGTGTGTTGCTGAGTGGGGAAAATCGATTGGACACGTGAACATGGTGGTTAACCGTGGGCTTCGGTTTAGAACTATGCCTCCTTCGGACATTCACCCAGCCTCCTCGGGGTTTGCCGGGGGACGGCTAGCTGCTATGCTATGTCTGTCCCCACCGTGTACAGCAGGGATGCCAGGGTTATGGCCCGCGGGCCGGACCCGGCCCGACTGTACGTCACTTCACTAGCTCTCGAAAATCTTTTAAACTGAATGTTGTCCATGTTAAATAAAGACAGATTCAGCAACTGCATAGCTTATTTCTCGCTTAAAATGTTTTCAGAAACACATTTCGGGGAACTATTGTCAAATGAGCAACCATGTTGGTCGATTTGAAATCCGGGAGCAGACAGGACAGCTGTGAAAGCGATCGTCCAATCAGGTGCAGCCATGTAGTGTGCACGTGATTGCATGAAGGAGAGCGCCTGTCAATCGTCCTCCTTTGTAATGTATGTAATTTAGGCCTCATTGTGAGGCTATTTTGGTGCCAATGCAATTTATTTTTGATGTGTAGGCCTTCATGAATACTTTCAAATAGCCTACCTATCCATATGTTGAGTCAATGTTCAGGGCTGTACGTTAGAATCTCATGGTTAATGGCACTAGTGTTACAGAGGCTGACAGTTTTTTAGCACAGGATCAGAGAGTTGTACCACACCCTAAAAATGCAGAAGAAGCATCTTTATTACACTTTAACTCATTTTTACATAACAGACGTTAAAACACTGCCAGTCTAAAGACTGTCTGCTGCTTTGTAAATGGCCTCCTGGCCCTCTGGGAAGTGGCCAGCCATTTTTACGCAACCTTGGTCGGGTCAAAGTCATGGACGTCGGAACTATTTTCTGAGAGGGGGGGCAGGATTTTTGTTGGGAGGGTCAGGGGAGAGACACACACAATGATTAACTGGATAAACGGTCTGTGTACGTTGCGGCCATCTGTATTCTCTTACAGCTTTAAAATAAACATTTTTAAAAGAACAGGCTCAGGGCCACTTGCTTCAAGGAAATGGTTATCCAGGTGGAAAATGTTTTTGTTTTGTGTGTGTGTGTGTGTGTGCGTGTGTGTGTGTGTGTGTGTGGAAGGATTTTTGCTGGGAGAACTAATCCGCTTTTAACTAACACATGAACATTAAGTCTTTGTTAAATCAGCAATACCAAAACGCTTAGCACACATAAGGAGGCGGTGGGGGTGATTGGGGTAACCTGGGGCAACAAATGGCAATTGGAAGGAATATGAGAATTTGGTGGCATGCGTGTAATTTGAATTGAAGTATTAATCTTTCCATCCCCCAACCCACATTTTCCTCCGTATCGCAACTACAAGTTTTGCAACATGTTTAATCGCAAGAAGCGATTCACAATACAAGAATCCAAATTGCTGAAGTCGCAGCGATCAATCAGATGGGTTGTAATCACCAAGCTGTGGTTGTATAATGGAAAAATGTACTTGAGTACTTAAGTTAACAACATTTTTTATCAAACATTAGTGAATGTTGAGTGACGAAGTTTGGAACTGTCTTTTTAAAGTTCTCATGTGAGGTTTTTTTCTACGACATCAAATTCAGCTAACGTGTGAACATTTTTACATCCACATTTCACATTGTATTCTAAACGTTCACACATCAAGTCCACAAGCTCTTGCATCTTGGAACATATTTACCATCATAGTCTCAGCAAAGTAACAGAAAGCGTCAGGTTTGTTATTGCTGCCCTATAGGCTACACCGAATACACCAATACAATAGGCCGTTGACTCTAATGCCTGGTTCACACTGGCCGCGGAAGCGGTAGTAAAGTTCACACCAGACGCAGAGCCCCGCATATAGGCGCGGCCGTCCCGCGCGGTGGAGCGATCATTTCGGCGTCTGCTCTATATTTTGCGCGTGACGCGAGCGAACACATCAATTCTGGCAGGAAATCACACAAAGAAACACGAGACAATCCGGTCAATTTTCAAAATAAAAGCAATTTTCAAAATGAAATACCGCGTTTGACAAATGTGATCATATTTGTGTATCTCAACTCGCATTGGGAAACAGGAAGAGACAATACATTTAATAAATGTGAAGAGTAGATATGTGTATTTCAACGGTATATCTGCACTACCATACACACTCTCGCTGTCTGTGTGTGTGTGTGTGTCTCTCTCTCTCTCTCTCGAACGGATAAATACAAGAATTGTTCAAACTTCTTGGTTGCAGAAAAATGGGGTATTAATTTTATGGGGTTATTTACTCGATAAAGAAAAAAATTGCTCTGAATGAACAACAGCTGAGCAGAAGCGCTTGTCGACCGTCGCAGAGAAATACGCGTCTGGTGTGAACAGGGGGGCAGCGGACCGCGCGTGATTTTCGTCGGCGCGCTGCCGGTGTGAACCCGGCGTAAGGGCCCTAGTTTCGTACACCAAGCACAGTCGGGGCTCAGCGCACTTGCGCCGCACCAACAGGGTGTGTCCGCCTGGACTTTGCAAGTTCTCCTCCCGTTACTCCTACCCCCGCAAGTGGGAAAGAGGGAGGAGAGAAGGCATAAGTGGGAGACGAGGAGGAGAGAAGGTGTGGGGTGATCTTCACCAATCAAATGACCTCCTCTTCTCACCTTTAATTCGCCGAGGCGAGGTGCAATGCAAGTTTCGTCACTTGACAACCCAATGACAGAAGAATGACAGCAGCAGCGACAGATGGCTGAGAGAGATGTGAACTCGTTAGTTTACATCACAGTTTCAGCTGTGTTAATTGACGCAGGTGATCCACCAAACTGCCAAACTGACCGTGCGCAAGGCTGCACTGGTCGAAACTTGCATTGCGCCGGCTCCGCGACCCTGTGCTGCGCCAAGAAACTAGGGCCCTAAATGGGACCATAATTTACTAAATGGACTTGAAATTAGCAGTTGAGACAATAAACTCATCTTAGATACTTAGATAATAAATCAAGTGAGAATAGATTCATTTTTTCTTAGACTTCCAGAGTTGCCCCCTGATGGCCAGAAAATGCAACTTTAAGGAACTTCAGCATTGGCTTCACTCTTCAGAACCACTGGAATTGCCCAATGGCATCGAATGGAAGGAGCAAGAGGAAAACAAGATCCACTTGACAGTTGCTTCTCTTCTCAAACTACAAATAACCACATTGTGTGAAGTTCTTCTTTAGATTTAATACTGTCTAGTATAAAATATAGTGTGTGTGTGGGTGTGCAAAAGTGTTCTTGCTCCTCAGGTGTTCGTGAGTGGGAGGGCAACAATATACTGTGTAAATACCAACTCATATTATTTTTGATAATGGTAACATTTCTACAAACTTCATTTCATTTTTAGATTTCAGATCCCATCTAATACACTTTTTTTTTTTTTTTAATCAGATGAAAACATCTAAGTGACTGTTGAATTATTTGTTTGATTAATTCAGAAAGGTTGTATTAGACAAGGGCTGCATGGTGGTGTAGTGGGTAGCACTGTTGCCTCACAGTGAGAGGGTCCCGGATTCGATTCCCGGGTCGGTCCCGGGTTCCTTCTGTGTGGAGTTTGCATGTTCTCCCCGTGTAAGCGTGGGTTCTCTCCAGGTTCTCCAGCTTCCTCCCACAGACCAAAGACATGCAGGATGGGGATAGGTTCATTGAATGACTCTAAATTGCCCGTAGGTGTGAATGTGAGTGTGAATGGTTGTTTGTCTCTACATGTTAGCCCTGTGATAGACTGGTGTCCCGTCCAGGGTGTACCCTGCCTTCGCCCAATGACAGCTGGGATCGGCTCCAGCCCCCCCGCGACCCTGAATACAGGATAAGCGGTAGAAAATGGATGGATTGATGGATGTATTAGACAAAAGAAAATCCAAACATACTGTACTTTAAACAACTCTATCAGTCATACAACACCTGTCTGCACTTTGTTTTAGAAAGCTCTAAATGGCACTGAGAAAAACCTCATCTTTTTCTCCGTCATATCTCATGTTTGCTCTGCCTTTCTACAACATACATAATTAATTTGGAAATGAAAATTGTATTTATCACCTTCAGAAAGGAGCCACTGGTCTGAAAATGTTCAAACTTTTAACCATAATTTGCTAATGTGCAGCTATTGATTCACCAAAATGTAGCATCTGAACTCTGAAAAGTTTATACTTCAAAGTCTCTTTGTTCCACGATTTTTAATTAAACTGATTTTACTTTACTCTTTTTTTATTTAATATGGATAGAATGAATATATGCAGAGTAAACTTCTGACAGTGTCTGGATGCCTGGCCTGTAGGTGTGCGTTCTGAAGTCTAGTTCTTTGAAGGTCAGCGTTAACTTTCCCAGGGATGCCATGTAATTCATCACCACAGCGGACTCCTTACCATCGAACAAGAATATTAGAATTTAAACATATTTTTTCTCTGACAAATTGTCTCTAATTTGTTGTTGTTGAGTTGCGTCTGTTGATGGAGAAAACAGCTGAAGGATCCATATGTTCCTGTGACCCTGGCGATGTACTCACCGTATTGTGCTGCTGTAAACACATTCAGACAGAGCTGTCTCTATTGTTATTACAGTGGGAGTTATCATCACTTTAAATACATTTACCTTATTACACCTATAGACAACACATCAAGAGGTGATCAAAACAACACAAGTCTAAGAAATGGTGTTTATTCCCCCAGGCAGTACTGGAGAAAATAAATCCATGTTACAAAGCCACAGACCACAAACCATCCTTCCGCTGATGAACTCTGAATTATTTGCCGCAACATACAACGCATCTGAAAGAATCAATAGTCCAGTGCTAAATACATAATCTGTCATATTTCAGTGCAGATTTGGTGCAAGGTTAAAAAAAAGAAAGAAAAAAAATAGCTCACAACAGTGAAAGAGGCAACACATGTCCGAAGTTAAAATTAGCAAAACTTTGGAAGAGACAAAGGTCCCGTTTACACGAGGACACTTGCGGGTAACAACGACAAAATATTTTATCGGAAGTGCCCTTCATTTAGAAGGTGACAGTTTTTGGGGCTTAAAAACGCAAAAATCTGAAACCACCTTCCAAAGTGGAAAACTTGAATACGTTCCGCCGTAGCGTTTCCGTCTACACTGCCAATTTCTGCTCAGATCTGCTCACGGGGCGTACGCGTTTATGTCATGTTTTGGTTTTCGCGGCGCAGATAAGAGAAGTAGGAAGATTCTAGCATGCGCTCAGACATGGCGGTGTTGGCATGAATACTCAATCAAATTCCACACACTTTTGCGTCACCGAATGCGCGCAGTTTTCCTCCCGAAAAACGCTCGTCTAAACGCGGCAAAAAAGTGAAGACGTGACGCCACTTTTGCGTCTTCTGTTCAGACTGTCATCATGTAAACATAGCCAAAGAGGGACATTTCAGATGATGAAGACGCACCCACAAAGCAAAACATCCTTTTATTCCCGGTTGGTTACCAATGAACTACATGATGATCTGAAAAAGCAACTCTTCCAAGATATTGCAACCCTTAAAGTACTGGACACAGTCACTTTTGTGACTTCATGACAGTGTTACATGAAAATTCAGGGGCTCCCCAAAGTTATTATGCATGAAAGTCAATGAGAACACGACCCTACTTCTCATTTAATTTACTACCTCACTTAACATTGTAAAAATGAGTTTATGGTCTCAATCTCTAGTTTCAAGTCTTCTTCAATCCAGCATGATGTTCATTTAGTACTGTGATGTGTGAGCGTGTGTGCAGTCTGATGGACAATGACTGAACTGATTGAATCCGCTGCAACAGGTGCGGCTGATTGGGGATTGGGAACAAAAGGGGAGCGCGGAAGGAAGTCCAGTGATCTCCACACGGGCGCCAAGACGCTCTTGGGTGTGGAAGAGTGTCTGCGGATTAATTAGGCCGCTGGACCATGTGGCGCTTGACGGCGGGGGGCAGCGTTCCTCTACCCCTGCGTCATTACCTGTTGCTGCGTGGACTGCCGCGACCTGGGAACTTTAACATTAACGGGCCTGTAATCTGTGCCTGACACATACCGTAATTGTGAACGGCACTGCCTGGAACTCGGACCCCTTGGGGGGTGGGGGTCGCCAGCGGGCGAGTTACGTAACACTTTTAAAACTTGTGTGTGCGTGTGTGTGTGCATCTGTGTGTGTATGATTCCGTGTGCGTGTGTTGGGAGAAATGCCTGGTGGTGCGAGGGTATGAGTTCGTGCATGGATGTGATATGTGCTTATGAGTTATGCAGGTGGGGAGCAGGGATTGTAGGGTGGCTGCAGGTGGAGTAATGTCGGGCTTTTCTATGGTTTGGGGCTGCCGTGGTTAAGCGTGATTTAATGGCCTGCCATGCCTCTTGTGGGAGGGTGTTGTGTGCGCCTTGAACGGCGTTGTATTTCCGTAGGGTGCTGTAATTTAGCTTAATGAGGCCCGTGTTATTCTGACTGTTGGTTGCCCCATGTGCTGTGACTCCTACCTGTGTATACTCTATTTTTAGAAAAGAGAAATCAAGTGATGAATTAATAAAGGTAATTGTATTTATATATTCGTTGTTTTGGATGGTCATTTTCAGACACTGATATGTATTGCAGTGTTCTGCTAACAAAACACACATTTATTACAGTACATTATGGTCCATTTAGCGTTAAATAGTTGATAAAGCAGGGGATGCTTTAGGGTGGGGCTACCTTGTGATTGACAGGCTATTAGCACGGTGTCTCTACCATGGCGACCAATGCTGTAGTTTTACTCAACCAAACATTTGGTGACTCCATTGTTGGAGCTAGAGGAAAAGCTGAACGAATGTTGGTTCAAAAATCCCAAATAAAACCTCTGATTTCATAACACATTTGATCCAACTGCAGTTTTGTGAGAACATAATGTGGAACACCACAGCCAATTATATTTGGAGTACAAATATCCACATCCTCATACTTTGTTTTGGTGGCTCACATCTCCGGTACATCAAGACAATTTGTCGTTCATCTCATTGCACAGGCAGAATAAATTGCATTCTGTGAGTTATTTGTCCTCAGTCAATGTTAGGTTAATTTTCATTGACACTTTTCCCATTATAGTTCCCTGCTACCGTCAAATTGCACATTGCACTATAACACAAATTACAATGTTTATCTCTTAGATTTACAAACTACTGCACGTCATACAGATACAGTAGGAGTTGAGATGCTGTGGGAGTCAAAGAGGCCACATGGGCAAACGCAGCTACTTTGGTTCAGATGGAAAAAACCAACGTACTGCAGTTGTCCCATTGATCTCCTCAAGGTTGCAGTTTGGATAGTATTGGTATACAGAAAACAGGCCCGACGCACAAATGATTGGAAAATCCTCCCTTATTTAAATATGTTGAAGGTCTTCATCACATGCCATGTGCAAGCTCCACCTCCTTTTTCATGTATTGTGTCTGTAAAGTCACTACTGTTTGTTTTATGTCACACTGGTATGTCAAGCGGAGTTATTTTGTCCCGTCTCCATGTTTGTCTTGTCATTTCCTGTTTTATTTTGGAAAGTAACTCTCCTCTCGTTTCAGGTCGCTTGCCCTTCCTCATGTGCCCCCAGTCTGTCATCCCCGATTCCTGATTGTCTCCACCTGTCGCCCATTACCCTCATGTGTTAAACTGTCTGCGTCTCCCTTTGTCCTGTGCACTTGGCTGTGTTCGAAATGCCATACTAACGTACTGCCTACTACATACTCAACGTGTATGTACTCCATACTGCCTACTAAATGAACATTTGAGTACGCTGCTGTTCACATCAAAGTATACACATATCATTCTACATTTTTTTTTGTTTTTTTAACTTTATTGACATCTCGTCCTCATCTTCTCTCACGTAACGGAATCGATTACGTTAGCGGTTCTAGCTCCCGTTTAATATTAATTACTTATCAAAATATAAAGCATGATAATTATTACAGTTAATTAAATATTTTTAAATATTTTTAAGTCAAATTACAACAGTCAAATGTTTTCTACAGTTTATTATATATGCGCGCTCCCACGCTTTCCCTCTTTCTTCCTCTTACCTGAGTAGCTTCTTCACTCGCCATCGATCGCGACTATTAAGCAGCTTTTATCGATCATTAATCCTCCGTTTATAGATCGTATTATACCTCTGACCACGGAACACCAGCACCTTCACCACGGAGACGACGCAGGCAATCTGCCCGTCGGAGGAGCTAAATTATTCACCTACATGGAATTTGGATTTCCCTCTGAAGTAAGTAATATGACTTATCTGGTTTAAGGCAAGGCAAGGCAAGGCAACTTTATTTGTATAGCACATTTCATACACAAGGCAGACTCAAAGTGCTTCACATCATAAAAAAAAGTGAGAAGAAAAAGGAAAAGAAAAATAGAAGAATTAAAAGAAAATAATAAAAATTTTAAAAATGCATTACAGAAAGAAAATAGAATAAAAACATATTTGCAATAATTAAAAACAGTGCAGACATTAAAAGATTTAGCAGAACGCTATGGTGAACATAAAAGTTTTCAGTCTAGTTTTAAAAGTGGTCAGAGTTGGGGCAAGTCTTACATCTTCAGGAAGTTTATTCCAGCCATTTGTTGCATAGTGACTAAATGATGCTCTCCCGTGATTGTTGTTTACTCTGGGAATCACTAACAGATTGGTCTCAGAAGATCTTAGTGGTCTAGAAGGCTTATGTAGTGGGAGCATATCAGTGATATACTTCGGTCCTAGACCATGTAGTGATTTATATGTGAGCAGGAGGATTTTGAAATCAATCCTCTGACATACAGGGAGCCAATGTAAGGATTTAAGAATTGGTGTAATGTGCTCACATTTTTTGGTCTTTGTAAGAACTCTAGCAGCAGCGTTCTGAACAAGCTGTAGCTGCCTGACAGTTTTTTTCGGAAGACCTGCAAGGAGACCATTACAGTAGTCTAGCCTACTAGTAATAAAGGCATGTACAAGTTTTTCTAAGTCTTGAGCTGACATGAGCCCTCTAAGTCTTGCTACATTTTTTAGGTGATAGTAGGCTGATTTTGTTACTGATTTAACGTGACTGTCGAAATGTAAATCAGAATCCATAATAACCCCAAGATTTCTGGCTTTGTTTGAGGTTTTCAGGGACAGAGAGTGAAGGTGTTGAATTACTTTAAACCTTTCTTTTTTAGCACCAAAAACAATTATCTCAGTTTTGTCCTCATTTAGTTGTAGGAAATTTTGGCACATCCAGTCTTTGACTTGCTCAATGCACTGGCACAGAAGATCTATGGGGCGATAGTCGTTTGGTGATAGTGCTACATAGATTTGTGTGTCATCGGCATAGCAATGGTGGTCAATGTTATTATTTTGCATGATTTGTCCTAGTGGGAGCATGTAGATGTTGAATAAAGTCGGCCCCAAGATTGAACCTTGGGGGACTCCACACGTTACATTGGTAGGTTCTGATACAAAGTCGCCAATGGAAACAAAATAGTTCCTATCTTGTAGATATGACTTGAACCAGTTTAAGACTGTGCCTGAGAGCCCCACCCAGTTTTCCAACCTGTCCAAGAGTATTGAGTGGTCGACAGTGTCAAATGCAGCACTGAGGTCTAGTAGCATTAATATTGAAGTTTTGCCAGAGTCTGTGTTAAGACGGATGTCAT
Organism: Chelidonichthys spinosus; assembly: GCA_029853015.1. Lineage (NCBI taxonomy): Eukaryota > Metazoa > Chordata > Actinopteri > Perciformes > Triglidae > Chelidonichthys > Chelidonichthys spinosus. The sequence goes on along the minus strand of CM056842.1, from coordinate 1,426,682 downwards.
TTACAACTTTAATAAGGGCCGTCTCGGTGCTATGAAAAGGTCGAAATCCTGACTGGAAGTTGTTGTGGCAGCCAGTTGAAGCCAGGAAGTGATTTAGTTGTTGGAGGACAACTTTCTCAATTATTTTACTTATGAAGGGTAGATTTGAAATTGGTCTGTAGTTGTTGATAATAGAGGCATCTAGGCTCCGCTTTTTTAGAAGAGGTTTAATGACTGCAGTTTTGAAGGCCTTTGGGAAATTGCCTGATTGAATGGAGTTATTAACTATTTGCAATACGTCTATTGATAGGCAGTCAAAAACATTCTTAAAAAAGTTGGTAGGTAAAGCATCAAGGCAGCAGGTGGATGATTTTAGATTTGTCACCGTTTCCACTAGAGTTTTAGAGTCTATGGCATTAAAGCTTGCCATCATTGCTGTGTTACTTTTGCCTGAACAGGTTGGTGATCCAACTTTTTTGTTTGAGATATTGATGGCGCGTCTGATGCCTTCAATTTTATTAGTATAAAAGAATGCAAACTCATTGCATTTCTGCGTGGAATGTAGTTTAGCTGGTATTTGTGTTGGGGGGTTGGTCAGTCTGTCAACAGTTGCAAATAGGGTTTTCGCCTTATTAGTGTTGTTGTTTATGATATTGGAGAAGTATGTTTCTCTCGCACTTTTTAAGACTAAATTGTAGGCCCGGAGGCTCTCTTTGTAGATGTCATGGTGAATATGAAGTTTAGTACTCCGCCAGATTCGTTCAGCCTTCCTGCACTCTCTTCTCTGGGCTGTCACAACAGCAGCTTTTCTCCAGGGTGCCTTTTGCTTACCAGAAATTGTTTTAACCGTAGCAGGTGCAATGACATCTATGACATTCAGAATTTTGGAATTAAAGATGTTTACAAGATCATCAGCATGACATGGGTTTAGAGGTGGTAACGAGGAGATGGCATTTTTAAAGAGTACATTGGCATGTTCATTGATGTATCGTTTTTTGACCTTATTTGATTCTGTTTGTGTGTCAGGAATGAAAGAAATATTAAAGAAAACACAGAAGTGATCAGACAATGAAGGATCAGTCACAAAAACATCAGAAACATTGAGACCTTTTGTGATAATCAGGTCCAGGGTGTGTCCCTTACAATGAGTAGCCTCTTTCACATGTTGAGAAAGGTCAAATGTGTCTAGAATATTAAAAAGTTCTTTTGCACCCTTGTCATTCAAATCATCAATATGAAAATTAAAGTCACCAGTTATAACTAGGCAGTCAAAATCAGTGGAGATGCTAGACAATAATTCAGTAAAATCATCGAAAAAATTTGACGAATATTTAGGTGGCCTGTAAATAATTAACAGGAGAACTCTGGGAGAGCATTTCAACACAGCACAAAGATATTCGAATGATGGAAAAACACCAAGGGACATCTGTTTCCCCTGAAATGTATTTTTAAATATAGCAGCAACCCTCCCCCTCTTTTCCCAGATCTACAAACATCTATAAAATTATAGTTGGGGGGTGCTGTCTCGATCAGAATGCTTGCACTATTATTTTGTTCTAGCCATGTTTCAGTTAAAAACATAAAATCAAGTTTAGAAGTAGTAATAAAATCATTGACTAAAAATGATTTGTTATTAAGAGACCTTACATTTAGCAGACCCATCCTGATGGTGTTATTGACAGGCTTTGAGGTTGACTTTGATTTTGAGAGAACAGGAATGAGATTGTTTAGGTTAGCTGTGTGTTCAAGTTTCCCAATGTTTACTCTCTTAGTAGTCACAACAGGAATGCAGAAGGTGCCATGTTTTGATGTAGGCGACCTTGGGTCCAGCTGATAATGCGGTCTACTGCTGAACCCTTTTCTGTCTCAGTAATATTCAGGGCTGCTGTCAGGGTGGGGAGGGGGTGGCCAAAAGGGAAGAGTCTTGGAGGTCTTGGATTTTAGTGACTTAGTTGCAGCTTTGAGAGAGGGGGTCTTGGATTTTGGTGACTTAGTTGCAGCTTTGGAAGAGGGGATCTTGGATTTTGGTGACTTCGTTGCAGCTTTGGAAGAGGGGGTCTTGAGTTTTGGTGACTTAGTTGCAGCCTTGGGAGGGGGGGTCTGAGTAGGGCAGGGGGTAGGTGGGGGTAGCTCCTGGAATTCCAAGGGGGAGGAGGGGAGAGAAAGGTTTATTGGAGGGAGGGAGAATGACGAAGACCTGGATTGGGATTTGGGAGGGGTGGGGGAGGGATCCACATTCAGTCCTCCTTCGACGTTGTTGATAATCTGAGAAGGGCGGGGGGTAGGTGGGGGTAGCTCTTGGAACTCCAAGGGGGAGGAGGGGAGAGAAAGGTTTATTGGAGGGAGGGAGAATGATGAAGACCTGGATGGAGATTTGGGGGGGGTGGGGGAGGGATCCACATTCAGTCCTCCTTCGACGTTTCTGATAATCTAAATCAGATAATCTAAAAAGTTAAATACGTTCCTTTATTATTTGATTATCAATAGATGTGCATATGCATGCATAAACAAATGTAGGCTAATATAAGGGGTTTAATAATATCATGTATGAGTTTAGTGTGATAAAAATAAACAAGTACAAGCAAGTGGGATATTAGTGAATAATTTATTAGACAAATAATCCATGTTATATATACAGGTTGCAATACGTGTATGATAAGCAGGAATAAGTAATCTATCAACAAATAAATAGGAAAGCATTCAGAATAAATGTAATATCTGATGTATTCTGTTACAGGTTGGTGCAGATGGCCGTACTGCAGGTCAATCCTCATCTTCCCCCGATGGACCTCTACTTCGGGAAGGGGATTTAAGGAAGGACTTCTGTCTTTCAAGGTGTTCCACGGAGAACCTCGTCCACTGCTTACTAACAGAACAGATGGGTTCCATGTCCATAGTTCCACGGTGGTGATGGGGGTGACAGCGATGAAGCCGAGCCACCCCAGCAGTCCTGGGACATCCTCAGAGGCTGCAGCAGTCCTGGGACATCCTCAGAGGCTCGTAGCTGCAGTGTCTGCTCCAAATGTCCAGATCCCTGTGTTGCAGGAACATGATTATTGTTGAGGTTTTATTTGTGTTCATCAGTAGTGCAGTTTATAAGTAATACCACACAGTAGAAGTTGTTACAGACAAATGTTTCCTGTTTAATGTTTTACGATTATTAGGTTGTGTACAAATCTAAATAATAAATATCTGAATATATATGATTGTTGACTGATGTTTTAGGCCTGCAGGTCTGTTTCCCTCCTGCTCTGGAGGAGAGACCCTGCTGCAGTGGTTGTCATCATGGCTGAGGAGATGGGGTGTAGTGGGGTAATAGCAGAACGTTTCAGGTAGAGAGCAGGACATCTCCCATCTATATAAGCTGGTGTTCAACCTTATATCATTGAGAAGCTAAATATGCAACAGTAGTAGTTAAGCTCTGCATATGAGAATTATCACATTTAACACCACATTTTCTTTTAAGTGAAGCCTCTCAGAGCAGCATTCCTCCTGCCGGTGAACTTCTCCTCATCGTTCCCTCCACCGGATGAGGCGCCCGGTGTCTGCATCCCGTCCCTTTAACGGACAACGGTGCACCGGGTTATTAACCGCCGTTAGTAAATATATAACCACCGTTTAACATAAGCACCATCTTCTTAGATAACGTCGGTAAAAACGGCACATTTGCCGCTTCGGTTACGCTCGCTAACCTCTATGGTAAATTACTGGCTGTAGGCTAGCCGGCTTGCAGGACCTTCGATTCGCAACGTTAACGTGCAATGCCAACAACAATAACGTAACGTTCATTATCAATACGATTTAAAAGTCAGCTGGAAACATGAAAATCGTGTTACAGTATACTTACATGTGTACGCGGTTTGTGTCGGGCTGTCGCCAGAATCACCGCAGTCGTCCGCCATTATTCAAAACTTTTCAGAAGTCAGACGAGCCGCAATGCATTTTGGGCAAGTTGAGTAGATTTAGCAAGGTCTGCTGTGTACTCATAATTCTTGCCAATGCAGTATACATCCGGGGATTTCTCGCATACACAAATCCGCATACTATTGTATCTGAACGCACTACGTACTCAAATTTACGTCACAATTGAGTACGAGTAGGACGTTAGTATGGCATTTCGAACACAGCCCATGTGTCTTGTCTTTGTCAGGTATCGGGCAAGGAGGGAGGACTCTGATGCAGAGAGAGTGTAAATGGTCTTTATTCCAAAAAAACTCAAAAGGTGGCAAACGTACAAAACAAAAGATCAAGGAAAAATAGACTAACTCTAAAAACTTAAACTACAAACAAAAGATCACTCCGCAGGGGGGAAAACATGACTACAAACATAAACTGCAAAAACACCAACTTAACTTGGATTTCTTTGCTGGCTGTGAATCATTGTAGGCTCATGACAAGACGAGAGACACAACAAACTGGCACAAAACAAGGGGAGATGCAGACTTAAATACACAGAGGGTTAATGAGCAACAGGTGACAACAATCAGGGATCGGGGATGCCAGACAGGAAACACATGAGGAAGGGCAAGTGAGCTGAAACGAGAGGGGAGTTATTTTCAAAATAAAACGGGAAATGACGAGACAAAAACCAAGATGAGACATTACCTCACCGGCGTGACAGTATTGAGTCGAGAGCCACCAGCTACAAAGTCTAGTCATAGGCCGTTTCTCAATACCCAGTACGCCAAGTTCGAACTCGTGAACTCCGGGAGTCTAGACTTGCGGAGTTCAGTTGGAAGAACGAACTCCCGGGGTACGGGAGGACGGGAGAACGGGAGGACGGTGTTTTTTCTGCATTTGGAACAGGAACGTACTTGATGACGTCATCGTTTTTGCCGGTTGACGGCGTTCAACTTCCGGTTATTTTCACTGGTTAAAATAAAATTAACACTATAAAAAACAACTCCGTTTCATTTGTATATTTTATTATATATTATATGAGGATATAATATGATGTTTGCTGCCTTGTCACGCCGGGACAAGGCAGTCATCAGCGGGGTAGCAGTAATGCTAAGTGCCCGGGCCAACTTGCTAGCGGCTAGCAAGGTAGCTAGCCGTGATAGCCGTGAGCGGCGAAAACGTCGGAATAAAAACTACGTGCTACAGTAATAAATCACCCACAGCACCGATTTGAAGTTGTAAAAATGACATTCCCGCAAAAATACATAAAAACATTTATTCACCCCAAAACAGTAGAATTTCAAAACTTTCAAAACAAAAATTGCTTTATTGAAATGCATTCTGGGATACATAACTGCCCAAAGTCCACACAAGTCTCCTCCGATGCATCCCCGGTGAAATGGGCGGGGCAAGAACACATCCGGGGTATTTGACCGTACTTGGCCAGATGCGAACTTTGAATTGGAACAGTACTCGGTCCGACGCTGATGACGTTTCTCAAGTCCACAAGAACAGAAGTACAGAGAAGAACGCATATTGAGAAACGGCCCTCGTCTAGTCATAGTTATCCACAGTTGTCTGCCTCATTAGTGTTTTTTTTGTTGGCCTTTTGCCTTTGTATTTTCATAGCCTGTTTAAGTTAGTTGTCCTTATACCTAGTTGTAGTTTTTCCCTCCCCAGAGACGTTTCCTGTTTAGAACTGTTTTTGTTTTTCCCCCTTTAGCCCGTTGGGTTTTCTGTTGTAAATTTTCATAGCCATCCCTCCTTTTGAGGCGCCTTCTGTTTTGATCTCCTTTGCGGCCTGAATGAAGCCTTTTTGAAATCTCTGCATCCGAGTCCTATCCCTGAGTCCTGGGCGTGATGGTTTAGTTCTTGCACCAATAAAAAAATATAGGCCGTCAGGTTACATTGAATTACATTATGTGTTCTGTAAAAACAAATGAACCTCTGCGAACCAACAGATCATTGTTGCGAACGTCAGAGAGAAAATGGAAGAAATCGGGACAGCACGAGGACCTTGCTCACTACCACCACCTCCTCTCTGACTTCACCTCAACTGTTTCGGCAGCCAAATCTGCCTTCTACCTGGCAAAAATCAACTCCTCTGCCTCCAACCCCAGGAAACTCTTCTCCGTGTTCTCTTCCCTCCTCACCCCTCCTGCCCCTACCCCCCCTTCCTCCCTTACTGCCGATGACTTTGCGAATTACTTTACCAAGAAAGTAAATTACATCAGCTCCTCATTCACGCCTATTCCCTCCCAGAAGACATCTCCCCCAACTCTCAACTCGGATGGTCTTACCAGCTTTAGCCCCCTCACCTCTGAGGACGTCCACGCACTTGTTACATCTAACCGTGCCACCACCTGCTCCCGTGACCCGATTCCCTCCTCTCTTCTCCAGGACATCTCACACGACATCTTGCCATTCCTCACCACCCTGATCAACTCCTCCCTCACCTCAGGTGTCATTCCAGCAGATTTTAAGACCGCTATCGTGAAGCCTCTCCTTAAAAAACCCACCCTAGATGCTACTGACATCCAAAGCTACAGACCTGTATCTCTTCTTTCATTCCTCTCTAAAACCTTGGAACGTGCCGCCTACAACCAACTGTCATCCTATCTCTCGCAGAACAACCTCCTAGACCCTAATCAATCAGGATTCAGGACTGCTCACTCCACTGAGACGGCCCTCCTCACAGTGACCGAGTCCCTGCGAGATGCCAAAACATCATCCAACTCCTCCGTTCTCATTCTCCTTGACCTATCTGCTGCATTCGACACAGTCAACCACCAAATTCTCCTCTCCACTCTGGCTGAACTTGGCATATCCGACTCTGCTCTCACCTGGTTTACATCATACCTGACAAACCGCACCTTTCAGGTCACATGGAATGGCTCTATGTCCAAACCCTGCTCTCTGGACACGGGTGTCCCTCAAGGCTCATTATTAGGACCGCTTCTGTTCTCACTATACACCAGATTACTAGGTTCTGTTATCACATCGCATGGATTCTCCTACCACTGCTATGCAGATGACACCCATCTGTTCCTCTCTTTTCCCCCGTCCTCTGATGCTCACATTGCAACTCGCATCTCGGACTGTCTGGCTGACATCTCTGTCTGGACAACTGCACATCACCTCAAGCTTAACCTGAACAAAACAGAACTCCTCTTCATCCCAGGGAAAGACTGCCCTCGCATGGACCTGTCGGTCACTGTCGAGGGCATCACAGTATTACCTTCCTCAACTGCGAGGAACCTGGGTGTAATCCTCGATGTCCAACTATCCTGCACCCCCAACATCACTGCTGTGGCCCGATCCTGCAGATTCGCCCTCTACAATATCCGCAGGATTCGGACCTTCCTCACAAAGGATGCAACGCAGCTCTTGGTCCAAGCACTGGTCATCTCCCGCCTTGACTACTGTAACTCTCTCCTGGCCGGACTCCCGGCCTCTGCAATTAAACCATTGCAGCGTATCCAGAATGCTGCAGCACGCCTTATCTACAATCTATCCAAATTCTCCCACGTGACCCCCCTCCTCCGTGACCTCCACTGGCTCCCTGTTGCAGCACGCATCCAATTCAAGACGATGACACTGGCCTTCAGGGCCATCAATGGAACGGCACCTGTCTACCTTCAAACACTGGTCAAACCTCATGCCCCGAAGCGAGCACTTCGCTCCTCTACTTCAGCTGGCCGGCTGGTACCACCATCGCTGAAATCAAACAAATATCGCTCAGCAAAGTCCAGACTCTTCTCTGTTCTGGCGCCTCAGTGCTGGAACGAACTCCCGACCAACGTCAGGACAGCAGAGTCATTTGCCATCTTCCGAAAAAGGCTCAAGACTCACCTGTTCAGATTTCACCTTGACTCTGCATAGCATTGTACTTAAGGTATCATTACTGAACAGCTACTACTTTACTCAGATGAGGACCTAACACCTGTTTCTATATTTTCGCTCTTACTTTATCACTATTGGTATGTTGTGGTTTATTTCTTTTGACAAATGTACTAATTGTAAGTCGCTTTGGACAAAAGTCTCTGCTAAATGCCCTAAATGTAAACTGTAAATGTATAAAAGGAAGATTAATGTACAGCACCAGCGTTATAGTGGGGGGTTAGGGGTGAATGTCGGGCGTACACAGTGCAGGACAATAACAGTGGAGATCAGGGTTTACTCCCACCTGTGGTTTTCGGCAACAAAAGCCAATCGGTTAATTTGGTGTAAGGATTGTTTGGACAAAAAATGTTAATGAAGATACTGTCTCATGCATCCAACTCACTACGGAACAAATTATTTTTTAAGTCGGAGACTAAACTCTCCCTAACCTTAACCAAGTGCTGCCAGTGCCAGAACAGAGCTGTGAAAAATATGCCAATGCTGCTGTAACTTAAGCCATTATAGTTTTAGAAAGCCTTTGTGTGATTCATGTCATGCTTGTCGCTCTCTCTCTCTTTTTTATCCAGAATTACAGATATCACCGGCCTTTGTAGTGTTAAACGGTTGCCTTTACTGAAAGCTCTTGAATGCACCAACCGTGACAAACGTTGAAGCATTCTGTGCTTTTAACCACAATATAGATGAAAAAGAAGAAGAAAAAGTATGCTCTTAACTACCACAGATGTGGCCTGAAATCAGAGGCTGCCTTGAAGAAAGGATGATGCATTAAAAAAGTCTGAAACAGTTGAGTGAGTGAGGGGGAATTATCGGCAATTATCTAATATACTGAATACCTGTGATAACTTGAGGAAAAGGTCATTTGAGCAAATATAAACCCCTCGTCTGCAGGCTGAACGTACAGATACAAATTGAGAAAGAGCATGTCGTGAACAATGCCGACTTTGGTGTAAAGGCATTCAGAAATTGGTCTTGAATGTGTGGAATTCAATGTTGAAAAGGGTGAAGGAAAAGTCTTTTTATCCACATCCTGGCACCTCCTTTCACAAAAAGGAGGTGTCATGAAAAGAGCTAGTCCCTGACCCTGACTCAGCATGAAGATTGTTCTAAATAATGATTTTTGACGCAACTTTTTCCCCGCTGCCTTCATAAGTCATCCATTCTGTTTCCAAATCAGATCAAATATAATACAAATTGATCTGATTACAGTGAATAGAAAATGTACTGCGTTGATGAGCGCTGAGAGCATGACTCTCACGTGGGAAATGTGCATTCATCCGGTCCGCGCCGTTTTTCATGGTGTACTCCAAACAGACCATTTGCAAAGGTCAAATGGTGCGATGATGTGGGCTCCGCGTGCATGAGTCGACAATGTCCCAGCATGCCACTGATTTTTGCTCTTGTTTGGACAACATTGGTCTGGCTTTTGTAGCGTTTAGGCTGCGCTACAATAATCAGCTGGCACAGAGGCATTTTTTGTTCAACGACTGAAGAAAGGAAGAAAATTGAGGCTTTAGAATACTATAACAAATTCCTCCACTAATGAAAATTTCAGTTCCCTTTACAGAGAATTTCTGAAACATCTTTTTTTGTACCTTCTCTATTTCTCAAAAATCCACTCCAGAATCTTCTTTCATGTTTGCCTTCATCCCTTAATATATCGTCGTATCTACACATTAGCTATGAAATCAAACACTAACTTAGATGTATTAAAGATGGAGTCTACAATTTTTCGTATTAGCAATAGTAGCCATCCATTCCGCATGGCTACTATTGGCTTAATGTTCCGATCCAATCCTCGCTCACTCTCCTGCTCCTGCTCACGTCTCATCCCAAGCTACGTGCGGACAAGATGCTTGTTGCCCTGAGCAGTTGCAGGTATGGAGCAGGGCTCTCACGTGATTTTGGCTGAGGCTGTGGCGTCAGCAGGGAGGGGAGGGGGGATTGCGGCGAGCGATCGCCGAGCAGTTTAGGATCTGGGACGTTCTGCAGTCGGGGTGAGAGAGAAATCCAACCGGCACCCGCTGCATTTACACCGATAATGTTTCATCATTCATGGCCATAATAAACACTATTACTGCTTTGTACATGTTGTGGAAGTCCCGGACACACCGGGAAACTAAACGCCGTCCTGCCTGAGCTCATAGCGGAGGGAATGTTCCCATTCATTGTCCATGTAAGAAGCCGTGTAAAGCAGGCGTGGAGCGGCGAGTTTCCAGAGACGGCGTTGCTGCCCGCAAACTCTCGAAAATCTTTCAAATTGAGCGTTTATCTAAAATAAAGACAGATTCAGCAACTGCATAGCTTATATCTCACCTAAAATGTTTTCAGAAACACATTTCGCTGAACTATTTTTCGTGAAATAAGAGGGAGGTGGGAGGCTGCGAGGGGAGAACGATAGAGCTCGGAGGAGCACAGAGGGGTGGGATGTGTGTGTGTGTGTGGGGGGGGGGGGGGTTTCAAACCTTTCAAATCGTAGAATACAGCTTTAAGAAAGGTGTGTAGGACTTCATCTTAAGGGTGGTGTAGTGGTATAGCTGCTCTATCGGAACCAGCTCCAGCTGGAAAAGGTTGATGAGAGTGAACAAAAAAAAAAAACAATAGGCTGAAAGATGCTCAAACCCTATGCAGAACCGCAGAATTGGCTGTACATTCTTTGTGGATTTATCCTTAAAAAAAGCAAGTGGAAAGTTTTAAACTAAAATCAGATCAGATTACACATTGTACCTCTGACAGTCAATAGGCAATAGGTAGGTGCCTATTACGAGAAATGGCGCCTTTTCGAGGTTTCGTAGATGATGCTTCGTAGTTCAAATCGTAATATTTCTAATATTAAACACAACCGTAGACAAATAAGAGTAGTAAAGTAAATGTGTAAAAGTCTCTGAATGTGGAATAGTGGAATGAGAGTGGCATCTAATGGAAGTACTCAATTAAATTACAGTACAACTGCAAGTTGCACAAACAAAATCAGTGTACCTACTTTTGCTATTATTACTGAATAGGTTTGTGTTACAAAGTCTCATGTGTGGTATTTTGTCTATTTCTCCAGGTACTTACATATCTCATTATACATCATTGTTTTGTCTTCTCCCTACCTCTGTCTTATTTTCCTTGATTGATTGTACAGTATGCGTCTCACCCCCGCCGGCTGAACCCTGACACCTTTGCTACGTGGCCATACTCGGCAACAACTCGCTTCACCTACGCCTATTACCTATTACAGGGTGGCAGACAGCATACACATGGCACCCATTTCACTGTGATGAGCCTAGGAGACTTCTATTAATTCTGCTAAAGCATGCGCGGCGGACACTGCAGACACGGGGAGATGAGACGCCGCCAAAGAGCCGCCGGGGCAGATCATTTGAGGAATTGGGGGACTGAGGCAAGCAGAGATGAGGCATGTTTGGCCAAAATATTCAGGCAAATATAACAGCCCTTAAAGATGAGGGTGTGTTTGTGTTGTGTGCACCTGTATTTTATATGCTTAGCATCTTGTTTTTGTGTTTTGCATGCATGCTCTGCATGTGTGTTTGTGTGTTTGTGTGTATGGCTGAAAGGATGATAGGCAATTGGGTGTGAGTGTCCAAGCAAATCCTGCATAATGAGAGTGCAAAGTGGCCAACTGAGGTTCCAGTCACGTCCTCCATCAGCGTCACTGGCGGGGTGCACACACTTCTCAGAAATAAGACTCACTTCCACCTCAACGAGCCGCACTCGTCATGCTAATACAAACACACACGGAAGGTCGCGCAGAGTTTACAGTGGCCACAAGCATCAAAACCCGCCCTCAAGGTCATAAAGCTCTGTGATACATCTCCAAATGCCTCTTGGCCACTCGAAGCTCATTTCTTCACCAAGTGGGATCAAGTTGCACCGAACCAAGATTGCCGGGTTAGTCTCAGGACTCACAGTGCAGCGAAAAAAGCCAAAAAAAAGACGTGAATATCTACATCCAGGTAGGATACGGTTGTTACATCGTGCTTTGGGGAGGCAGGATCAGGAGCTATCTTGTTCACACAGGCACAAGCGTACTCTGCGCTATGCTCTCCATCCATCCAGCCCACTGCTGACGGAGTGCACATCTGAGTCCGAGCACTATCGATCTGAAGCATTCTCCAGATAGCTCCTTCAGTGACAACAGTCACAGCGTCTCGACGTTGCCTATGCTTAGTAAAAACTAACAGTGATTGATTCTCTTCCTCCTATCAGCGAGGCGTTTCATTTACTGGAACAATGCCACTTGTGCATTTTTGGTGTGGAGACGGGAAAAACATCAGCCTTGGTGATTAATGTCATTGGAGGAGCGTGATGAAAAGTTAGGCAGGAGGAGAGGAGGAACCAGAAAGGAAGGGCATTATCCAATAAAGTAAAACTTAGTTTTGACTGAAAGATGCAGGATTAGGAGCATAAATATAGCAGCAAACGTCAAGTTATAATAATAATAACAACAATAAAAAATAAATAAATAAAAAGTTAAAACGGTCGTCATCACATGAAAGCAAGTCTATAAAATTGTGTTTTAAGAAGTGAATTAAAAGAGTTTGTTGATTCAGCAAGTTTATTTGAGTGATGTCTACAGGAGCAGAGAATGAAATCACTCTCCCTCTGTGTGTTGTTATCCCCCTGCTTTGTTGAAATAGCATGTGTGCTTTTAGTTGACGATAGTGCATTTGAGTGTGGCCCCACTGACTAGCTCTGGCCACCGCTCTGGTTTCAGCTGATAACTAGTTAGCACCGCCGCCATGTTGAGAGCCTTTGAAAGGCAATAGAGATGCACTCAATCTTGTACATAATTCCTTTAAATGATTAATCACCTCGTGGCTGTGACTACAAAAAGATGCACAAGAAATTATTCAACAACGTACGGTCTCTGTCTGAACACCTGGAGAGAGCGCATTTTTGTATGAACATCAGCTGCAGCAAAACACCAAGGACGGGAGACTGAATGGAGACCAGAGACATCAGCTATGTGTGAGCACGAACACCAGCTTCTGGGAAGGTGTTAACGCCAGCTTCACCAATGCATAAACCATCTGGACCATTAAAGAATCAAATAGAAGCCACATGCAGAACATTAACCAGTATCTAAAAAAAGAGTATGTGTGCTGAGAATGCGAGTATGTGCAGTTTTTGAAAATGTAAGAGAATTGAAATGATTACAACTTAAAACTGTTAACAGCATCAATGTTTTTACTTTTTGCATGTCCACCTTTCAGAATCCACATTCCAACAGCCGACTAGTGTTCTACAACACTCCCAACAGGATCCCGTTTCCGAGCAACAGGTGTTTCTGTTCAACAAGTCACCATGTTTACTGGTGACTTTCTGCTGGACGACTCCATCCTTGCTCGTAGTAACTTACATTAAAACGCTCACTGCGGATAATTAACATAATAATTAAATAATATTTGTATGCGTTGACAAGGACACCTACGTGTTCTGTTCAGGTTATCAACAGCGGCCATAGCTATGAACAACCACCAGTGGCATGATTGAGAACACAGTCACAACACAACTCATTTAACGGAAATGTCAAAAGTCATTAAACTCAAAAATCGGATTTGACGTTCTGTACATCACCACAGATTTCATCATTGAAAGCATCTAGACTTGTATGCTTGTAATTACACTCTAGGTTACTCCACTAAATACATGTATATATCTGGCCACTTGATATTTGGCAAGCGCTAATATATCCTACTAACTCACCGCCCATTCTACTCCTGGTTTATCTCTATAGTCTAGGACATGGTGGTGGATGGTTTCGAGGTAGGCAGGTCTGGGGAAAGTGATAAGGGGCACAAAAGCCAGACAAAACAACAAAGAGGATTAAATGTCCCCTTGACATAAACTTACAGGTGAAACACAGTAAGAAGCCTTTGAAACCCTCCAGCTCAGCCAAGGGACTGACTTTCTAAAAGGTGCATTTAACCCTGCCAAAGTGCATTAAGCACCGAGAAGCATTTTCATCGACAGACTAAAGGTCAATAAGGGGACATGGAGTGGATCCAATGTGCCTCCCACTCCTTTGCCATGGCGGTCACAGAGGAAGACAAACTGTAGTGCCAGCTATCAGTGCACACCCACTAGCAATCGGTTGCCGAAGATCAATGTGAACTACTCCTACTCGCTCCATGAAAAGTCCATAAAGGTGACGGGCTGCTGCTGCTACTGGTTGCCAAGTCTTTAGGAATCAAATGATCAAATTAATCAAAAACAAGGCAGGAGGAAGGGGGGAAATTGCATCTTGGCTGACATTACTCTTTAGATTTTTTTATGCACACAATCCAAAGTCAGATGGAGTCTGATTTCACACATACACACACACACCGACTCAAACCCAAGTTGAACACATCCTGGAGCTGTTTGAGACAATGATGTTTTGGCCTCAGAAAAAGGCTATTTTCTTTTCTGATTCCTAACTTTCTCTTAAAACACCATGTCTCTCCATTTGACACTCAGGGTGAGAGGTTCCGAGTTGCTTGCCCCTCATCAAAGTGGAACCGACAGGTCCACAGCTGTCACTCAAACGCCTGATCCCCCAGTAGATGGTGACTGTTCCTCTGTGAATTCACGTCCTCCAGCTGCACAAGGGAAAAGGGGGGCCTGGTGGATTTATACAGCACGAACAGCGTCCGCTGCACAGAGAGGCTCCCAGCCATCGGACCATATATTGATCTGGATCCTGAATGTACTCTTTGAGTGGAAAAAGAGAACAGACGGATTGTGCGGGAGATAAAAGGTAACATCGGAGATGGATGGAGAGAGTGGTTGGATGGGAGCAGAAGATGGGGGGGAAGACGGGCGAGACGTTGATAGTGAGAAATGGGAGGATGGGGCAATATGTGAAAGAAAGCTAGAGGGATGAATGTAGGAGAAGAGGAACAGGAGGCAGGCTGGCCTTCTCTGAGAGCCTCAGGGTTTGGATATCAAGAACCAATTTCCAAATTGGCTGTACTCGGTAGGAAACATTTTTTGATTCCACTCATCAATTCAACAAAGTATGGTCCTCCAATGGTCCAGTTATATATTTGCATTAGAGTTATCATTTTATTCCTGTATTGTTCTTTTTATTCTTCCCTTTTTTATTAAGTCTATTGTAACATCTGTATAGAGCGCTATAAACATAATAATTATCATCATGATTGTCTTTCTGAAGTGCGATGATGCTGTACATGTGTGAAGAATTCCTGAGACTGTTGCTACATAAACGGAGGAAGTCACCGTCTTCCCTTCTGGAGGAGACCAAAGCAGTGAGAAGCAAAGTGTTTGAGGCTCCGTCTCCAGGCTGTGTGAAAACGAGCTAAACTAACAACCTTATTAGCAAAACTGCTTATATTGAATATGTGACAGGTGACGTCACTATGACTTTGTCCACCTCTTACATACGGTCTATGGTCAAGACTGACAAGTCCTAAACTTTCAGGTTCCTTATCGTAAACAAGTCCTAATGCCCCTTTAACCAAAGGTAATACTATTTGTGTCTCAGTCTGCTATTTTCAACCCACACACATGCAATTTCTAAGTCACAAAACATTAGTTCATGGTTCTCTCCTGCGACTTCATTGGAAACGGTGAGATTGGTTGAAACAAAGTCATGTGATCTCTGCTGTTTTTTCAAGTCAGTGGCAACAAGGACCTCGTGTTTAACACAAGACTATAATGTGTGTTTGTGCAACTGATTCTCGTTTGACTGTCTCACACTTTTCTCTGTGAAGCTGGCTTGCAGTGCCAGACAGCGAAGCAGCGAGATGATGAAACAGAATGTGAGGCGTGAGTGATGCTACATTAATAGCAGGAAAATGCAGGAGCCTTGTGAAAATGATTGTTTAAGTACCAATAAACTAACCCAGACAGGTAATTTGGCAGCCCAGCACAGCAAAGTGTACATGTAAATCAGACCATTTGAAGGCTAAACGGCCACACACACACACACAATCACACACACACAATCACACACACACACACACACACACACACACACAAAATCATTCCTTAGCTGCTGATTCAAATATTGGCTCCAAACAAACGTAATACAGTGTGTACAATAAACACCTCTACGCAGGATGGGCCAAAACAAAAAGATGATTTATTAAACTAAACTAAAATGCATAAAATACATCGGTCCATCATGGGTCACCAGGGTTATGGGGTCTTTCGACACAGAAGGCTGACCAAAACCCGAATTTTAAATCCTCTTGCTGTGAGGCAACAGCGCTGAGCACTGTGCAGCCCATCAGCTGAGTAACAACATGCATCAACTGTAGCAGCGGGGTTGCAAAACCAACTTGACACTGCGCCTGCTTCTATCCACCCGGTTTTGAAAATATAATCAATGTCTTACAATGAAAGCAAATACATTTCTGCTGCGTTTCTAATTAGTGTTTCTATAAGTGAACGGCCAAAACAATGGAACAAATCTAAAGAAAATTACAGAGATAACCACTGCTGTGCATGCTTGCGGCACGCAGCTCATTACGCACGCTAATCATATGACCCATGGCGAAGCTGTGATAATAGACATTACGATGGAAATATGTCTCAACTTTACAGGTGACGTGGATCAAGGTTCCTTAGTTTAGGTCTTTAATCACACCATTTATTTATAAGGTGTGTGAGGATAGGCAGGTGGTTACTCTACTGACTGAGCTAAACAGGCAGTCCAACAACCTGCAAGCAGAGGCTGAGACAGTGTGACTGTTCACAGGTTTGAATTGTCCAAAAGCCAGCAAAACAACATTTCTGAACAGGAACAGGGCTAAACCCAAACTGCCTCCTCTCTCTAGTCTAAACAACATGTAGGCAAAAACTCAAAAGCTGTAACTCTCAAAAGACAGAAGCTACATCCATCCATCCATCATCTACTGCTTATCCTGTATTCAGGGTCGTGGGGGGCTGGAGCCGATCCCAGCTGTCATTGGGCAAAGGCAGGGTACACCCTGGACAGGTCACCAGTCTATCACAGGGCTGACATGTAGAGACAGACAGGTAACCAGTCTATCACAGGGAGACATGTAGAGACAGACAGGTAACCAGTCTATCACAGGGCCGACATGTAGAGACAGACAGGTAACCAGTCTATCACAGGGCTGACATGTAGAGACAGACAGGTCCATCCTGCATGTGTTTGGACTGTGGGAGGAAGCCGGAGAACCCGGAGAGAACCCACACTTACATGGGGAGAATGAAAGTGCTTGTACTAGGATCTCTGTGTCTGTTGCAACATTCACGCTAAATGCTAAATGAGTTTTATCTTTTTCCGTCAGTCAGCAGTGGTTGGTCTGCAGGTGGAGCTACTCACGGAAGTATGCTGCGTTTACTTGTAATCGCAAATCAGTAACTTCCAACTGCTGAGTCAGGCTCCCTCTAGTCTAAAGTAATTGACCAGGTACACTGCATTACTGCTGACTCACAATGGAGGATCAACAGGCAGAGAAAGAAGACCATTCAACTTCCAGTCCAAGAAAAAGAAACAACAAACTAATGGAAGTGAAGAAGGAAAGTCATCAAGAAGCAAAGTGACGCCAACGAGGGAACCACGGACCTCCTTTCAGTGTGGAGCATTTGAAGGCATCACGAAGATGAGAGACAATCTCACTGTTGGGTGACGAGATGAGTCCCAGAGGCTCGCCTGCAGTTCCATCTACTGCCACAGAGGCCGCTAGAAGCAACGCATCTCAGATCTTAAAGACTGCCACTTGAACCGAACAGATGATGATTGCACACTTCATCTCATTAATCACCACTACTGGTATCCGTGGCAGCCGGGATACAGGAAGGTCTATGGTAGTGGCTCAAAATCCCCCAATCTGATTCATTGTCTCCCGATAACACACACACACACACACACACAGAGACCACAGCGTTAAGTCCCTCACCCATGGTCTGAGGCTTGATCTCAGGCTGTCGCCGAGGCTTCACTATCAGGATCTTGAGTGTTCTCTTGACTCTATAATTGATTTGGTGGATAATGGTGTCAGGGCAGATTGTTTTCCCTTTCTCTCAAGACTTAAGACAACTTTTGAGGCATACTTTTGGAGTACAAAAGTTCCTGCATGGAGCACTGTTTTGCAAGTACAATTTTGGACCCCTGTGGTGAACTTCAGGTGACAAAATTTAGCTTTTGAACCAAAATGTGCTGCATTAGGCAATATTAAGAGTCTGTGGGCTATGTTTTTTTTATCATGTCCTCCCTACAGTTTGTTGTGTGAGGACACAAGGTTCCTGCAGGTTCCTCTTCGTTCATTGAGAATGAAGCTGACAAGACTAAGATCCCAGCATTAACTTAAAGTCCTAGGTGGATTTTAACATGCATGTTAAAAAAACAAACACACCACCCCTGGGTTCTGACAGGTCACAAGAACTCCAATACCCCAAATCCCCTTGTCCCAAAATATAACAAGTTACAAAAGGTGAGACTCATGCTAAAGATGTGAAAAAATGAATAAAGGTATAAAATATGAACAGTATTAATGTTGAGGTTGTTATGGAACATTCTGTGCATATTTTGCCATTTGCAGTACAAAACTGTGAACAACATGAACAACCTACCTTGTAACTAGAGAGTGATTCTAATATTACTATTTCCTATTCTTATAACTAAGGCAAGGCCAGGTATAGCCAATCATCGTAATGACTGCAATGTCATGGAAACCTGCAAAGCATTGCTCGCTGTAATAAGACAAGTGACAATGGTTGACCTTTCGATATACAATCTCCCACATTACTGTATGTCATGTAGTTACATTGATTTCATGTAATTGGAACAATTCAATTCAAAGTGGGACGCTATACTGAAAGCATGTACAACAAGACAAAAATAATAGTATGGCTCATCAAGGACAATGTGAAAAAAAATACAGATAAATAACCATTCAGAGGTTTACATTAGTGTTGCTTATGAAACACCTTCAGTCCGTCAAAGAATACCAAGAATCCCTACAGTGACAGAATTAGAGAGAAACAAATGGAAGTCTACATAGAAGTAATAATGTAAGGTTGAATGTGGGATAATATTCCTCTGTTCCATATTCTCTGCTCTTTTGCCCCCTGGTACATCTCAGATTTGTTATTATAGGTTTTTTTTTGCAACAAAATGCTTTCATTAATGATGCATTATGCATAATGATCCTCTTAAATTCCCTTTATGTTTTTTTTTTTTTTGCACTCATTGAAGCTATAGGAAACGCAGCGGTGCGTCTCACACAGTAGGTCATTAATTAGACCACCTCCGTGCGGGGCGTTGCTTACCTGCCTTTGTGTGCCGCCGAGTGTTTTTCATGCGTGTTGCAAAACCCGGAGCTCTCGGTGCGTACAGCTCGCGCTCCGGCAGGATTCACACTCGGTGCAAACACACCTTGGAAAACATTTGAAATGCAAACACAGACGCTTCTGCCCAGAATACAAATCCATACTTGCATCCTATTGTTTATGATACGCAGAGTCCCCCCGGGTCATAAAAAGATGACTGAGGAACAGCAGAGTAACGGAAGAAAGGATCGTCGTGGACTGATAGACATTAGAAGACAGCAAAGTAACGGGTTTGTGGAATGGAAACTGAAAGCGATGAAAAAAATGACCTTTGTAAAAGTAACTGAAACATAACCACACTGGGAATTTGATTGTTATTTTTGGAACCTTCATCGTGTAGGCCAGAAAGTGTGATCTTTTTTATCTAATTGTCACCGGCATCATATTTTCTCATCTGAAGCATTCTCTGCATTAAAAAGTGAAATGTTCTGAATTTGCCAAATTCTCCTCTTCGATCCAGGTTGTTATCATAAATCTAAAACTGAAATATGCTCTGAAAAATATTATATATGAGCCTGAATAAAATCGGTATCCTTTAAGAAACTAAAGAAGAAATTAAACTGAAACAATTTTGCCCATTGAAAAAAAATGACATTTGAGCTGACTCCTTTAATGATAACATGAAACTGAATAGTCAAGATGAAGTAAAATAGAAAAACCAAGTGAAATTCAAAACCAGTATAACCTTGAAGTTCTCTGTCTTGACGAGGTGCGACCCGTCTGACACTTAGGTAATTGGAACTGTCGTTTAGCAGCCTCTTCTCTTTCATCTGTCTCTCATTCAAACTATTTAAGGAGTTTACGTCACTTGACCCCCCCCCCCCCACACACACACACACACACACACACTTTCTGTTTCTTTCACTCATCCTCTGGAGATTAGATTTTTTTGCTGGATATACTACCATTTAATTCCATGCTGCAAGATACACATTGAAGCTGAACCACCCAGAAAAGTTGCATGTAAATCGCTAGCTTCGGATGACTTGTTCGATGGACTCTGGTGCACCGGGCGCAGGCCTCCACACAGCGGCTTCCATGAACATCAACAGCAGGAGGGCCAAGTGCTGCACAGCAGTCAGGGTAATACTGTAATGTTTCGACTCCCGTCAAGTTACTTTTTTGTCTCGTCTTTCATGTTGTCTCGTCATTCCCTGTATTTGTATTTTGTAGTAACATTGACTCCCTCTCGTTTCGGATGTTTTTGCTTCCTGCCCTCATGTTTCCGTGTCTGTGATTGTCCAGGGGCCAGTTCCAGAAAGTAGGTTTTACTGAAACTCTGAGTTTGTTAACCCTTAGAAGAGGGATACTCTGAGTTTTCCGTTCCAGAAAGAGAGGTAAATCAACCTTTAGGTCAGTTACCGTAGTAACTGACTCTGTGAACCTAACCTGCTCGCTGGCAGGTTTGCCTCAACATACCGTGAGTTTCTCCCTACATGTCTCCGCCTTTTTCCGGAATCTGAACCAACTCTGAAAAAATGTGCTGTCCTTTCCTCGTCAACCTAATCGATATGGAAATAAAAGTGATTCTAACAGCTTTACATTGGGAGAGGATTTTGATTACTTAGAAGGAAATTACCGTTTTTCCTACCAATCACATATCTAAACAATATTCTCCGACATTTTCGACATTTCATATCGCGGACATAATGCAGATTCTTTGCAGAGCTCTTAAGATTTTTTTTTCTGAAGTTTTCTGAAAAAAGGACATTTCTTTATTGAAATAGCTGCTTATACTTTACTGTTTAATATGTGAAATATGATTAAAATCATATGCCTTAGTCTACATATTTGTGCAATATTTTTATGCCTAATTTTCAGCTGAAGCCAGTTTCTTTTTGTGCCTGGGGGATAACACCTACATAAAAATTATAATTTGTTCATTGTGCTACTTTGGGATTTCCGGGAGTCTAACCCCTGCCGCCTGGACCGCAGGCAGCGTTGCTAACCATTACACCACAGTTTCGCTCTGCATAGCTGAAAATAAAGACTTATCACCTTTAGACCTATCGACTGTTTCCTTCAGTTATACACATTAAGTCGGGCCGTAAATGTCCGCCATGACAACTGTCTCTACTTTTCTGCAATTATGTTGCTCCGCTTTCTAAGGATGAGCTCGTTTTCTACATAAACACTCAGTAATATCTAATAACGCTCTCCCGGTTGCCATGGTGAATTGTAGTATCGGAGCTCCATTGATGATGGCTTTGTAGAGTCGGCACGCACGTGCGTAACTCAGAATTGCCATACTCAGAGTTGATTGAACTAACTCAGAACTGCTGTTCTGGAACCAAAAACTCAGTGTTGCCTATCTTAGAGTTGATTGACTCAGAGTTCAGGGTTAGGTTCAGAGTTTGTTGAACCTGCTTTCTGGAACGGGCCCCAGCCCCGCCCTGATTGTTTCCACATGTATCCCCTTACCTCATGTGTATATATTGTCAGCGTCTCCCTTTGTCCTGTGCCAGTTTGTCATGAATCTTGTCGTGTTCACTTGCATCCTTGAAACCCCCTTGTCTTGTTCTAGAGCTGAAGGTTTGTTTTTGGTTGTTCACTTTGCTTCTAATAATTTATTGATTTCTGTTGATACTTTGTACACCTTAGCTCTCCTCTGTGTTCTATCGAGTGATTTTCAGTTGGTACTTTCTTATCAGCGTTCTGCCTTAGGCCTGAGATTTTCTGTTTTTGTAGATAGAGTTCTTAAATTTAGATTCCTTGGTTATTTTGTAAATCGCTAGTGCCAGAGTTTTTCTGTTCTTTGTTTGTAAATAGTTAATGCTTTTTCATAGATCCCTTCTCGTATTGCTTATTAGCCGTTATTTTTATTTTTGTTTTTTTGTTATTCCTAGTATAGTCATATGCCTGTGTTTTTTCAGGACTTCCTCTGTCTTTTATTTAGTTATTGTTGTGATGGAACCGAGCGGGTTACGAAACACAAAAAAATTGTAGTAACGCCCTGCTTCGCTGGACCACCTCCGGGAGGAATCCCAGCAACAGACACTTCCTGCTCCTCCAGGGCGCTCCAGTCCTCCGTCTGCCAGCCCTCCCTCCACCTCCCTGCGACTGGCCGCTCTGGAAATGTTTTCACCCAGATAAAACCCAGAACCCTGACCTGACCAACGTCCCATGCTGTTACCACGACCTTAAGGAAGTTTTTAACAAGGCCAAAGCCACGTCTCTTCCCCCTCATCGTCCGTATGACTGCGCCATTGAACTTCTTCCGGGAGCCTCCCTGCCTAGGGGGCGCCTTTACTCCATCTCCGGTCATGAAAGAGATGCCATGGAGGAATATATATCCTCTTCCTTGAAGGCTGGACTATTTAGTTATTTCCGCTGTGTTCTGCAGTGATCTAATGGAGGGTATTTATTGTATCCTGTATTACATGCAGTCAGGCCGTCTCCTCCTCCTGCGGTGACACAGCGCTGATTCAATATTTCAAAATTATTTTGATTTCAGATACAAGTTGGATTTTAACAGAAGGTGTTTATGAAAAAATATCTCTCAGTAAAAGCGTCCAAAACACTGCTGGAGTTCATTATCATAACGCGGATATAACGTATATATGGAGTGAACTTAAATGTGTGCGAGTCATCAAAATTATATAGTTCTTCTCATGTTTACTTCCTACAATCTGACTTCAGTTCACCACAGCTCCATCTGTGTCGCTGATTCCCCTCCAGTCTCCAGAATGTGCGTACCGGTACGCATGCCCCAGAGATTGTTTACTTTACTTTCCCGTCAAGTTTGGTTTTTATAGATCACAGCATTTGCGTGGAAAGTGGCGTACGCGCGTTTCCAGCCCTGTTTTGGGCGTACGCAAGCTTTATAAATGAGGCCCCTGAGACTTTTGTCCAGGATGCAGCTGTTTGTGTCCCAGGCAAAACTAAAAGTAAAGCACACATTTTTTTAATGTGAGCCATTAGTCACTCACTAGTCACGTGAGTTGTGAGTGGTTTTGTTGCCTTCCTGTGTAAGTTTATTTTTGAAAGTCATAGTTTGAAGCTGAGGCTGTATTTGATGTATTGGTGTGAGAATGGGTTGCATAATATATAATATATATTCTAAAAATAAAGGTTTGCTGCTACATTGCTAAAAATAATAATATGGTTTGCTATAGTAAACATTTATTTTTACCCCCATTCTTAACTTGGCCGGCATGTTCCGACATTACATCACAAAACGAATATTACATAAGCCGGTGATCCAACAGATGACCAAGCTAACACACAGCTTTACAGTATGCATGATAAGCTAATGGCTGTACGAGAACACGCTCGTATTATTAATGGATGAGGGAGACACGGATGAGCTTCCCTGATCATGTAGGAGTGAAGAATGGAATAAAGTGAAAAACCAAGGGTTTAATTCACTCTACTCTGCCTTTCAGTTGTCATCATCCCCCTTCTCTCCATCCATCCATAGCTCCATCTATTTATTTCCCAACCTCGGTCTGCACCCTGAGGGTTATGAGTTGCACAGTCAGACTCTCTGTGTGCCCCCCCACCCCTCATACAGTTACCTGCCAGTCATTTAGGATTCGACTTCCTGGAAGAGGTGAGAAGGAACAGGCAAAGAAGGAGTGAGGAGCGGCCGGCGCTCCTCTTCACTTATTCATCCCCCACCATCATCCTTCCATCGTTACGAAACGAAACAACAGCGAGACCCGGAGCACAAAGCACAAAGGTTATTAAAGGCAAGAAAAGCTTTGCCCCCCGAGGCGAAGAGCAAAACAAGAGGGTTTAATAATGAATGACAGCTAGGAAACATGACATCGTCAATTCATTCTTTTCGAGCAGCACTCAGAAGAAATGTTTCACCGTCAGCTGATTTCCCCACAATAGTTCACAATAGAGGCTCAGGGGTTTCCTGTCCACCCCAGACTCTTTCCCAAATAGAGTAGCGGCCTGTGGTCACCCACAGCTCTATGACGGAACCTCACATCAGTGGTGTAGTATTCTTGTCTAGATTACGTCATTTTAAGCATTTATGCAGCAGCTACAGTGTTAGCATAGCCTGCTTCCGATTGAGCCAAGCTACATTCAAAAAACAAGCATTTTAAAAGTTGTTTGCTTATCGTCCTGCCGATATTCCTGACTTCGGACTTTTTACAAATCATCATCATTATATAGTTATTTCAGCATCTGTTTATTGCACTCTGCTTGATGTTATGAACTCAGACAGGAAGCTGAATCTGGGACTTCCATGTATAAAGCAGCAATAGTGGTTATTTCAGCCATGGATGAAACATTGTCTGTGTCTAAATGGAAATAAGTCCCCCTCCTCTTGGGCGCGTCTAGTGAGAATGACTGAACACATATAATCCTACGGTCAAAATTGTGCAAGTCATTACAACAACAAGTCAAGCACCTTAAGAACATATATCAGATCCTTGGCATCTCTGTGGCAAACAAGAAACTATGTTTTCGTCCGTATTAGTTGATAAGCTGGACAGATGCAAAGCTGCTTTGAAGGCAAGCAGCAAACAAAGCTTAAGTTTGGGACTGACGTCACCTGTGGTCCTTATCCTCTTGGGCAAACCCATCTCTGATCTTTATAAAGCACATCGGAGGATGATTCCCATGAGGTCGCTGTGAATCACTCATAATAAGGCAGTCAATTAGGGTGGAATCTATAAAGAGCAAGATAAAGAGCGCCCTCCTTCTCCCCCCGGTCTCATGCTGAAGATCTGATTCTTTCCAAATCTCTCCTTTCCGTTTGCTGCACTCCACCATGTTATTATTAGGGAGCCATTGGGAACATTAATTGCACTCCTTGGGAGAGAGGCCGGCAGCCTTGCCAAGCTTTTAAAGTTGTTCTCTCCCTCAACAATGGATTTTTAATGATCAGTCCCCCCCCCCCCCCCACCTCTCAACTGCCCCACATTATTGGCGAGGCAGTTGTTGATGAGAACAACAAACAATCAAAGCACTTTAGAAGAAAGAAACAGACTAATTAATGAAAAGGGTGGATGCTGCTAAATGCTGTTGCTTTGCACATTTTAAATAAAGCTTTTTAAATTTCAACCATAATCCAATGCAGGACACTTCTTTTGCTTCTCCTTTCAGTCAGCTTTCAGAAACTGACCAGGATGAGACCCGAGATGGCTTAAGCCAATTAAATTGATCCAGAGACCTAGCAGGTTGTTGTTTTTTTCTGCTCGCTGTCCTTGAGTATCTATCAGGCCTAATGTGGTGCTGTGGCAGAGAATGTTACTAAAAGCCTCCTCACATGATATTCAAGCATGAGCAATTACTGGAAAGTTTCACAATCTGAGCTGAGTGTCTGAGCATGTCAGCCGCTCTTAATCAGTGACTCACACGTAGGAAATAGCTTAACATCCCAGATGATTGAAGATAAAATCAAAAACAGATGTTTTTGATAATGCATTGCTTTGACCTGTGTTTAACCAGGAATAACCCCATTTGAACTAATAAATATGGCAAAAATAATTAAATACATTATGTTTTACCCTAGGCTGCACCGTGGGTAGTGGGTAGCACTGTTGCCTCACAGCGAGAGGGTCTTGGGTTCGATTCCCGGGCCCGGGTTCCTTCTGTGTGGAGTTTGCATGTTCTCCCCGTGTAAAGGTGGGCTCTCTCCGGGTTCTCCGGCTTCCTCCCACAGTCCAAAGAAATGCAGGATGTGGATAGGTTAATTGATGACTCTAAATTGCCTGTAGCTGTGAATATGAGCATGTATGGTTGTCTGTCTCTATGTTGTCTGGGTTGGCCCTGCGATGGACTGGCGACCTGTCCAGGGTGTACCCTGCCTTCGCCCAATGACAGCTGGGATTGGCTCCAGCCCCCCCGCCAACCCTGAATACAGGAATACAGGCGGTAGAGGATGGATGGATGGATGGATGGTTGTTTTACGCTAAACAAATCACGGTTCGATTCTATGTTGATGACATTTTTGAGAAAGATTCCAAAAGCTGTTGAGGACAAAAACTAAAGGGTCACAACCTCTCCCTAAAATCTCCATTTCCTTGTAAGAACTTAAAACTAAACTTTACAAGAAAACTCGCCGATGACGCTATAATTGACCTTTCACTATTTGAGAGCCTGAAAGCATCATAATGTACCTCAATGAGACCACGGTATAAGCAGGACTGTGCTGCCCGCCAGCTGCTAACAGCTAATGTTAACTAGCTAGCATATGCAAAATGACTCTTTTCTTCAAATTCTCTCATCTGATTATTCTCAGCATCAATTTCATCACTTTAAAACAAAAAATACTGTAAATTGTTCCGCCCAAGAAACAGTCGGCAGTTCAGTTTCCCTCCTGGTGACCTTCACTTTCTTTAATAATCACAGTGATTGTGGAGCTCCTACTGACCATTAAAACACATTTTGCAGCTCTGTACTAACCAAAAAATGCATGCTTCAATTACCCTTAGAAATGTCCCTGACATAAAAAAAAAAAAAAAAAACTAAATATTTTAAACTAAATATTTTAGCCAACGTGTATTATCGGGAGCATGAATGGTTTATTTATTGGGAGCAAGAGGTTATTGAGATAATTAGCATGGGATCACGGCCGTCACCTGGTAGGTATGGCTGCAGGATATAATAGTGAAAGGACTTTAAGTTGTTGAATCCTGTATTTCTATTCAACTATATGTGTGCTAGTGAGAGCAAAAATGTGCAAAGATAACCTCTGCCATGTACTAGATAGTTGGATATGGCCAGCAAACTGCACTCCTTAAAAAGGTCTCTGTGACTAATATAATATTATAGGTGACATTATTAGATTGTTGAAGCTATTTTGTCAGGAATTTTAAGGTAGAACCAGTACAGCAAGTAGTTTTTAGTGTAGTGGAACAGAAAGGCAGGACCCCCCTCTTGAGGGTCACAAGATAAATCTTGGGAGTCAGGAGATGATTAACAGGATAGGAGGGAGAAAAAGTGCTGATACATAAATCTCTTTTCATCTTGTGGACCTCTCTCTTATCTTTGCTTATTGGATCAGGTTACCCTTTGGGGCCTCAAGCAATATTTTAAATGAATCAGACTGACAAGTTTATAGAAATAAATTAAACATTCTAACAACTCACAGAAACATATCCAGTATCAAAGTAAATGTTGAACTTTTAGATCAGTGATATTCACAAAGCTGTATTCAATTGAAAAAGCAACAATTTGGATGTGATTTTATACCAATACATGGTTAAAAGGGATGCTGAACTAACAACCTGGTGATGCCAATTTATAAAAAGTCAGAAGTCAAGGTTTGTTGATGCATCTTTTCAGACTGGATTGATTGGTGCTATGCTATGCTAACACACCTGTTCCATTCACACTCAATAACACTCAATAATAATATCATAGGCATTAATATTGTTGTGATGTTATTGTTTTTACCACAGTCTATGGTTTATACACATATATTCATACACATAATTTTGTGCGACCTCTTCACAAATATGAAGTATTATCATATAACACAAAAAAACGTAATCCCATTTGATGTGAACATAGAATACCAGTATATAAAGATTCATTCATTTAAGTAAAGTTGTCAGGTTCGATAGAGTAACGTGGGGGGGAAAGGGATTGGGCCCAAAAGCTGACAGGAGACAAAAGGTAACGGCAAAAAATATTTATTAAACTAACAAAGCACAACAAACACTATTTAATGCAACTAATTGAATCAACACGTGAATTTATATCAATATAGATTGTCCCGTCACATCTGACGTCAGATCAAAGGCGGATGGTACGCGTAACGGAAACTCAGCCTGACTGAATTAACACAGCTGAAACTTGGACCTCTCAGACCAAAACATCAGTTTCATCCTGGGAAAAGTTTGGCCGTCTGGCACTGCTGCTGCTGTCTTCTGTCAAGCGCCACCTCTAGCCATTTTGGTGCCCTTTATGTTGTGTCCTTTATGTTGCCCCCCTTGCTACTCAAAAAACAGTGATTTAGGGGCGCACAGGTGGAGGAGTGGTTAGAGCGCAGGTGACGAACGGATCTCCGTTGGGACTGGTGACGGACGGACCCCCTTCTGGACTGGTGACGGACGGACCCCATCAGAACTGGTGATGGACGGACCCCCGTCAGAACTGGTGATGGACGGAACCCCATCAGGACTGGTGATGGACAGATTCCTGTAGGATTCCTGCAGAACAGGTGATGGATTGGACCCAGACAGCAACGGGGAGGATCCCCTCCTCGAGCCGCACCTTTTCCTAGACCGGCGGCCAGCTAGCAAGTGCCGGTTCACCAGCTGGATGCTCCTAGGCCCACCCAGGGCCAGGCGAGTACCCGGAAATGGGTCCAAGCAGGAATTTGGAGGCTGCCTGACTGGAAAGGGTGATGGCCAGGGATCAGGGGCAGACTGGTGATGGACGGACCCCCTCCGGCATTGGAGACGGACGGATCTCCATCGGGACTGGTGACAGACGGACCCCCTTCGGGACTGGTGACGGATGGACCCCCGTCAGAACTGGTGATGGAAGGGAACCAGACAGAACTTGTGTGGGACAGACCCCTGTGGGAACTGGTGACGGACAGGACCCCAGACAGGACGCGTGGAGTGGGCCATGGACGGTCCCCCGGAAGACTGCATGAGGCAGGTGAAGGACAGACCTCCGTCGGTACTGGTGACGGACGGACCCCCGTCAGGGCTGGTGATGGATGGACCTCCATCGGAACAGGAACGGGCTGGGCATCTGCGAGCAGCAACGGGGAAGATCACCTCCTCGAGCCGCGCCTTTTCCTTGAGACCAGCGGCCTGCTAGTAAGTGCTGGTTCACCAGCTGGATGCTCCTAGGCCCACCCAGGGCCAGGCGAGTACCCGGAAATGGGTTTCCTGACCGGAAAGGGTGATGGCCAGGGATCAGGGGCAGAAACTAAGTCCGTAACCCACGCAGGCAGGGAGCCCCTGAGCCAAGGCTGGGAGGAAATCAGCTCCTTAGCCTCCTTCAGGGCTGACTCACTCTTCTCCTCGCTGTCAGCGTATCTGTGCTCTGCTTTGATGCACTGGACCTCGTAAGTTACCTCATAAGTCTGCAAATTAAATATAAAAAAACCCCTGCTAGGTCCACTTTACGTGGTCGGGTCATTCTGTCAGGTTTGGTAGAGTAACAGGGGGGAAAAGGGGTTGGACCCAAAAGCAGGCAGGAGACCAAAGGTAACAGCAAAAAATATTTATTAAACTAACAAAGTGACAACTTTGAGACCACAAGGGCAAAAACGGCATTGAAAAACAAACACTTATGATCCACCAAAAACCCAAAAAGGACAAGGACATTTTAAACCAACATTTAAAATGACCTGACAAGGAGATGGGAAACACACAGACTATATATACTGGGAGGCAGGGAGCTGACAAGGAACAGGTGAAACACATTAGGGCAGGTTGGGGGTGGGGGAGTTAAGACAGCAGAAACAACAAGGACCAGGAAGTACAAGACAGGAAACCGCACAGGGGACAAAACTAAAAGTACTTCTAATGTAAAGTATATTTAAGTACAGTGATAGAGCAGTAGTCATGATGATTCACATACTTCTCTATTTGAACCAGTTTTTGATTCTATGAAGTATTTGTATTCCATTGTAGGGTTATTGATTGAAGTGCCCACTGTTGGAATATTAATATTTTTCTGGAAGTGATTATTCTACAATCACTATATATAACAATGAAGAAGCCCTGTGATAGTATAACAACATTTTATCCAAAGGAGCTGTAAATGCACAAAAATCCTGTTTGTGTTGCTTTGCAGCTCATGAATGCAAAAGTTTATTTTGCATTCCCACGGCATGCTCATAATTCCTTCCTGTATTTCTTTCTCATCCATTTCTTTGTCGTCTATGAAACTTTTTCATTTTGCTGCGATGACAAACTGACTATATGCAGCTATTGACTTTCTGGCTAAATGAAATGTTTGTATGTGTTGTTTATGTTCTTCTAAGCTAGTGTGTGCTTTTTGTTGATATGTATAAATGGAAAGGCAATTCCCTTGAAAGAAGAGTATGAACAGTGAGATGGGTAGTCAATTTAACTGGACAGAACTAAAATAATAACCCACATTGCAACCTGCATCTCAGAATGTCTGGTAGACATCTCCCCCTGGACAACTGCACATCACCTCAAGCTTAACCTGCATAAAACCGAACCCCTCTTCATCCCGGGGAAAGATTGCCTTCACATGGACGTGTCGGTCACTGTCGAGAGCATCACAGTATTGCCTTTGTCAACTGTGGTGAACCTGGGTGTAATCCTCGATGACCAACTATCCTGCATCCCCAACATCACTGCTGTGGCCCGATGCTGCAGATTTGCCCTCTACAATATCTGCAGGATTCTGACTTTCCTCACAAAGGAAGCAATGCAACTCCTGCTCAAAGCACTGGTCGTCTCCCGCCTTGACTACTGAAACTCTCTCCTGGCTGGACTCCCGGCCTCGGCGACCACACCATTGCAGCATATCCAGAACGCTGCAGCACACCTCCCATCTGACCCCTGTAGAAGAAAAACTCTTCAGGTCCAATTCTGTGGCTGGTTCAAATGAGGTTTAATCACTGACAGTGGAGAAAAGAAATTCACAGTGTATCCATGAAGATCCAGTCTCCCGAATGGCCTGGCCGAGGTGGAATTATACAGAACAAAAGGGAAGGCGTCATGAGTGGATTTGCATTGAATCAACACATGTCTCTCTGCAGAGGAAGAAACATCTGTACATGTCTACAAGGTGTGACCGTTCTCGGGACAGCTAGACCATGTCACTACAGGGGTCACCCATCGGGCCCTGATCAGTGTATGCGAGACAAATGTTACGGAGACAGTCCAGGAAGAGGGAAAGATCAAAGAGTCTTTTGATCAAGACTGCAAGGGTTAAACACAATAGAAACAGCTCAGCAGGACATTTGATGTTCCGAGAGAAAGGAGTATTATATGAGATACAAATAAGAATTGTAAAGTAACACATTTTCTTCTACACCCCTCTCCTCCGTGACCTCCACTGGCTCCCTGTTGCAGCGCGCATCCAATTCAAGACGATGGCACTGGCCTTTAAGGCCATCAATGGAACGACACCCAGCTACCTTCAAACACTGGTCAAACCTCATGCCCCGAAGCGAGCAAATCGCTCCTCTACTTCAGCTGGCCGGCTGGTACCACCATCGCTGAAATCAAACAAATGTCGCTCAGCAAAGTCCAGACTCTTCTCTGTTCTGGCGCCTCAGTGGTGGAATGAACTCCCGACCAACGTCAGGACGGCAGAGTCACTTGCCATCTCCCGAAAAACACTGAAGATTTCACCTTGACTCTGCAGAGCATGACTCACTTCCACAAAAAAAAAAAAAAAGCACTTCTATGTTCTTACGTAAAGCACTTTGATCATAGCACTGTTGTACTTAAGGTATCCTTGCTGAACACCTACTACTTTACTCAGATGAGGACCTAACACTTGTTTCTATTTTTTAGCTTACTTTATCGGCAATGATATGTTGCAGGGTTTTTTTCTGAGTCACTTTGGACAAAAGCATCTGCTAAATGCCGTAAATGTTCATTTTAAATGTACACATCTTACTATTAGTAATAAAATACAGATAAGCTAACAGAGCAGCATGACAAGAAAAAAACCTAAGAAAAGCGATCATCCATTGTTGTCTATTGTCTATCTATTGACGCAAAGGTGAGCTGTCTTCATTATGAGGACTAGAGTCACGTTCACAACAACGGTGAATGCAATGAGCACTGAATCGGCACTTGTTCTCCGATGAAGAGCTCCTCAAACTTCGACTCAGCTCGTATGCAAAGTCGTCCTCTCGTCCTCTGCATCGAGTGGCCGAGAGCGTCATCTATTCACATCAAAGCATAGCTCATTGTCTGCCTTTTCTTTTATCTACCTTTTGTTTCACGCAAGGCTGGTCAAAGAAATTAATTCAACCAGCCTGGTACTTTGAAGTTAGCCCACAAAACCTGGACTCTCTCGCTTTGTTCAGTGCTCACTTTTTGTCATTTTCTGGCCACTATGAAAGCCGGTAGCCCTTCACTCACATTGCTGCAGCTTTATCTTTTCAGGCTTTTTTTAACCATAAAGGGCATTATGAAGTTGTGTGATGTATGTGAGAGAGTATGCATGCATGCACACCCAAATCCTCTACCCTCTTCAGCCGACATGTTCTTCCAAGCAGTGCAGCATCCAGTTCTTAGACCTAATCTCCAGGCTTGCTCTGACTATGGCTGCGGAAACGTCATGTACACCAGAATGTCTATATCAGCTATACAGCTATACAATCCAATAATGCAAGCAGAAGTCTAGTCAAGTGGTATTGTGCAACAAAGAAGCTAAACCTACACACAGCAGCTCTCATAAAACACCTCCTTCCGAGGGAGAGAAAGCAAGTCCATTTGCAGATGCAGTGATTTTATTTTGAAACAAAAGCAGATGGCCTGAAGCAGCAGCAGTTACAACTTGGTGTAGTGTTTCCAAAGGGACAGTGTGAAGGATTTGGTGGATGCAGTCTGCAACTGACTGAATACCCCTGCTACCCTTTAAGGAAACCGTGATACCATGATTGCATGACTTAAGGAGCAACAGAAGTTCAATCAATCAAAGACTTAGTAAAAGAACATCAAACTTACTTCTTTGGAAAAGATGAGAAAAATGTAGCCTGGAAGCCCCCCCCCCCCCCCCCCCCCAAAAAAAAAAAAAAAATCTTAATTGCTCATATACTGTATGAATGTATTCTGTAGGGGAAAAAAGTGTTGTAATGTGCATTTTATACCACAGCCGAGGTGCTGAGTCAGCGTGACGTGCTCCCCCTCTTCTGCTTTCATCTAATCACAGTCTGTATCAGTGGGAGCTCTCCTCTTGTCCGGTCTGTCCGAGCTTCAGTATCTCAGGACATTTGCCCCTCCTGTACTTCCTGCTGCTGGGCTGAGAGAGGGAGAACTCCAGAGATCTATTATGTGCGCGTGTGTGTGTGTGTGTGTGTGTGCAACTGTACGCATGTGTGTGTTTCACAGAACCAAAATGAGCTGGGGAGGCAAACGAGTGCCCGAGGGAGACCACCCTGGGAGAAGAGGAGGTGGAGAGAGGACAGGCCGAGGAAAAGTAAGATTAATGATGTTCGGGTAAACGAGTGCTCCTGCTCACTCCAGACTTTAAAGACAGCACGAGTTAGTTACTGGCTGCCGGTCTGGCAGGGGATGCATTTCTGGCATCTTCCCATAAAAAAAAACAGTGAAAGAGCTCCGTTGGATCCCAGACTCTCTTCACCCTAGATATATACAGTACACGCCTGATGTCAGTGGAAGCATTTAAGGTGAGCGACTGATGCCCGAGGACTATTTCTTCTACCGTCTGCCAACCTTGAAGGGACCGTAGGAAGGAGAGCATTTTGTCAGGTTTTAAGAACTTTCTCACAGGTCTCCCGCTGCACATATATCACACTTAAATACAGGGGAGCCTCACTTTGCCAGAATGCTTCAAACCTGCGTGCCCATGTAATGTTTCCAGACTGAGAGACGGGGCACAGGGCTCAGTCTGGAGGCCACCAAACTTTAACTGGATTCTTCACAGAAATAGGTAACATACGAACACGGCCTCTCAACGGCATGATACGCAGTTGTGGCGCGTAATGGGATAGCATGTGACGCGGGAGAGCACCTTGATGTTTCTTCTTTCTGAAACCATCTTAGTTTCAATTGTTACGTAAATTCCAACCTCTTTTCAAAGAAGTCAACGTTTACTTTTGATTTCAAATGGGACACAGACACTGGTCTCCTCGGTGATAGTCCTGCGTTATACACCTTGCCTCCTTCCTTTCCATTAAAATACATTTCTGTTGCACTGGGGAGTGTGTGTGAGCCCCCTACAACATTCTACTTCTCATTGGCATTGTTTCAATGCTGTCAACACATAATTCTAACAGAGTGCTTTTATCTTATCCGTCGTGATCAGACAAGGGGCCACGACGGTGAACGGCACACAGCGGATAGCAAATAAAACCGATCGTTTGTGTTAACTGTGCAGAGATGTAAATAAAGATAATACAGAGCCAACAGAAACATCCCATCACGACCCACCCAAGTGCAAAAATGAGAGGCACGATAGCATCTCAATGGAGAGATATGTTGGTGTGTCCTCCGAAAATTTGGAATTAATTAGATGCAATTTCCCACATTCTGGTGCATTCTAACATGTGTTCAGAAGATGTCTCTTCCCTATCTAATAAGAATTAAATAGGCCTATCATTGTTATACTGTTTATAGTAGTAGTATAATAGTAGTAGTTATACGACTGACTACAGAATCAAAACAAGCTTTTTCAGTGTATATGGCATAGTGGCATAAACTCATGATAGCCTAAATATTGAGAGTTCATTGTTAATTTGCACAAGTTTTTATATTTTTATACTATCCACGCCACCCATTTCTTTCTCATCTCCACCACCCATTTTTAGTTTCAACATTTTTCCGTGTTCTCTGTGTAACTTCAGAGGGAAGTAAGTGACCCGGCCGAGGGTCAGGCTGAGCTAATCAGATTGAACAAAAGTGGAGCGGTCCAAGTTCGGAGGGGCCATTCGCATCCCCCCTCTAATTGACAGTATTAAACTGGCCCAGTCTGACTGCCGGGCCAGACCTCTGGCCTTTAATGCTGTCTGCGGATGCGTTAAACGGCAGTGTTGCAGCGGTTTTAATATGTCTATGATTGGATCTGACATCTGAAATTGAAATGTGACCGGGAAATGTCCCGAACGTCCCAATGGCCAGTCCGTCCCTGTTGCTGGCGTTAACTTCTTGACCAAGTTGCTGCATTTTAACACAAATGTGTGTGGGGGGTCCAAACAACTTTTTTTTTCTTTAAAGACCATTTTTTGGCTAGGGCACCATTGAAGCTTTTTATTCATTTTTCAGACAGTGTGGAAACAGGGAGAGAGAGGGAGAAGACATGCGGGAAATGTGTTAAGGGCGGGAGTCGAACCCGGGACCACAGCGCCGAGGACTTTTACCTCTGTACATGGGGCAGCTGCCCTAACAACTGCGCCACCGCCCGCCCCCAAAACATCTATTTTAAAAGGGTTCCCGAGCCGACGAGACCCAATGGGCGAAGCCCATAGTGTCCACATTAAATCCTTCCTCAGACTGTGGTGGAGAAACACCACGGACAGATAGACAGATATATGGGGGCGTTAATGGGAGTCGACAGTCGGCCATTAGAGAGAGTGGTTGAGAAAACAAGCCGATAAATGCTTATTGTATTACACAACGGGGAGTTTATTGAAGTCGTGATGGTGGCTTCCATGCCCACATTCCAATCTTTCTTTTGAAATAACTGTTTGAATGCGACCCTTCCCCCTGGCTGTGTGGTCACTGGCAGCAGCACGTACTCAAACCAGTTTATGACAGCAATTTATCACACTCGTCATCGCCCCCCAAAAGCAAATTTTGTTGATTGTCTATTGATTCAATAAGTGAGGCCGGATGATCGAGCACGGGCAATTTCCTTCTCTCTGTACGACAGAAAGTATTGTCATTTTAAGAAATCAAATGTAAAATCTGTTGGAGATAGCAAGCTTATTACGGTGTGATAAAGCATGTGCTCAAGAAGAGGGCTGAAACATTGATCGATTATCTGTACCATCTTATCCTTGAGGGTCACATGGGGGCTGGGGGTTTATCCCAGCTGACACTGGGCGAGAAGTGAGGGAGCAAAGCTGAAACAATTACTTTCCGAGCATAAAAATGCCTAGACTTTTCACTCTTTTCTGCCATTTTTGTGGAAAATGTGAAATTATAAACTAATTCATTATTATCGTTAACAAAACTGAATCATTAAAGCCCTACTTTAAGTCGCACTTAAATGAAAATAGTTATTGCAACATTTTGACACATGCTTGTCATCTACGCACAATAGTCTCAATGCTAACGTCAGCATGCGAACATGCTCACAACAACTATGCAAACTAATGTTTAGCAGGTATCATGTCTGCAATGCCTATTACAATACATCCATTTTGACATGTCAAGACAGGTAAACACAGGTGAAACGAATAACATGAAATATGGCCCAGATCCATTTAGTTTAGCCAGGGTCCTGGTGTTGTGCATGCTGGCTCACTGTGAAACGCTAAATAGAACAGGATTGATTAATTAAATCAATTACACCTGTTTTCCCTGCCTTGACATGTGGAAATAGCTGCAGTGAAAAGGGCTTATTGTTGAGATGTTTCAGTCTGGACCAAAGTGCCGACCATAGAAAGTTATAGTTTTGGAGAGATGTTACCGAAGTCCACAGCCTTTCCATCCAAGGTCCACACTTGTCCCTAGACGTGACTCAAAACTTTCCATGCCATGAGGACGAAGCAAAGCAAAGTTTGAAGTGCAGCTGGGTCGCAGGATGTCGTATGATGGGGGGGGGGGGGGGGGGGGGCTCATGCGGGGCTGGATGTCGGGCCTGAGTAAATTCCAGACCCCACTGTGGTAGTGTGTAGTTGAGGAGTAATGAGCGCCGGGTGGAAACACAGGGCAGTTAATGCGATTACACAAGGAGACGTTAATCTACTGAGAACAGGTGGGGAATTAAACGTGATCAGAGGGCTTCAGTGAGAAGGATGGAAAGCTGGGCTGGAGAGTCAGGAGGGAGGGACACGGAGAGTGGGAAAACAATACCAGAGAGGAAAAAAGGGACCACAGAAAGTCAGAGGACGGAAAGCTATTACAGTGCGGACATGTTCATTATCATTTCTACTCCCCTAAAAGACTGGCTCGAATTATCTTCAGTGTTTTATGCAAGGAATTAGATGAACGGATCTCATTTGCTCTTAAGACCAAAGCTAAACATTTATATAATGGCCCATTTCATTTCACTCAGCATGCAGACTGTGAATGTGTTAGGCAGCTGGATTTTCCTCGAGATAGATACATTATCAACATACAATAACTGTCTGACCGAAGCCCATTAACTCCAAGCGCTTCATTTGAATGAAACAACAATTAAATTACTGGCTGCAGTTTTTTTCCCGCTGGCCTTATTAAGCCCCTTACTGCAGATGGACTGTTTCCATGTTTGCAATCTAGCTCCCAAAGCTGCAAATTGATTTAGAAATCTGCTATTGTGTATGCATGTTCCCGACGCGATGACCTTGCCTCTGAAGGTGTACGACATCTTAATTGGTTTCGAACACAGTCGACCGCAGTTAGAGTAGAACGTATTGAAATTAAGATCTGTTTAGGCATTGAAATGTAGCTGTGGCCTAAAGCCCATTGTGGTGCTAATTAAAGAGGTATCAAATAAAGCGTATTGAAGTCGGTTATGTGGAAACCTTATGCTGGACCAGGACTTGGGCCAATTTTTTTTTTTTTTTTATGCAGTTGGGAGAAATGCTACATAATGTCTGAATGTCCTGTTCTACTCAGTTGAGCTGTAGCCGTGGAGCTGTAGCGTTATTTCAAGACTCATAGCTAAGGCAGACGTGGGCAACCAATTCATTCAGCCTCATGCTAACTAAACTAAAGTCAACCAAAAGTAAACCAAATCATCACGCGGCAACACAAGAACGGTGGATAAAGAAAGTGTTAAAGATCACTCGTTGAAGGCAGGTCAGGTTTTATTTTCTAATAATTCAAACAATGTACCCTTCCAGAATCCCCTTAGGGATCAGCATAACTCAACATTCCCGCTGCTTCTCTCTCCTGGTATCTCCCAGGCGTGCTGTATCAGTGGCTAATTAAGAGTCAGACCTGTGTGTAGTTGTGTCCCGGTTCAACGGCCACATTCCTTCAGGGGGCTGCATGTGAAGACTGAACACATCACAGCGGCTGCTACAAGCTCGACTCACTCAAACACAGCCAAGAAATTCGTCCTTCATGGCCCCAACTTATACCGAAGATTCATCACGCACTGACGGTGGCAAAATTTTAATCAACAAGGCTTGTACGAGCGGATCAGCAGGGTGGAAAAACCCTGAAACCCTGAGCCCGAGATAAATCCTCCATCATAACATAAAATAAAAACAATAATGGTTATCACTTCTGTGCTCTTTCTTGTCAACCACAGCTGGTTGCTAGGTGATGGGAGCGGCAAAAGGTGGGGATGCAAACAGGAAATCCTCTGGAGACCAGACCGTCACGTCCTCTGAAGGATGCGGCCACTAAATTGGGAAACAACTTGTGTGACATCTTTACTGCCCCTTTAATCCCTAAAAGACACATAAACATAAAAATGTAGTTTTAAATGGTACATCAATGTCATATTTACTGGAATTTAAAATGGCTTTGCATCGATTTTTGTGAAATGCTCATAGTCATCAAGGACAAACCACCTTTGTTCTACATTTTTGCGAGTTTGAGTCAAAAAGTTATAATTTCATCCCAGAATAATAATGGGTTGGACCAGAGCTTCATCCTGCACTGCAGTAAAAAACAAACAAACACAATGGGATATTTCTAAGTAACACCCCCTCTTCCTGTTGCAGATGTGTTGATAATGGACTTGCTTCTTATGTTTGTGTTGTTGTTTCTACCAAAACAACTTCTTTGCTTTGGCTTATGACTTTAGAAGTTATCCATCACGCAAAGGGCATCTCCGAAGGAGATATATTTGAAAAAGAATAGTCAAAGAGGCCCCCAATCCCTTCTTAAGGTGTTGCTTGTAGTGAAAAACCTGCAGTAAATTTTCATCAGGATCTGTTGTTTTCATTTTTGTTTTCAGGGCATGGGATAGTATTACATTTGCATGTCATTGATTAACGTTGTAAATGTCTTTAAATCTTTATTGCCACATTTTTCACAGATTACTGCAGCCTACGAATATCAGATGACTGGCCGCACATTTTTCATGGTATTGGTTCTAAATAGATTGATCAGTTGTTTCTATAAAGGGTGATCAGAAGAGCCGATCAGATTCTGATTTGAAATAGTAGTTCATCATGTATTTGAATGTCCACACAAGCAGACTGGGCCAAAGGATCGACAGCAGGCAGGGGGTGTTCAAAGGGCAGGACAGGTGGTCCGCCACACAGGTAATAGAGATCATGCAGCTAACAGGGAGACTGGAATTAGCCGGGCCGCTAACTCACAAAGGTAACATTGACAATCTGGAAGCAAGAAAGCGGCTCTCTGTGCACACACTGAGGCTGATTGCAAAAACGAGGAGCAGTTGGGCAGACGAGTGCCTTCCAGCATGACTAATTGGAACACTTTTTATGACAAATTACTGTGAGATTGTATATCAGATTGCATCGCTGGTGTTTAACTGATGTGAGTATGTGACAAATTGGGGCTTTTTCTTTTTTTTTAAATGCTCGTTGACTTTTTGTTTTTCTTTTAAAAGCAGTTACATTCTCTTTTCAGGGTCAGACAAAACAAAATCCCACCAATTCAATCAGCCATTTTGAACTTTATTGACTTCTAGACGAGTAGAAAAGTGCAACAAGCACATAGATGGCTGGTAATTGCCAACAGTTCCCCCATTAAACAAGGTCCCAGTCCAGTCACAGAGCAGCCAGTGAATTATGGCCTGTTCATCAGCCTCTGGGGCCCCAGCTGCTGCTCAGCTTGTGTGTGTTGGAGAACTAAAAAGTGTGATACATAGTGTGTGTGAATGTGTGTGTGTGTGTGTGTGTGTTAATGCTCATGCCCACAATATAGTGCTGCTCTTCTGTAAGAAATACACTCTGGCTTAAGAGGAGGAAAGAGGGGAAAAAAAATCTAGCAGCCAGACACACGGCGTGCCTGGGGAACACAAGCCCTCCCTCCCAATCTCTCCACACAATCATCCACTTTGCCAACAAGTGAACAGCGATTGCCGGAACCTTAAAAAAAAACAACAAAAAAAAACATGCACTCACTGACATGTGCAGGCAGATACACCCAGAGTGCATCACTGACAAATTACAAGACAGGGCAAACAACGAGTCCGCTTCATCCACATTATCAGGCAATCTTAAATGTATGACTTTTAAGGTCTAAAGCTGGCATTATTTCATGTTTTTATAACTATTAGCAATTCCCCTGAAGAGACTAAAACCCACAGTGTATTTATCTTAGTAACAAGTATTGTCAACTAGTGTTTTTGTAGAAGCAGCCTCCGTGGATTTTTACAGGCCAAGTAGATTATAATTTCAAATGTTGCTGTAAGATATCACGGTATAACACCGCAATAATTATATGATATGTCCATCCATCCATTTTCTACCGCTTATCCAGTATTCAGGGTCACGGGGGCCCTGAATACTGCTGGGATCGGCTGGGATGACAATGTCATCATGACATTGGGCGAGGGCAGGGTACACCCTGGACAGGACGCCAGTCTATCACAGGGCCGACATGTAGAGACAGACAACATTCACACCTACGGGCAATTTAGAGTCACCAATTAACCTATCCCCATCCTGCATGTCTTTGGACTGTGGGAGGAAGCCGGAGAACCCGGAGAGAACCCACGCTTACACGGGGAGAACATGCAAACTCCACACAGAAGGAACCCGGGGCTGACCCGGGGATCGAACCCGGGACCCTCTTGCTGTGAGGCGAGAGTGCTACCCACTACACCACCGTGCAGCCCATATGATATGTCTTCAGGTTTAATTTGGATGAAAGAATGCAAACATTATGTAAAATATTCAAAAAGGTGGCAGCTTGATGAATATTTTAACTTGGTTTGTTTTGGTTTGTTTGTATTCTTTTCTTAAAACTTTTTTTTTGATTACAGGCAATGCTTTCTTAGCTGGTGAACGTCAACTCATCCATATTACAAAC
This sequence comes from Chelidonichthys spinosus, assembly GCA_029853015.1. Classification (NCBI taxonomy): domain Eukaryota; kingdom Metazoa; phylum Chordata; class Actinopteri; order Perciformes; family Triglidae; genus Chelidonichthys; species Chelidonichthys spinosus. The sequence goes on along the minus strand of CM056842.1, from coordinate 1,385,877 downwards.
AAACAGATTATGTATCACCTCTAGATATATCGCCAGGCAATTGTGGTTCGTTTGATCTATTGCCAGTAATTATAATACAGCTTACCAGAAGGCTAAAGGGTAAAATATAAAGTAATGAATGACATTCCTGAGTAACATTTCTGCTGCCATAACCGAAACAGTTGCGCTGAACGGGATGTTGTTGTTGCCGTGCTCACAGCGTTGAAAGGGTAATACCCAGAACACCCTGGCAAGCGCTTTAAATGAAAACAGTGTCGTGGTTGAAAGTAATTAGAATTATAAACAGTTCAGAGTGTGTTCTGGTTCTGGAGGATACAGAGTAGAGGAGATGCTGCTTCTGCAAAGAGCTGCTGCTGCTCGCTGCTTTGTCATGCTGGTGCATCAAGGGGCAAAAAGCTGCGCTGGTAAAATCAAATATGACTATGGTGACAGCGAGCCCGCCCTCCTGTCTCCTTCTGCTTTGCCTGTTTTGCATCCATCCAGGAGCCTAGATGGTAAACAGTCTGCAATTTACAGGTGAACGAGGTTCATCTCTCCAGCTGAGCAGCCTCCACTTCCTCCTCCATCTCTCAGTTGCCACCCACACCAGCCCCTCTCACCCATCCACTCGCCATATATGCCTGCCAGACACGACTGCATCAACATGAACAACTCCCTCTGTAAAAAGAAAAAGCTTCAGAATATAGAGCAGTTAACATTTTGTAAGATTCTACAGGAGAATTAGGTTTAAATCAATGTAGATATCCCCATGACACATCTCCAAACCTTAACACAATTTCCTTTTGTATTACACTTTTTATGAAATGTTATTTTTGAATATGCAAATGATGAATTAGCTATTCAATATAAATTGATTTGCATACATTTCCATAACCGAAATGAGAACATGTGCTGCACGGTGGTGTAGTGAGTAGCACTCTCGCCTCACAGCAAGAGAGTCCCGGGTTCGATTCCCGGGTTTGCCCGGGCTCCTTCTGTGTGGAGTTTGCTTGTTCTCCCCGTGTAAGCGTGGGTTCTCTCCGGGTTCTCCGGCTTCCTCCCACAGTCCAAAGACATGCATGGGGATAGGTTAATTGATTACTCTAAATTGCCCATAGGTGTGAGCGTGAATGGTTGTCTGTCTCTACATGTCGGCCCTGTGATAGACTGGCGACCGGTCCAGGGTGTACCCTGCCTTCGCCCAATGACAGCTGGGATCGGCTCCAGCCCCCCCGTGACCCTAAAATACAGGATAAGCGGTAGACAATGGATGGATGGATGGAAATGAGAAGATCAGATGAAGCCAGGTTCAATATTCTAGTTTAATTCCATTGACATATTAGACTCCAGGGTTCAGAGGAAAGCATTTTGTTTGCATGAAAAACAAGGAAGCAACATTGTAATGTAACAATTTTTAAAAGCAATGTCATGAGCAGAGAAATAAAGAAAGTGAAAAACAGCTTCTGGTTCAAGATGATTTATCATTTCTTTCCCCTCAACATGGGCTCATTCTTTTTCTACCGTAATAACAAATTGGTGTTTTCTGAAATGCACACTTATCACTTATCTTGCAAAATATTGGAGTAAGTCTACATAAGTCTATGCAGAGACATGAGACAATGCTCCGACCATGCTTATCTTCTGGTTGTATTTCACAGCTCTGTTCCTTGGTGTAACTCTCCTAATCCCAAACTGGCCTAAACCCCCAGAAAAACAAGGCAACACGGACACCTGGATTGAGGAAAAATTAGCGCTTTGTGTGAGGATAAAGCCTCTTATTTGGCCGTTTCCGCAGCATCTCTGTGGAACACTTGTGCCCCGCTGGCACAGCCTCTGAGTCCTAACAGAACAGAAGCATCCACCAGGCAGCCGAGGCCGGGATTAGTCTCTGATTCTTCGGAGGCATTGAAATGAACCAAGCAGACACTAATCCCCCTCTTTTCCCCCTGTATCTCTCTCTAGACCACTGCTCCACCGAGGGGAGGGGAGAAAGAGTCAGAGAACATAGAGAAGGAGACGCCTTTAATGAACTGGAGCTGTATTCATTTAACTTGTGTGTCCAGTGTGTTTACGTGCGACATAGACGGTCACACTACCTGGAATATTTCTATATGTGGAAAAAGCAGGACGGGAGAGGTGGGGTTACAGCAGGAAAAACAGTCGATATTAAGCTAAAAGAAATAAAGAAAGAAAAGCAGGTTGAAAGCGATTTGTAAAAGGGCACCATTTACAAATCACTCGTTCCACTAGCCTTGGTTTGACGGATTAGTTTGTGTTACTTAGGAAGCTTTTGTGCAACACAACCCTCAGCGGGGAAGGAACTCAGAGACCGATTTGTCCAATAAAGAAAAAAACCTCTCTTCTCTCAAATATCTCGCTACTTTTCCTTTTCTCTCATTCAGTCTCATTTCTTGCCTCCTCTTCTTCAGGGCCGTTCCTTATAAAGGCTCTTTTAAGACGCTCCTGTAGTCTTTCAAACCCAAATAGTTATTTTGTGAGCGCCCTCGTTCTGCATCCCGCTATTGGTTTGCGGTGCTCCCATTACTTTCCTGCTGTGCTCAGCATAAATTTGCCATTGTAGAACCGGGGAATGCCAACGTTGTCGGACAAGGGCAAATAATGGGAATAAGTCAAGACACACAATGAAACAAGGTCTGAAAAGAAAAACACTTGAGAGTGCTTCGCCCACTGAGTAGCCGCGCTTTATCATGACATGGCTTCAGTGAATTTAAATCTGTCTGCCCCGCCGGCTCGCTCATTCCTCTTCCACTCCCGCATGAATCTATTTTGTTTCATAACTCAGATGTTTTTTTTATTATGCAGGTGCATTCCTCTCCAATTTTTTTGCAAGGGCCCTGTATCTTATTTATTGAGGAGGTGAAAGATTTAAAGGCACTGCATATAAAATTACTTCATGATGGGGCCCCTTTTGCTGACAAGGCTATTGGCACTTGTTTGATGTTATTTGTTTTTTAAGTGACTGATTTACTGACGCGTTGCCTCGGCAGGAGCCTCGCCGTTTGATTCTCCATCTCAGTTTGAATCTTTTTTTTTTTTTTTTTTTTTAAACCTTGTATCCACGATGATTTTATGTTGTTGTTTTGTTGAGCACTTATATTTAACATGGATCTGCATCCTCCCCTACAGGGTGCTCCCCCCTACATGCCAATCATCCGCGATGTAAACTACAAGCTTGCAAAGCCTCACGATCAGCTGAATTTCCACACACAATTGTAAACCTTAATCCCAAGGATATCCCACTCTTCCACCAAATCGGGCGCCGCGGCGTCGGGGAGAAACCATGTCAGAGATGGAATGATCACAAAAGCCAGGGGGGATGGAAAAAAGGGCTAAAACGTTAATAGGCTGAAAGGTTTTCTGGCAGGGACTATATAGTGTTTAGATTAAGCCTGTGGTACAATCAATGTTCAAGGACGGAGGAGGGTTTTAGTGATGGAGGAGTCATGGGAGTCACCAGGAGATATAGTGATTCCACCTGCCAGCAACAGGCAGACAATGGGTAAAAAATATGATCCGGTATTTAGCTAAAGGGAGCTTGAGCTAGACCTTGGGAGAAGGTAAGATTAATCATCTCGGGCCAATGGTGAGAATAAAGAAGAAAACAAAAACGCTCACAGCATTTGGCCAAACTTTCCTCTTTTCTCAGTGTTATTTGTTGCCAGGGCCGCTTCAGATTTAAAAGGAGAATTAATTAAAGTGATGACTGGAACTGACGTTTCAAAAGCAGATAAACAGCCCAGTCAAACAACCTGAGACTCCTGACTGGTCCTGTCTGTAAGGAAGCTATAAAAGCGACCGCAGATGAAAACCAGTTGACAGAATGAATGCCTCCTGTAATGGGACAGAATCCATTAACAACTGACCACGGATTCCAACCAGCACACCGGTGCCATCGTCTCTGTGACGTTTTGAGATCTCTTAAAGACTGGGCTTTTCCGATAGAAAGCATTTATCTGAACCCAAACCACAATTCGCTCCTCACCATAGGTTGGTTGCCCAAATCTAAGGAGATTTTTGTCATGATTCATTTCATGGCAGCCCCTCCTCGCTTTTGTGTGTGTTATGCTCCCCTGCCTGTATTTTCTGTCTGTCTGTTCTATGTTTGGTGCATTTGGGCGTGGCCTATTCTCCACAGGCAGCAGCAGGTGATCTCAGTCAGCAATCAACCCTCCGTACCCCCCCCCCCCCCCCCCACGTTGCACTTGTCATTGTCATTAAACTTGTCAATTAATTGTTACCCAGTCGTCTGAGTCATGCATTTGGATCCAGTCCACGTTCAAACCTTAACAGTTTTCTTAACAACGCTCGGATGCATTGCTATGAAGACTACTTAGGCTTGCATTCCTGGTAGATTACTATGTAACATCAACTCCGAATTTCTACGATTAGCATCTTATTTAACTCATTCACTCATTAGTCATTACTATAGGCCTCAGTGGGCATTAAATGTGGGTATAGGCTCATTGTACATGTATGTTTTTGTTTAATTCCAGTACCTTCCTGAAGCTTTTGTTTACAAGCTGGCATTCCTGTTTGCCTTTCTTAATCTTCTCAACATTATCTTCTTAAATCTCCCTTTCAATCTCACCTGGCGTCTTTCTCTCCATCTCTGCTCTCAAGGTCAAAAGCGGTCTTCTGTCCCCCCATCTATTCCACTCCTTGTGCCGTGCCTTTCCTTGCACAAATTGCGCTGACATTCCCGCTGCTTTTCAGATGCAAATCCTATTTGAACCTGTCACCTGCTGCCGCCGAGCACTGTGAGAGGAATGGGGGCAAAATAGGCTGCCAGGGTATCTCAGCAATTTACAAAATGAGCATGAATTTGTTTGGGTGGGGGGAGAACTTGTGTCAATGATGCTTACCTATCATCATCAGGTTCATCTCACCGCTCCAGCTTGGAAATTGCTGTAATAAGTGTGATTCTGCAGGTCTTAATTAAGGCTGAGAGAGGCAGTCTGCCCTTCCTTGGCGTTCCTGAGCACATTTGACTTCTGGCTCTCGACCTACTTCGCTACCCTTTCCATGTTTTGCCATGTTTCCTCTTCCCTCCGCTGTGTTCAACCAGAAACCGGAGTGTGCCACGTCGCATCTAACACTATCCAACACCAACCTCCGATCCTGTTTCCAGGGTCGGACCCCATCCCCACCTTCAAACCATGCAAAGATCATGTTTCGCTCCACTCCCCATAACAGAAACCACAACCAGCGGCTTCACAATGCCGGTTGTATATCCACTAAACAGTCACAAGCTGCCTCAGGAATACAGAGTGGTATAATTGACATTAAACACAACAAGGCATATAGAATAGTCAGCTTTTGGGTTTCGTTTTTCTTTTGTCAACCTGGAAATAATGCAGTCGGCTCAGGCTTCAGTATGATAAAAGGTTCACAAAGTCAATTCAAACTGTGACGGAGGAATTTCTTATCTGTTCTTCTTAGTTGGAAAAATGTACAACAACTTTGCTTTTAACTTGCACCCATCTCACTCCTTTAAAATACTTTCCATTAAGGTTTTAGTGGAAAAAAATGGATGTGATGGAATCTGAATGAAACAACATGGTGCCAAGTTTTAACAAGCAGATACACATAAAACAGCAGAATAACAAGATGAGAATGACCTCAGAAAAGAAAAAGAGCTAACGTGTGGTTTGAACTGCATTGTCTGATTTCTGCAGTTTCTATTTGTGGTGAAGGAAGAGTGTATTCAGAAAGACTTTTTAAGTCTTTCAGACAGCAGCTGAGACTGTTCGCCGACCATAATGGTAATGGACGGCATTAATTGCACCCGCTGGCACCCGCTGTATGCAAATACAAATGAGATGCTGTTTGGGGATCAGATCTAGTTCAAGGAATAGTTTGGGGATTGGGAAATGAGAGAGTTAAGGCCTTTACACATCAGGAGCGTGACAAACAAACATGACGCCATGATGCAAAATTCTCAAGTGCTAATATTTGGCATGAGAACCGTTCATACCGTCAGCAATTTTACATTTGCAACAGGCAGAGGACTCACTGCCAGGATCCTATTGACCCAGAGCTGCATTGGGCAGTATTTCTGAGGAAAACTGTTTGATAGCTTAAGCTACCGTAAGCTATTTTATTAAGGTACCTCTTAGTGCTCTGAGTGGAGATTTAAGTTCCCTCTGATAAACATTTATCCAGTGTATACAGTATATCGAGGGCTTTTATTGTGAAAGGTAAGACTGGAAGTAGTGGAACTACTAGATGCTACCTTATGAGTTACCCCTAAAATATCTGGTCTGTTTGACTCTAAATGGACCATAATGTACTAAATTAACATGATTCTGGATTGAAGAAGACTTGAAAGACTGAGAGATGGAGACCATAAACTCATATTTATTATGTTTATTGGGATAATAATAAATCAAGTGAGAAGTAGGGTAATTTTCTCATAGACTTCCATGCAATCAGACTTCTTTTTTCAAACAGAGGTGCCGCCCCATGATTGCCAGCGGCGAGAATGCAATTTTAAGACAGCCCAGTGTTGGCTTTACACTTCAGAACCAGACGTTGCTGCCTGGTTCTGCAAAAAGTGAACCATTGTTCTGGAAAAATAAATGATCCGGCTTTTTCTGTGCCTTTTTCCATACTATACTCTGCTAAGCTAACCATTTTGTTTTACAGTCAAATGATTCACTTTCTTATCCAATTCCTAGCAATAATTTGAATAAGCATATTATACGTGACAATAAAATCAAACAAAGTTCAATAATCAGGTGACAATACGGAGGACACTTATTATTCGCACCCTATGGCATTTAATAACTGCAAACAAAAATTTGTTTGGAGTCACATTCAGACATTTTTGTGATCCATTGTCAGTTCCCTGATGTCACATTTGTGTATCATGAAGTATTGTACAGAGATATCATAGATCCCTAATTGCTGACACGGTATTAGATCATAATGCTCCTTCTCTGGGCATGTGGTCTCTGAAGGTTTTTTGTTCCTGTTGGCGTCAGAACAAGGTTGGCTCAGCAGGTGCCCTCTCGACATGGCTCGGTGTAACATCTTCCTAAATGAGCTAAAAAGGAGGGCTGCCTCCCCGTGACTCTGCAGTCTGTCAGGCCCAGATAACACAGTGGGAGGAACATCAATGCTGTCAATTGTTACTCCTCTCCTTGACCTTGGCTCCTTCTGCATCACTCAACTCACCAAGAGGTCTGCCGTTCCCCTCCTTCCCTCCCGTTTCAACATTCAAGATGTGATTTTATGACTGATGGATGAGTGGTTTTAAGGGTTTGTTTTTTTTAAATTTTGTAGAGCCTTAGTGAAAGACATTTGATGTTAAAAGCATTCAATATAGATTTACAGTCGAGACTCGACGAGCAGTTGATTATTTTAAATGAAAACAGTGGAAAGCAGTTCATATCGAAAGCATCCTGAAGGGGTAGAATTTGGTTTTTAATAATCTGTTGAAGTGTGCATGTGCATGATGGGTTAACCCCCGAAGGAGATTGGCTTTAGTTTGTGTATCTATAATGATCTTTTTTTACATTTACATTTTTCTTGTATTGTTTAAATCACATTTTGTCAAAGAATAAAGAAACGTGGCAAGTAGACAACAGCACTAATTCATCTTTTCCCCTGGCTGTGCAGCATTTTAATAACTTTTCAAGGAAACTGTGCTGTATGCCCTTCTGACTGACCCTTCTGTCTCCACGGGTCACACAGACCTCAAGTTACTCAAGTTTCTCATTTCTGTACCGCTTGTCAATTTGACATTTCTTTAGGTTTGCCACCATATCCGTCTCGCCAGCGTCGGGACATGGACAATGAATAGTGAAACAACAAATCTATGCTCGATAAGGATGTGTAAGTCATGCACTCTTTCCACCGCATCTCGGCTCTCTGGGAATCACAGGGCCAACTCGTTATTTGCCGTGCTGCTGAGCAATGGCAGAAACCAACAAAAGAAAGAGAATACAATTGGCAAAGGAAATATTTTAGATATTACTTTGTTTTCTCCATGAAACAGGTAGGCACCTGCATGCTACAGGGCTGTTCTCGCTCATAATGACTTAGGTTATTGCTGTGGACGGAGCAAGGCCATTTATCAACTGATCAATTTGGCTGCATCAAATCAAAGGTTGCATCAGCCTGTTGAGGATTCTGTCACACGTAGGTCTGTGTGGATGGAGACCCGCTAGCAAAATTTGGGTTAGGGTTCTGTCTCATGCTAAGCAGGTGCTGAAGAAGTTGTTATACTCAGACATCATGGGTCCTAACATTAATTACCTTTTTTGGGGGGCTGCCTGTTTCCCCGGTGCCTGCTTCCATCCACCCATCCATTTTCTACCGCTTATCCTGTATTCAGGATCACGGGGGGCTGGAGCCGATCCCAGCTGTCATTGGGCGAAGGCAGGGTACACCCTGGACAGGACGCCAGTCTATCACAGGGCCGACATGTAGAGACAGACAACCATTCCGGTGCCTGCTTATTAGCCTTAATTAGTGGCAGGGCTGATGAAGTTGTAGCAGCAGATATAGCGCCTCACCAGTGATTATGCATCCCCTATAGTTTCCTCCGACTCTTCTCGTCTGACCTTGCCTGAACTCCGAGCCATTATGTGGAATTCAAATGGACAGGGAGTTGGCATTCAAACACCTAACCCATAAAAAGTGTAAATTATTAGTCAAAATGTCTTGCATGCATACTAACAGAGTGGGCGTCGTCATCATGGAGGGTTTACCGACAGGGTTTTTTTTTTTTTAAAGCCTGCATTGTCATTTCTGCATTCAGTCAGAGTGATAACATTTCCAAAGCGTGTGGGCGTCCATATTGCAAATGAGCCGTAAACCCCAGGAAGGAGTTGACTTCTTCCCCTCTGACTCACGGCATGGACAGTGTTTTTTTTTTTTTTTTTTTTTCATCGCCACTTCAGCCGGGTGACCACTGCATGAGGGAAGTTTGAAAAATTTGTGCAAACAAAAGGATGCTGCAAACAGCATTGTTGCCATGGCAGCCTGTGGACTGATGGTTGCTTTTCCACAGTTTTTGATAATTCTGCTGCTTCACGACAGAAAGTCAACAGCATAGCCAACGATGACGAGGCTCAGGCCTGCAGGGCCCAGCAAGACTCTTCTGACAGACAGAAGTCCAGCGTGAGAAGAGGACGAGTCTCAATGAAATGCTTGTATGTAGCAAACAGAACATCCACAGACTTCCCTGTACTTTTGGTCTAGGGCACAGTTGTTCAGCATCTTAATGCTTGTGGGTGCAGAATGCATTATCTATCCACTTATCCAGCTTATCGGGCTCAGGGGGGCTGACCTTGGGCAAGGGCAGGCGGACAGGTCGCAATCTATCACAGGGCTGACATATAGAGACAACCATTCACACCTACAGTTATCAATTAAACTAACCTGCATGTCTTTGAAATGTGGGAGGGGATAACATGCAAACTCCACACAGAAGGAACTGGAACCCAGATTCCAACTTGGGACCCTCTTTGTAAGATTTGACGGTGCTAACACAAACCTTGCAATGAACTACCACTTCTACTGTTGGCCAGGCCACGCTAACACTTGCCAGTGGAGTGGAGGCTGTTATCGAAGTAGATGGATGCCCATGGTTTTGGATGTTCCCCAAGGGTGAATAGACGACCTGAAACTAAGTTCCCCATGTTTTTGGTGGAACAGTGACTGATGGGGACAACAGATTTGTTATTCTAGATATGATTAAATGATTACATTCACACCTGGTATTAACATATGTCTCTGGTGTCCACGTAGAGACCCAGTTGAGATCTGGTGGCTGACCGGGGGCCTCTGGAGGCTACAGTAGTCATGGGTTTGCAGCCGGACACGTAGCTGTAGAGGATAATGTGTGGAGACGTCATCAAAATGCCACTGCCACTGGAGAGTAGCCCTTAAAGATGACTCGCTGAGAGCACGCTGCAGGTTGAGCATGGTTAATACTATATGACAAGGATCAGAAGCCAACATGATAATTACCTTTAAATTGCACAGGATCAGTAACAAGAAGCCCATTTCCGGTCAGGGGGAGCAAATGGGTTACAATAGCATTAAAGTGATGTGATTACATTAATGTTTAATCCTCTACATTTACTGATAAAGCTAACCTTGTTCCTAAAATACACAGACATCATGTTGCACATAAAAGAATCTCTAGGGAAACAAGGAATATTGGATGAGATTAAACTATGGCTGCGTACAAATCCGTAAACACTTGTCAGCAAGCAGATTGTATGTGAACATGCAAGAGTTGTGGGTAACGTTTTCCAAAAACGTTTGTCTACACCAGTGATCAGCAGATGAATGCGTGCGTGTGATTGGAGGAGAGTATTAGCATAGAGCCCAGTAGAGTGTTCGCCTTTTCAACACTCTTGCTTCCTGTTGCAGCACTAAAGCAGCATTTCCGAGCACTTTGCTGTGAGTCACGCCTGGACCTGAGCAGGAACTTTCTTCAAAGTAAGTCGAGCACAAGCGCTCCTCTCTGGAGCTTTAAGGAGAAATACAAACAAGAAAACTTATACCTGGCCCACTAGGGTTTACCCTACATTTGCTGCAGTCTATGCTGAGAGAATGGAGGGATTAAAAAGAGAGACAGACAGAAAGCAAGAGCAGGTCAGGGAGGGTTGAGAGTTCAGCGCTCGCTTCGGTATCGCAGCAGAAAGGAGTGGTTTACATTTCCTGCAGTTAGAATTCAAGTTCAAATGTTCTATTTTTTCTTCCAGTACCACTAGCAACAGACAAGTGAACGTGGTGTTTTCCATAGAATGTAACCTTCCTGACTACAGTTTCCAGGAGCACTACAGAGTTTGCTGTTAGAGGGGAGGGGGGGGGGGGGGGTAACAAACCCAGCCAGTTCTGGTTGTATCTCAACATGAGTCTGCTGTGGGTTTGGGACGTGGTCATGATTTTTTAATTTCCAATGATAAAAAAACAAATAATTTTTGCGACCGTCGTCTTGATGCAGCTTTGGAGTAATGTTACTAGCAAGTGCTGGTGAAACTTTCAATTGGTGCAGTGTGTGTGTGTGTGTGTGTGTCAAACCAGTTGAAATATGGTTGAAATAGTAAAGATGAAGTACTCCCCTTTCAACACAATGTATTTTTTCTTGAAATGCCTACTGTGTGCATGCATGTCTTAGTCCGTCCGCACAGCCTTCTAGAACACATCTCCGTGCACATAATTTCAAACAATTATTGTTTCTATGTATTGTATGTTAGTGAGACGGGGGGAGGGGGTGAAGGAGCTCACAAAGACGTCTTCGATGCAGACTAATTCCCAATCCTTTTTTTTCTCCACACTGCTCCACCTCGGGTCATTACATTTTAACACTCCATTGAAGCCGCAAATTACAAAATTTTTCTTCTTGAAGAATTATTTCTCTGGAGACAGAAATTTGCACTTGCAGGACTTGGCTGCCAGCGGTAGGATGCCAGATTCGACAGTCTGCAGGCGTGTTTTATCATCGCCATATGATGCACATTATTTTCTTGTTGCTGCTGAGTCGATCTTCTTCAGGGGGGGAAGAATAAAACATCTTCTGGTGAAAGTTAAACTGTACAGTAAAATGCTACTGTTTTTTTCCAACCCACTTGGCAACGATCACACCAGAGGGGGCGATAATGAACAATCAGCCCACTTAAAGTCTCTGACTTAGATATAACTGATAGTTTTTTTTTATACTGTAATTCCTTATTAGAAGCCATTGGAGTAAAAGCTGTTAATGGAAGCCAATAAACAGTATGAGTCGAGCGGTGCTCATTTGTTTTATCGGTGTGGTAACATTACAGTAAGCAAAAGCTGAGTAATGGCAGAGATAGTTTGCTGCTTTAGCCGCCTCAATATAAACCTCATCTACTACACCTAATTGTCCATATGGAACAGTTTCACTTAATATATTTGCAGGGAAAACTTAATGATACAACAATTGTACTTCATCTTCACCTTATCAGACGGCACATTTACACTGACTGAATTTTTAAAAATGTTCCCTGCAGACATTTTTCAGTTGTCAGTGGCAAGAAACGCTGAATAAAAGATTAAACAAAGTGAAAACTGCTCTATGAACAGTTAAAAAAGGATATTTAGGACAATGGACGGACAGTGTCATTGACACAAAGCATCCAAAAGATCTTAAAAGGTTGGCTTAAGCTTTTCACCAAAGATAAATGAAATTTTGTTCAATTGCCTCAGCCTTGCTCAAAGAACTGGAGCCAGAGATATCTGCTGCAACCCCGATACAATGGAAGTGAATGGAACTCAACATTCCATCATCATCAATCGTCTACCGCTTATCCTGTATTCAGGGTCGCGGGGGGCTGGAGCCGATCCCAGCTGTCATTGGGCGAAGGCAGGGTTCACCCTGGACAGGTAACCAGTCTATCACAGGGCTGACATGAAGAGACAGACAGGTAACAAGTAGTGGTGTCAACAATAATTGATTAGGCGATGCATCGCAATGCGGGGCATGCACGATCCAGCATCGATGCGGCAACATGCCATAATCGATTATATCACTGTTTAATTTCTGTCCAACAGGAGTGGACAATAAAGTTGTGAAGTTCCAATTACTTCCGGGGGCATTTCCCGAACAACAACACTAAAGAATCAAGATGGCTGAGGCGGAGGGAGATGACCGCAATAGACGGGTAATTAAAGTCGCAGTCAGCAAGTCTGGCAGATGGAGTTGACTCAGTCAAATTTGGAATGTTTCCAACACTCAGGCCCCTCCCCCTCTACCACCGAGGTCCTCCCTCTCTCCCATGGAGTGCTCGTCAGTGCACGTGCACCAGATTCTGTGAATGTGCAGTGTCTTCTCTCATCGATAAACGGCATGGAGTACACGCTACATAGAGGTAGGCTAACTTACTCATAGATAGCAAGTGCTAACGTCATTTAGCATATGCCTAGCTTGAGGCGTGTGCCTGTGATATTGTAACATGCGTGAGGGGGGAGGTGGGATCTGTGGCGTGTGCACCAACTGTGAACTGCCCTGAGTGGACAGGATGATACGGGGGCAGTGGATTTTTTGCAAAACAAGCTCTAGGTGCACGTAGAGGCGTGTTTTTTTTTCTAAAACCGGATGATTTATGTTGTTCTATTGGAGCATAGTGTCGGTTTCAGTGAATATGATCAAAAGCAGGGAGAAGAGAAACATTTCTCATTCAAAGTACTGAAAGCAGTGATTTATGTTTTCTTTTTCAGGTTTGAAAATGCCATACCCAATACCCTGTACCATTTGATTTTATTTGATTTAATTACATTTATGTCAAAGATACAGGAGAGTGATAATACACACATAGCAGCCAATAAAATCTGGTATGCAATATCTGACTGCTTGTATTGCCTCATGACTGATGAAAAATGTGCCTTGTTGTGTGCAGTAGAATTTTGATGCATTGGCAATGCATCGTAGAATTGAATTGAATCGTTGCCTTGTGAATCGTAATCGAATCATGAGGGCAGTGCCAATGCACACCCCTAGTAACCAGACTGTCACAGGGTTGACATGTAGAGACAGACAGGTAACCAGACTATCACAGGGCTCACATGTAGAGACAGACAGATAACCAGTCTATCACAGGGCTGACATGTAGAGACAGACAGGTCCATCCTCCATGTCTTTGGACTGTGGGAGAACCCGGAGAGAACCCACACTCACACGGGAGAATATGCAAACTCCACACAGAAGGAACACGACCCGGGAATTGAACCCGTGACCCTCTCGTTGTGAGGCAACAGTGCTACCCACTACACCACGTGCAGCCCGGAACTCGACATTTAAATGTTTTTTTTACGGTAAACGATGTCCTGCACATAGACTGTATGTAAGAAGTCACTCTCATGTCACCTATTGGTTTGTGGGCTTAGGTTCCGAAGTCAGGCATTTTGGCCCTCGTCATCTTGGTTTGTTGGCCCTCGTCATCTTGGTTTTTGGTCCTTGACATCTTGGTTTTTGGCTTTCGTCATCTGGCCCTCGTCATCTTGGTTTTTGGCTATCGTTATCTTGGTTTTTGGCTATCGTCACCATCTTGGTTTTTTTCTTAACTACTGGCTTTGCTTTTCAGACCGGAAGGTTGCCCTATTGTCCTGTCATTACTTCCTCCTTCTGTAGCGGCTGCATGTCGCCATGTTTAGTCTGACCAAAAAGCTCCCTCTTGTGGAGAAGGTGCATCATTTCAAATGTGATTGCATTTTTACCGAGTTGAGCCGAGTTGTGATTTGGTTACAAGATAGTCCTTCACACCGTTACATTTTCACACTTTATAATCAAAACACACTGTGTCCTGCATTGGCTCTGAATTTTGCCCGATGTCAGGGCCGGGGAGGCCAGAAACATTTGTGGACCCAAAAGCGGACGCAGAAGCAGGAGGAGTACAATCATATGTGTTTTAATGTCTTTTCGTAAACAAGGCAGGTCAGGTGAGACACTGGGGACAACAAAAATGGAATCCACAAAAGAGGAACAAAACATTCAAAAAGGGTAGCAAAAGTACAGGTAGGGCTAGGCAAAAAAATCACGGTCAAAAACAGGCAGAGTTCAGTGAGGAGGCAGGCAAGGCAACAGTTTCCAAAAGCACAAGGCATAAACAGAGTCAAAAGCAGGCTTGGGTCAAGAGTTCGTAAGCTAGAGTTCCACAACACAACATGAGCAAGAGACGCAATAATCAAGCACCGGCCGTCGATCCCAGTGTGGCTTTTAAAGCCAAGGCTGATGAGTAGAGTGGAGTCAGGTGTGGAGCAGCCGGAAATTATGATTGGCCGCCTCACTTGTCAGTCAGCCAGGATGCCGGGCAAGGTGAAAAAAATGGTATGGCTCACAGGAGACTGCCTAGTCACCAACGGGAAGGGCGGGTACTAGGCTGAACCGTGACACCCGATTAATGCACAATACAATATAATCAAAGCATACGAACATAACTCTTAACAGACAGTGTTGCAATAACACAAAAATAATAAGCCATCAGGGGCCTCTTTTCACCAAAGTAAAAGCACATGAAAATGCTGTCAAACAATAAATTGATTCCGGTGTTATCCAACATCAGAAGCAGAACAACAACAAGAGCCTGTGGCCTGAAATGAACTGGGCATCACTTTTCAAATCAATAACCAGTAAAGGAACATGGCTGCAGTATAATCTTCCGGTGTGTGTATTTGACAACTGTTTGGAAGCATGTTTTACAGGAGAATAATGTGTGTGTGTGTGTGTGTGTGTGTGTGTGTGTGAGCATTGATGTTTATCTGGTGGTGTAATCATGCTTGTTGCCCATCCCTCTCATCCTCCCGGCCTCCCTCTTTATTTATTTACCCCGGTCTCATCCAATCGAGCAGCAGATCAGTCTGTGGAAAGGGCAGCTTGCCAAGGCAGCCCTCTGTGACAGAGCAATGCATTAGGACATTAAGACACTCGCTTCTGTGAAAAAAAAAAAAAATCAATCAACCACCCCCAGATGCATTAGAGGCAGAGAAGGGCACCTCTCACACCTATCTGAATGCCATGGCGGCTGCCTAGCAGCGTGCACACCTGGCTGGGCTTGTTTGTCTCACTGTTTTCTATTCATGCTTCCCACCTAGGTGCACTGAGCTAGCTTTCAAACAAATCATTAACCTTCTGTATGAGCTGCGAAGGTAGTGTAGTCGGTGTAATCTTAAAAAAAAAAAATGTTCCCTGAGTTTCAGTAGATTAATGGGTAGTGTATAATTGTTCACTCACTTTCATCCGTTTCTCTCTTTCATCCGTTTTCTTCACCTATTCCTCTGAAGGTAGGAACTATGGAAACGGTGCCCTGTGGATTAGAAAATGACTTGCAACTTGCCAAACACCTACGACTGAATCAGATGCTTGGAAGTGTGCAGACGAATCAGCCCGCTTTACACACAACATGGCACTAGTTAAGGAGATGAATACAGTGTGCTTGTTGTCAGGTGTGCATTGGGATGTGCTTGATCATACGTATTCTACGGATGCTGCTCGTTAAATACATCGTGTTTTTTCAAAAAATAATCTTCTGTGTTAATAGGAAGTGCGCGGTTTCTACCTGATGCATTTAGTTTCCTTTCAAAATAAACTTCCAATATAGGTTAACATAGTTTTTGGCTTCACTTGCACAACAAAACCACTTGGTACTGCAATAAAATCTCGAAGTTACATAACAACTACGGTAAAATAACTCAACGTTGACAGTGGTTTCCTGGGTGAAAGTCCTGTGTTTGTGGGCAAGCACCTTCCACTTCCAATTTTCAAATTTTGTTATACTGCTGGTCCAGGGATTGATTGCCATACCAAACCATCAAGGTACTGAAACTCAAGAGGCATCACTAAAATGTGCAAAGGCCAGAGAGGAACAACATTTACTATTGACTGGATATTAACTACACCTATAAGAAGAGATCTTCCAGGATAGATTCCTAATTTCAGGACTTTTATCTCATTTACTAGGAGATTGGTTGCACCCAGGTCAACACTTTCACCATGCAGGTACAACGTGTTAGATACATTTTTCCATTATAATTTAGTTTTAGCAATAGCTTGGCTTCTTTTGTCTCTTAGGATAATTATTAGGTGGGGGATACATCCAACTTATAGTAGTCGTATTTATATTTCCTATCTAAACCATCTTGTATTCAATTTTCATAATTTTACTTTGCTGCAGAGATTATCATAGTCCCGAATGCATTGTGAGAGATGGAATTGAACCAGAGATCAAAACAAAGCATGAATAAAACACACACACACACACACACACACACACACACACACACACACACACCAAAATTGTAAATAAATAAGCAAGAGAGAAAAAAAGGCAGATAAAAAAGAAACAGTAATATTAATGAAAGTCAGAGGCAAGAAGTGAGTTAGATGAGTGGATGTGTTAGCCGGGTAACGCCTGCCTGCTGAATCAACCTGGCAGCGTGTCAATCCATCCAGAATGTCTATCCAAGGGACTCCAAGAGAAGTGCCAAAAGCAGCTTGTTATAAAAAAAAGAAACCCTCTCTTTTCAAGGGGCTCTTTATTTAGTGTACAATAAGTCATTAATTTTAATTAAAACTACAGCAGGTTGCCTTAATGAGTGGTCCCACCGCCTAACGGGTAAAAGCCGTGCCAAGAAGTTTAAACGCAAAATTATTTCAGGCACAGTGGGATGAAGACAGAAGAGACATGTATGGCTATTATCACACATTATTTATATATATATATATATATATATATATATATATATATATATATATATATTGTGCTAATTGTTCAGGGAGAAACTTTTTAACATACTTGCATCATCCTATATGAAGATATTAGAAAAAGAAGAATAAATAAATAGTTATGGTGCTGCTGAATACACTCTAACCAACCAGTTATTAGCCACATAATTGAAAATGTTAAACTTGACGACGAGTTATGGTTTCTTATAAATAATAGTTTTATTTTTTGTCTGGGAGGGGGGAGAAACAAGAGCGACACTTTGCATTCCCAGCACACTTTGCTGAAAAAGAAATTCGGGAGAAAGGAAATAACACCGGGACATTATCTGTGGAGGGCAGCCCCATTAAAAAATGAATATTGCTTTTCTCTTCTTCCTCAGCCCTGGCACCAGATAACGTCTAAACAAATAAATAAAGAAAAGCTGTAAATAACCGTTGCCTGTTGCTCCAGTCATTTCTCTATTACTTTGGCCAGCGGAGTGAGACCGACTTCTCTTTTCTTGCTCTGAGAAGCAGCTCTCAATTTCTTCGATAAAATGAGGGAAAGAATCTGAGTAAAAGAAGGGAACTGATGGAGGAATGGGCGACACAGCGAGTCTTGGGAATGAATTCAGCTCCTTTACATTTTGTCATGATGTCAGGCTAAGTTGGGCGTTTCCCTTTCCCAGGCCTAATCCTTCACCCTATTAATCAAGCATCTATTAATAGGTTGTAAGTCCTGTTCCTCATACGCGGACTGGCCAATAACAGCAGAGTACCATCAGAGCTCCGACTTCGTGCAATAGGCCCTTTTCACAGAAGAATGATGGTTCTATTTAGTGTCACATCATTTCTACATAAAAACCTGTAGCGCTACCATTAGAATAGTACGTTAACACCTCATTAACTAGCGTTAGCACTTCTGTGCTGTTTGAGATAAACTGAATGTCTACGCAAATTGCTGTTAGTGCTTAGCAAAACTTCTGTCCCACAGATGGTGAAAAAGACATAAAGATCCTAAACCCCCAGATCACCCGTTTATTACTTTAATGGTTCAAGCAATTACTCATGCTCTCACAGTCATAAAAAAAAGAGGAGCTGAAAGGGAAAAAAAAGAAAAATGTTTTTTTTTTAACGAAGATCCAATAGCTATGCCTTAAGATAGTGATTTGGCTAATGTGCCTATAATGAATCCAGAATGACACAAACAGCCTGCTGATCACACGGCGTTGGATAAAAAGCACCGAACTGGTGGATCCATTTGAATAATTGTTGCAGATGTGAGGAGCAGCCTGGCTTTTCGTGTTAAGTGCGTGGCCAACACGCTTCAATCAATTCACCCCTCCGCCTTGGAAACCATTTAAACACTAAATGAATTATCATGCCACACCTGGCTCGGCAGCGGAGTGATGATAAGTGGAGGCTGCTTTGGTTGTGAACAATGCGCAGACGGATCCATCCATCACGACGCCGCGCTGGGAGCCCGCGTCTGTCACAAGCCACGCCGCTTGCTTGTTTTCTGGTAAATGCTAATGAAGTTAAGTCAGGTGCGTGCCGCAGTTTAGCATTTAACAGCAACAACCTTCTGTTTGTTAGTTTTTTTTACAAATTAGCTCCCAAATTGTTGTGTATGGAGTGCTGATTGTTTGTGTGTCGTTGTTACGTACAGTACCTACAGAAAGTCATCATACCCTTTTTAAATAGTCACTGTTTTTGTTTTACAGAATGAAATGATAATACATTAAAAATATTTTTTTTCCAGCTTGATTTACACATTTTGATTCCAATATTCAAGTGAATTTCTTTTTTTTTTTCAAATTTCTGTAAATGAATAAAAAATGAACAACTCGAATAGCAGTGTTGGAAAAGTGATCAGTCCCTTTAGAATAACCATTATAAACATTCTCAGGTATAACCAAATACCTTCCAGATTACACACCAAGTTAATTGGCCTCCACCTGACATCAATTGTGGTGGCTCTGATTACTTCAGAATGAAATCAGCTGTTCCTTGAGGATTCCACTCCTAGTATTGCATTGAAACACAAGGAATTCACCATGGTTGGAAAGATGCTTTCAAAAGAGCTCCGGGATAAAGTTGTGGATAGGCACAAGTTAGGAGAAGGATATAAAAAGATTTCAAAGGCTTTAACTACCCCTCTGAGTACCGTTCAGAGTATTGTCAAGAAGTGGAAGGCATATGACACCACCCAAACCTTGCCTAGAGCGGGCCGCACCTCCAAACTGAATGACCGAGCCAGGAAAAGATTGATCAGGGAAGCTACCAAGAGGCCCATGGCGACCTTGAAGGAGTTACAAGTCTTAATGGCAGAGGTTGGACAACAATTTCACAATTTCTACATAACGCTGGTCTGTATGGCAGGGTGGCAAGAAAGAAGCCTCTTCTGAAAAAATGTCACACTGAGTGTCGTTTACAATATGCCAAAAAACATATTGAAGATTCTGATGCCATGTGGCAGAAGGTTATATGGTCAAATGAGACCAAAATTGAACTTTTTAGGCTTAACTCCAAGCGCTATGTTTGGCGGAAACCAAACACAGCACACCACCCAAAACATACCATACCTACAGTGAAGCATGGTGGTGGCAGCATTATGTTGTGGGGTTGTTTCTCTTCAGCAGGAACTGGGCAATTAGTCAGGATTGAAGGGAAAATGAATGCTGCTAAGTACACCCAAATTCTTGAGGAAAACCTGTGGCCCTCTGCTAGACACTTGAAAATGGGCAGGTGGTTCACCTTCCAGCATGACAACGACCCAGAACACACCGCCAGAAAAACAATGCAGTGGCTAAAGGACAGTAAGGTGAATGTCCTACTGTGGCCTAGTCAGAGCCCTGACCTAAATCCTATAGAACATCTGTGGATGGACTTGAAGAGTGCAGTCCATCGCCGCTCACCACGGAATTTGACTGAACTCGAACAGTTCTGCAAGGAGGAA
Source organism: Chelidonichthys spinosus (assembly GCA_029853015.1). NCBI lineage: Eukaryota > Metazoa > Chordata > Actinopteri > Perciformes > Triglidae > Chelidonichthys > Chelidonichthys spinosus. Next base: position 1,365,739 of record CM056842.1, on the reverse strand, counting down.
TGGGGAAATATTCCCCAATCTAGGTGTGCAAAGCTGGTAGAGACATATCCACACAGACTGATGGCTGTAATTAAAGCAAAAGTTGTCTCCACAAAGTATTAAATCTGGGGACTGATAACTTTTCCAACCCTGCTATTCTAGTTTTTTATTTTTTATTCATTTACAGAATTTTTTTTTTTCTTTCACTTGAATGTTGTAAGGCAAAATGTGTAATTAAAGCTGGGAAAATTATGGATTTTATGTATTATCATTTCAGCCTGTAAGACAGAAAAAGTGACTATTTCAAAAAGGTATGATGACTTTCTATAGGCACTGTACTTTAGTGGCTTTGAGGGACTAGACACTGAGGTTACTTTATATTAAGGAAGCCATATTCGCTTTAAACCTTCTGTGTGAACAGAACAGGGAATCAAATATACATTCACTTCAGTATGTACAGAAGGTGAAATAGAAGTAAACTGGATGCAACTTCAATTCTGCATAGTGTTCTGCTCACTGTTCGACATCACAAAGGAAATAAGAGAATGCACCGCAGGGAACACATTTAAAGAGTTGGCCCGTGCAATATGACCGTCTAGTTTTGACACTGTGCTGATGAAATCCGCGGCTGAAGTGTGAATAACAAGACAAAGAGTCTTGAGGTTGTGCAGCCTCTGTGAGGCTGTGCTTTGGCACAGTGCTGCTTTGAACTAAATGGTAACATTGGCATGCTAACACGCTCACAGTGGCAGTGCTAACATGTTGATGTTCAGTAGGTATAATGTCTGTCTTATTTCAGTGTGTTGTTAACACACAAACGTTTCCTAATTCACACTAAACCTGGTGATGGTGCTCCATGAAAAGTTAAGGGATCACCCAGATTATTATAATTCAAAAGGAGCAACCGTGTTTCCTACAGATTGCGTTCCTGTACAACTAACCTGCACTCTCATTAACATTTCAAGGTAAACTAACCGGTTAGCAGTCACAGTTGAAACAAAACAATTATTTGTGATGAAATGCAAATGTATTCCAGGGCAAAATATGTAATTCACAATGCAGTTTTGTTTTATGGGAACATTCTTTTTTGACAAGGCTATCCGGAAGAAGAAAATGTTGAACATGGTTACGCTCGAGATAAATCAGAGGATCGCCAAAGTTGTTAGGAGACTTCACAAAATTCCAGCAGTTCTCACTAGGGGTGGGAATTGATACGTTTTTATCAATATCAATGACATTGTCGATTCTGCCTATTGATCCAATTCCTTATCAATTCTCTTACCGATTTCTGAGTAGTTCAATAAATACTTATACACTATAATAGGGGGTTTTAGCCCATAAATTAAAAATAAATAAAAAATACACATTTTATTAACAAAAGCAATGCAAACCATTATAACAAAAGAAAAGCTGAACGTAGAAAGTTGCACACACTTGTTTGGATTATGCTAGAACTTATTTGAAGCTTCTAGCTGCTTTTGTCTATGAAATATGGATATCCTTTTGGGTAGTGTCTATGGGTGTTATTTTTTATTTATTTTTTTTCCTCTCCCTGCCCTAAATATGTGTATATAGTGAATTTCTTCTGTGCTATTCATGTATTTAACTTTCTCTATCACTACAGTAACTTTTTGACTGTCATTTTCTCTGATTTGAACTCCTCTGTGTCTCCCGTTTGGGCAAACACGGCCAAGCATAAATCAAGCTTTCCTATTGGCTGTAAAAGCCGATACGGGAGCCAATACGAGCGTCCGATGCATAAATGTAACTCTATACGTCACTAGCAAGATGGCGGATGAGAAGTTGATCGATATACATAAACAAACGGAGAAATGCGCCACGGAGACGAGGAGACATCTAGTCACATCTTTACAATTTTACGCATTTGTTTTGTTGTCAGAAATAAATCGCTCACATGGACAAGCAGGGTACCGTTGTTTAGCCCCATTTCTCTAGTTTAAGAGGGAAAAAACGCATGTTTCTAGCGCAAACCACTGCGCAGTTATGATGCTCATGACAACATGATCTTTTGTAGCGTATACGCTACAATGGGTCTATGCCTCCAATGGCTCTGACCTCAATCAGTCCCTGCTGCTGCTGGGTCACGTCTCTCTCGTCATCATCATCCTCCTCCTCTCCCTCCTTCTCCTCCTCCGCTACCTCTCCGTCAACCACCTGTGCACTTGCCCAAGGCGCCGGGTCCGGGACTGCTGGACTCGACCCGACGACAACCGCCGAGCTTGTGGTAGCAAACATGTCGGTAATTTTCGCACATTTTGCTGCGTCCTCTTTTAGTATTTTTTTTTTTCCCTCAGCTTTTCTGCTCCCCCCATTCGTTTTTGTTTTTTTCCGTCCATCTCGAAACCCACCACACTCCCTCCACCTCCGGTCAGGACAAATGATCAAGAGGGAGGGGAGGGGCGGGCCAACGAGAGCTGAGAGATTTCATTGGACTAGCCCAATGTCCTTCAAGAAAATCAACCAATGGGCCATGTTTCATGTCTCAGATACCGTTGCGGTCGATTAAAAACTATATACTTTTTTTTTTTTTTTTTAAATTATGACAGTCCTGGGCCGGCCCAAATATGTGCATCGGCCCACCGGGCATTGCCCGGTATGCCAGATGGCCAGTCCAGCCCTGTTTATAGGTTGTCGCAGAGAGAGTGACGCAATGTTCCTCAACGCAAAATTTTTAGTAAACCGGAAAACGTGGTGCGGAATCGTTAAGAAGAATCCATAACGTTGGAGGGGGAGGTTAGATGGCCAAACAAGCAGAGGACTTTCACCCAGGAGACTGTTTTGTCTGCTGTGAAACCCATGTTAACGTGAGTTAGTATAGGGTTCACATTACGATGAATATACACCATGGATATCTGTACAATATTTAATTTCACTTTAACACTGAATTTTCAATCTCACAGTGCAGTTAGAGAGGACATCAGTGTATCACCAAACTCATTAGGATTTACACTCTGCAGACCATTAATATATATCTTTCACGGCAATCCATCCAATATAGAGATATTTCATCCAGACTGGAATATTGACTTTGCCATATAGCTAATGTGGCTAATAAAATACACAGTGATCCCAATAACACCTTGTGTCAAGTATAAATCCATCTCAACAGCACAACTTTACCCTAAAGTATTTTTTACAACATTTAGGAAAAGCTTCACCAAATGGGCTCGAGATGTTATTGTAGCGTACCTCGTAACACGACTGTCGTCACGCGGAAACAGAAACTGGAATAACCCGACGGCATCTGGAGCGATTTGGCATTCAGGTCCGTTGAGTGGAGATTCCTCCGAGCCAACCGATGACAACAATGACATTCGATAAGAGACGGAATCAGCTGAGCGTGACTTCAATCTAATTCCGTGGCAGCTTCTGTGAAAGTCACGGAGCCCGAATGATTCTGTCCAGTGGTCAAAGCAGAAAACAGAGGAAATATCAGGGCTCACGGGCGACTACTTCGAAGAATCAACAAACATCGGCTTATTGCTGCTTTGAACTTGAGGAATCAAAGAGACAAAATTGTCTAGTGGCACATGATGAGATCTCTAATTGTCGCAAGTCATCTTCCTGGAGTTGCATCGAAGTGAACCCCTTCTATAGGAGAGTTCACAATTACTTCCTAGACAAGCCTGCACAATATCCAAAATGAGTTTTCCATTTTTGCTTCAGTTCACTAGGAAGCGCACACACGCACACACACACACGCATGCAAGCCTCCCAGCTGCATGCAAACAAAGCGATACTCACAAGCCTGGCCGTTTCCAGCTGTGCCATATCGCCGTGTCTGTAAATAACATATAATTTCATAGCTGAGTCCCATCAAATGAAATTAAATTGTAATTATACAGATCACAGTGGTGAGTGTTTATGTTTTCATGCAGTTCTGAAATGCTGGAAGAGTATATTTACAATAATGTTGCAGAAGTCCCAACGCGGTTCGGAGCACGGTACAAAGCATCCTCCCGTTTCCTGCCCTTTCCAGGTCAGAAGGGTGCTGTATGAAATAGAAATATTATTAAGTAAGACCTTCGTGGTGAGACACTGGCCTTCCAACATAAAATGTAGCACCCACTACAACCTCATTATGGTCCAAACAATCATTATAATGTCTTTTCTAAAAGCCTTCCATCTTCACTCTCTTTAAAAGGAGGTGGCTGATTCAGGAGACTAAAGGTCACTGAAATTCCCAAGGATATTATTTAGAGCCGTGCATGCCCACTCGCACACACACACACACACACACACACACAGAATGTGATATAGTGTTTTTGCCTGGCCTTTCCGCTCTTGGAAATGGATTGCTTCGCTGGCCAAAGCAAGGAGGGAACTTGTCCCAGTTTTGCAACATACTACGCTAAAACACACACACTGTAACTTTGGAAAGCTACCGCTAAGAAGATCAAATATGACAAAGAAAATGCAAAATGTGAGAGAGAAAAGATGGCCGCAGCAAGGAACAAAGGCTAAGAAAGCTCAGCCAGTTTGTCCCAAATATTATATATATTATATATATATATTCAGTATCATACTGAATGGAATAATTATGCTCTCTTAAGCGGTGACAACAAGGGAATAATTATGATTTGAACATCCAGAAGATGTGGCAGATGAGCTCACTTCAAGCTCAATTTCATGCTCAAAACAACAACAAACAAAGGTGAGCCCACCAGCGGCCTGTACTACGAAGCGAGTTCAACATACCCAGGTTATCTTTCAGAGATCCAGCTTAAGTAACCCTAACAAAGGCAATCGGAGATAAGCGGTCACACGAAGCTGGTTATCAACTCGTTAACTCAACCCAGGGTTTCCCTGTCCAGCTATGAGCGCGTGCACATGAAAGAGGCGGCGTTTGCAGCATTTGACCAATCACAAACATGGATCAGTCTTCGGCAGCGGAGCGGCGTAATTCACGTACGAGGAGCGAACCATAATCTTACAGAAATACGAAGAAGTTAAACATAATACAGGCAAAAGGCAACCGTTTCATCTGCCAAATGCAGGAAGGACAGCTGGCAAAAACCTCGCCGACTGTGTGAATGCAAAAGGCATATTAATAGTATTAGAAGTAGTATAATATGACTGCCCCATCATAAGGGCAATAGTAGATCTGACTGATTGAACAATAACGTTAACTTCACTAATAGCTTAGTGGTAGAGTTACCGCCCTGTGAACCAAGGCTCCTTGCAGCGGACCTGGGTTTGAATCTGCCCAGCGACCCTGTTTTAAATCATGTCGTCGCTCTTTCTCATCCCTTTAACTCTTACGATGTCCTTCCGCAATAAAAGGCCAAACATATAACTTTAAAATAATGAATGTGTTGCTTGGATGTATTCTTATAACGTGGTCTATGACAATATCAGCCTCATTCTTTCAGCTGCAATCCCGGCGGTGTAAAACAGACTTGGGAGCAAATCAAATAAATATAAAAACATAATTAAAAGTGGTAAGTAGGCTGTACGCTGACACAGAAAAGTCTTTCCCTCCGATTAGAATCTGTATCTCTCATAAAACATCGTCAGACACAGACAAAAGGGTTTTGCCGGTCTCTCCGGTCTCTCCTACGAGACCCTCTCACGATCCACCGAGCTTCTTTTTCTTTTTTATATCCGTGCACCAAGACAGCTGATTGGTCAGTCGGCGGTGCGTTTCTCCACGTTGATCTTTTATCAGGAACATAACCTCCGGAGCAGGTTAGCTCCACAGCGTAAGTTACCATGGCGATCTACCCCGGTAAGAAGTGAACCAGCGTCGTAGGACGGAAAACCCAGAGTTAACGCTTAAGTTACCTCGCTAAGCACAAATCCTGCTTCGTAGTACAGGCCCCTGATTAGGAATCCGTATACCCTTTGTTCTTTGGTTTTTCCGTTTCAAAACCAAATTAAAATAACAGAAAAACCACTTTGTTTTTCTGTTATTTTGTTTTAAATCCAGAACGGAAAAACGGAAAAACAGAATAACACAAAATCACATTTTGTAGCTGTTATTCTGTTTTAAAACAAAAACAGAATAACGTGAAAATTAAGTTTTTTGATTTTTACTGTTTTGTTATTGTGCTATTTGGAAAATTTGGGGAATTCTGGGAGACTTCTAATCCTTACCTTAAGTAGCAAGAACATAGAGACAGACATCTCTCTTTAAAATCACCAACTTGTGGGTAATTTATTTCCACAAACACAATCATACAGCAGCAACGTTGGAGTAACATTTGGGAGAATGACGACAAAGAAGGGACAGGACTCTAAACGCATCAGAAGTGTTGTGACGTCAAGTGATTCTGATGACATTACTTTCACCACGGAGAATCGGGAAATGCTACAAAATATTTCACACCAACTTCAAAAACTGGATATCCTAAAAATACTGAAGGCTGACGTGACTTAATTAAAACAGTCAGTGTACAAGAAGAGTACAACAATGCACTCATGGAAGAACTTAAAAAAGAAGAGACTGTGTTGAAAGAAGACATTGCTAAATTAAAACATGCAGCAACAACCCTCGCGGATGAAAATGTAAAACTCAAAATGTCTCTGTTGGACCTTCGGTGTAGAAGCATGAGAGACAATTTGATAATCATGGGAATTGAAGAAGGAGAAAAAGAAACTTACGAGACGTCGGAGGCCCTTGTTATGATATTTTTGCGGGATCAACTTGGAATTCCAGATAAAGAAATAAAAAAGATCTAAGTGGAATGAGCACACAGACTTGGGCAACGCAAGAAACAAGGTAAACCAAGACCTTTGTACGTTCAAACGTACGTTTTTGATTTGTGTCTATTGTGTTGGATCAGGCTTAACCACAAGGAAGAAACAATTGTGTTTTGTTTTTAATTTCTCTGAGGTGATAAATAAATATAATTTTGAGCATAAATATGAATAATGATGAAATAGGAATTGCTAGTTATAACTCTAATGGTCTCGCAGATTGGAATATTGGAAGTTTAATCAGAGTCTTCTCCATGATGAAGAATTTGTTCGGAAAACTAGGTTATTCATTAGTGATTTTTTTGTATACAATATTGACTCAGTGGATCCTCTAACAGTCTGGGAAGCATTTAAATGTGGACATGCTATTGCTTATTCTTCTTGGGGAAAAGAAAATAATTTGAAAGAACAAACTTTAATAGCAGAAGTTGAGCAATTAACCCGGAACATATATAATTCGGCCAATGCATATAGAGATCAGAGAAATCTTTTGAAAAATAAAGAAAGTGAACTTTACAATCTAGCGGAAAAACGGCTGTTAAGAAACTATGATTATAAAAGTGCTGAATGGATGGAAAAAGGAGAAAAATGTGCAACTCTTCTTGTGTCTTAAAATAGAAATCATTCTAAAAAAAAAACATCTCTAAATTAATTTTGAATAACGGAGAGGTATTGTTTCAACAGAAGGATATTATAAAGAAGATAGGAAACTATTTTGAAAAACTCTTGATTTCAGTCTTCCACTTCACTCAACTATAAAAATTTCTTTCCACGAAATCACAAAAACAAAATATCTGATTTGCAGAAAGACTTCTGTGAAGGTTTGATTACAGATGATAAGCTTTCTTCTGCAGTAATGTCCTTTAAACCTGGAAAATCACCTGGGATGGATGGAATACCCATTTAGGTGTATCAATTCTTTTTTGATTTGCTTAAAAAATCATTACTTTCCTGTTTTAAGTTTTCATATAGTGTTGTGTATCTATCAGACTCTCAAAAACAAGGTCTGATCTCTCTTGCCCCTTTTCCACCGAGGCATTTTGAGGGCCGGTTCGGAGCCGGTGCCCAATCGCGAACCAGTTCTTCCTGTTTCCACAGACAAAGAGCCGGCTCTCGGCCTGGAAAACTGGTTCCCGATCGGCCCCAACTCTTTGCTGGGCTGGAACTGGGCCCGGCTTACGTAAGGGGCTGGGGGCGGGGTTAACGCTCGAGACAACGGGGGAATTTACGCCGCTGCGGAGTGCGGAGTTTTACTAACGTGTTCCCGGTAAGTTTCATTTTTAAAATGTTTCACCTCGTTGCAAACCAAAGACACATTTCTGTTTAGTTTACCAAGCTAGTGATTACGTTCGTAACAGCAGCAACTAGTGGCTTTGCTTCCTCGGGTAATGGAAGCTGACCGGCTAGCTAGCCAGCTAGCGTGATATTGCTAACAACAACGTTAGCATGCCACTTTCTGACTGCCGTTGGCTCACTAAACGTTACCAACGTAACATAACATCTGTCCGTTTGTGATTAAACCGCTGTTCTCTGGTTTGTGTTTGTAGAGCTGTCGGACATCGGCGATATTGAACGGAGGTCCAACTTGCAGATGACTAAACATCAAACACTCTGATCTATTGATCACACACTGTTCTACACTGTAAAAAATGTTGTGATTTAGTATATAGTATTTTGTGTATTTTATTGTTATTGTATTATTTGCCAAAATAAACACTTTTTCTGTAGAGACATGTCTGCTATGCTTGAAATGAGCGCTGCGGGGAAACCTCAGACGTATACAGTGACGTAATGACGTGGTTCTCTGGGCTCTCTAGCCGGTGGAAACGCAAACAGGTTCTCGGACGGTTCGCAAATTGAACTAACTGCGAACCAGCACGGCACCGGCCCGGCTCTTGAACTAGGTTCGCGTTGGTGGAAAAGGGGTATCTGTTACTCAAACAGGAACCCAGTGGACATTTTTAGGATCCTGTAAACCTTAAGAATTGGAGACCAATTACATGACAATGTTATGATACTAAAATACTTGCAAAATGTATCACTCATAGATTGAAAAGTGTACTAATAAATATTATTCACCAAGATAAGCCAGGATTTATGCAAGGTTGTTATATTGGTAATAAGATTAGACAGCTGCTGGAGATTATTGAAAACTATGAGTTGGATACAAAAAAATGGGCTAATTTTTCAAAGCATAGGTTTTTTCAACTTTGGTGAATCTTTAATTAATTGGGTTAAAATATATAATGAAACCAGTTGTAGAAATGTGAATAATGGTTTTATTTCTAAATCTGTGCCCTTATCAAGGAGTTAAGCAAGGATGCCCATTGTCTCCATTATTATTCATAATAGCTATGGAAATACTGGCTATAAAGTAAGGCAAGGCAACTTTATTTGTATAGCACATGTCATACACAAGGCAGACTCAAAGTGCTTCACATCATACAAATTTAAAAATGCATTACAGAAAGGAAGGAGAATAAAAACATATTTGCAATAATTAAAAACAGTGCAGACATTAAAAGATTTAGCAGAAAGCTATGGTGAACATAAACATTTTCAGTCTAGTTTTAAAAGTGGTCAGAGTTGGGGCAAATCTAACATCTTCAGGAAGTTTATTCCAGCCATTTGTTGCATAGTGACCAAATGATGCTCTCCCGTGATCGATGTTTACTCTGGGAATCACTAACAGATTGGTCTCAGAAGATCTTAGGGGTCTAGAAGGCTTATGTAGTGGGAGCATATCAGTGATATACTTCGGTCCTAGACCATGTAGTGATTTATATGTGAGCAGGAGGATTTTGAAATCAATTCTCTGACATACACGGAGCCAATGTAAGGATTTAAGAATTGGTGTAATGTGCTCACATTTTTTGGTATTTGTAAGAATTCTAGCAGCAGCGTTCTGAATAAGCTGTAGCTGCCTGACAGTTTTTTTTTCGGAAGACCTGCAAGGAGACCATTACAGTAGTCTAGCCTACTAGTAATAAAGGCATGTAGAAGTTTTTCTAAGTCTTGAGCTGACATGAGCCCTCTAAGTCTTGCTACATTTTTTAGGTGATAGTAGGCTGATTTTTTTACTGATTTAACATGACTGTCTAAATGTAAATCAGAATCCATAATAACCCCAAGATTTCTGGCTTTATTTGAGGTTTTCATGGACAGAGAGTGAAGGTGTTGAATTACTTTAAACCTTTTTTTAGCACCAAAATTATTATTATCTCAGTTTTGTCCTCATTTAGTTGTAGGAAGTGTTGGCACATCCAGTCTTTGACTTGCTCAATGCACTGGCACAGAAGATCTATGGGGCGATAGTCGTTTGGTGATAGTGCTACATAGATTTGGGTGTCATCGGCATAGCAATGGTGGTCAATGTTATTATTTTGCATGATTTGTCCTAGTGGGAGCATGTAGATGTTGAATAAAGTCGGCCCCAAGATTGAACCTTGGGGGACTCCACATGTTACATTGGTAGGTTCTGATACAAAGTCGCCAATGGAAACAAAATAGTTCCTATCTTGTAGATATGACTTGAACCAGCTTAAGACTGTGCCTGAGAGCCCCACCCAGTTTTCCAACCTGTCCGAGTATTGAGTGGTCGACAGTGTCAAATGCAGCACTGAGGTCTAATAGCATTAATATTGAAGTTTTGCCAGAGTCTGTGTTAAGACGGATGTCATTTACAACTTTAATAAGGGCCGTCTCGGTGCTATGAAAAGGTCGAAATCCTGTAAGATCTAATGCAGATATAGAGGGACTTAAAACTGGGACTGTACAAACAAAAATATCAATGTATGCAGATGACACCAGTTTCCTACTAAATCTAAAACCTTCCTGTTTTCAAACTCCACTTGAACCTTTGGAACAATTTTCTCATTATTCTGGTTTGGAGCCAACCTATGATGTTGGGACCTCTATGAAACAATTTGTGGATGCAGATTGAATTGAACATTCAGATTGGAGGGTCCTCTGTGTGGAAACGCAGCCACGCACCTCCACAGGGGGTCTTTCCCCTTCCCCCATCTGCCTGCAGGCCTGTGTCACTGAAAGTGACAAGTACCTGTGAACTCCAGATTCCATTCTGATTGGTCAACTACAGTAGAAGTTGGCTTTCTACCAAGCAGACCAGGTTGGAAGCTTTTTCTTTCCACTAGGACCTCAACCTGAACATCAGTCTCATCCTCTCTTCCTTTTGCGACCTCGACCTAGAGCTCTCCTCTTCCTCCTAGAATTTGGTCCACAGGTCTCAAGTCCCCAAGCAGCGCCCTCAAAACAGACAACAAGCTGGCTGTTGAAGCCTGCTTCTGCACCAAGGACAAGAATTCCTAGTCGAGACGCATCACACTGGAAATTCCTCCACAACTTCAAGTCCAGCAACTTTCCTTCAAGGAACCTAAAGACAGCAACCTATCTTCAGAGGAACAACCAACCCTTCTTCAAGGACTGGTAACAATGTGGGCATAGCTTATGTGGCGAGGTGAATGTGTGGCTGGAGGCCACCAGAACCTGACCCAAACAACGCCACCTGGGGAGTTTCACCCCAGGAAATATCCTATGAAATTCTGAATAAGACCTCAATACTTTCACAGACAACACAAGTTCGTATACTAAGACAAGACAGAGACGTGGTTTCCAAATAAAGCCAAATTTATTTGCTTCAATTGAATTAATGAATAACTGGAGATATCTGTAAACAAAAGGGGATTAATGGCACAAAAAAGATGAATCAAATTAGGAAAGTATAACAAATTTTATTAACAGGGGATTCTTTTATAAAAACACTAAAATTACTATTTGGTGACACTTATTCTGAAATTAACAAAAAGGAGTGGACAGAAGCAAACTATAGGGAGGCAGCCTACCTAAGGATGTGTTCCAGAGGTGCAACAACTTACCCACCACGCATGCTCACGGCAAATCACTGCAAATGGTGCACATTGCAACTGTGTCCCGGTGCGCTTTAACACTACAAACGGTGAAGGGAACCACTCTATCGTGACTAGCCTCCGCTATAAGCCGACTAATGCCACTAAAAGAAATAAAGCAAAACAAACATTAACACAAACAACAAAAACACCAGTTGGTCCAGACTAACAATAATCAACAATAAAAGCAACACTAAAAGCAAGGCAAAACAGCAGCTGACAATGACCTATAAATTCAAGAAAGGTCAGTTAATTATAAAACCAAATATGCATTTCAATTCAATTTGTCTGCTTACAGGTCAAAATCACAAAGCCTACCTTAATAAAAAGGTGCACCGGCTAACCCAGGTACCAGCTAATGAGTACCCACATTGGAGAACTCCAGTCGTTCATTAGTAGATGCAGACACCAGTAAGACCGGGGAAGAGAGGGAGAGGAGAGCTGTGGCAAACAATTGCAACCTGGTCACTACATATAATTGGTTTAAAGTAACATTTAAACTAGTGGCTCTATTTCCTACCTCAGAGTCAGAGGAAGCCCACACAGCAGCCAGAGAGAGACAAAGACAGCCAAGAGGTCACAGGTGACTTAAATGCCCTCAGTCTAATTAGGAGGCAGTGGAAAGGGGTTGGCCTGAACACAAGGGTGTGTTCAAGAACCAACAACTGCAACTCTGGTTTCCCCGTCACAATCCACCCCCATTTCTTTAATCGTTGGCCCTAACGATTACCTTATTGCCAAGGTCTAAAAATGGCCACATCAGCTACACGTACATGGGAGGCAGTAGCCCTGCTACCCGCTGCCTGTGGGAGACGATGGACGTTTGTGTGTCTCCCAGCTGTGGGACGGTTGGTCCTCCTTACTGCACCAGCATCAACAACAGGTTGGTCCTCTGGTTGAAAAGGTAGGTGTGTAGCCAGCAACCGTCCCTCTGAGGTCGTATTGGTTGTAGGATCAATCTGTGGTTGAACTGAGGGTGAAGTGTCTGCCTGGGGACATAAATTCACAGGTGTATGAGTCGTGGTGCTCTCTGGCCTTACCACATACAGATCACCTTCGAACGAGTCTTCAACAGGGGGTTCCTCTTCTGGGGGACAGGCCACAGGGGATTCCTCTTCTGGGGGACAGGCCACAGAGGTTGCAGCTGCATCTGCATGTCCAAGACGGTCTTTCAACAGAGAGCGATTAACATTCCTCGTCTTACTGAGATCTACTGGAGCAATGGTGTACACAGATCCTCCATCTCTAGGGGCCTTCATGACCCTGTACACAACTGAGCTCCAGACATCTTGAATCTTATGGCGGCCCCTCAGCCCCACATCCTTGAGGTACACCAGCTTTCCCTCTGGTATAAAAACATCTTTTACCTTCTGATCATGACGTGCCTTTCGTCGGCTGGCAGCAGCCTGCAGGTGTTTGGTGGCCCCTTCAAACGCCACTTGGAGCCTGGCCTGATGCTCCTGGATCCAATCATGAGTACTGCCTGTGGCCGGGGTGGGATTCCTTCCTAAGAGGAAGTCAACAGGTAAAAGGGGATCTTGTCCAAACATCAAAAAGAAGGGGGACTCACCCGTAGATTGATGTGCTGTGGTGTTGTATGAAAAAACAACTTGAGGCAGGTATGATGACCAGTCCCTTTTCTTTGTGGTAGGCAAGGTGCGTAGACGGTCATGGAGGGTGCGATTGAATCGTTCGCATTGGCCGTTCCCAGCCGGGTGGTAAGGGGTGGTATGGGACTTTTCAATACCATAGAGACTGCATAACTGTCGAACCAAGATGCTTTCAAAATTTCTTCCTTGGTCAGAATGGATACGACTGGGGACGCCAAACCTGCAGAACCACTCATTTACCAGTACTTTAGCAACAGTTGAGGCCCGTTGATCGTTGGTGGGGACAGCCTGAGTGTACTTTGAGAAGACGTCAGTCATCACAAGCACATTCTCCATCCCGTTCCTGGATGGCTCTAATACTGTAAAGTCCACCGCCAGAATTTGATTTGGTCGTGCAGCAAGGAGGTGGCCCATGTATGTACGGGTAGACGGCTGGATGTCCTTAGCTATCTGGCACCTTTCACACTCTTGGCACCAGCGCTTAACATCTTGGTGCATGCCCGGCCAGTAACATCTCTGCCATACCAAGCTTACAGTTCGTTCCACACCCTGGTGGCCATGCTCATGGTGCAGTTGATGTAAAACCTGGCTCTTCATGGACGAGGGCAGGACCAGTTGGAGAATCTCATCACCATCGGGGGAGGAGACCTTGCGATGGAGCACACCATCTTGCTCTACAATTCGATCCCACTGTTTGACCAGTGCAAGAGCCTCCTTGGACATTTGACGTCGTTCACCTGCATCTGGCCCCCTCTTTCTGATCCAGAACACCAGGAAGTGGTGTATGGTGGCATCTGCTTCCTGTAGGGCACGTAAGTTAGAGGGAGAGTGGCATGGGAAGGCAGAAACAGCATTTTGCTTTACCTCAGGCACTGCTCTACAGGCTTGCTGCATGGACTCAGGAAGCGGAGTGCTGCGGGCCAGATGATCTGTGGTGGACGTGCTGGGTAAGTACTGCCGTGAGAGGGCATCAGCATTGCCGTTACGCTTGCCAGGCTTGTACTTTAAGACATAGTCGAAGTTAGCAAGCTCTGAGGCCCAGTGCTGCTCCACAGCACCCAACTTTGCTGTTGAAAGGTGACTGAGAGGGTTATTATCTGTGTATACTACACATTTCTGGCCCAGCAGGTATTCCCTAAATTTTTCAGTCATAGCCCATTTAAGGGCCAAAAACTCTAACTTCATAGAGCTATAGTTGTTCATATTGCGTTCTGCAGGCTTAAGGCCACGGCTAGCGTAGGCTATAGGTTTCACTTTACCGTCTTGTTCCTGAGAAAGGACTGCCCCCAGCCCACTGTGGCTGGCATCCACTTCAAGGATGAACGGCAAGGTGAAATTGGCATAGGCAAGCACTGGTGCTTCCACAAGCTTACGTTTGAGGCCTTCAAAGCACTGTTCACATTCGTCAGTCCAGGCTGTGCTTAACCTCTGTGCCACCTGCCTGGTCTTGGTGTTCCTCAACTCAGCAGCCAGTCTATGCAGGGGGGCCGACAGCTTAGCGAAACCGTCCACGAACCTGCGGTAATAGCTGGCAAAACCGAGAAAAGACTGTAATTCTGTTACGTTGGTGGGACGTTTCCACTTTGCAACAACATCGATCTTACGTGGGTCAGTAGCAACACCTTCTTTGGAAATAACATGTCCCAAATAACCAACCTCCTCTTTGAAAAAACAGCATTTCTCCAACTTGGCCTTGAGGTCCTCCTGCTTCAGTCTCTCCAGCACAACTTCCAGGCGTTCCATATGTTGGGCTACAGATGAAGAAAAGACAATCACATCGTCCAAATATAACAACAGAGACTGGCAATGTTGGGCCCCAAATATTCTCTCCATGAGTCTTTGGAATGTGCTTGGAGCGTTACAAAGCCCAAAAGGCATTCTATTCCATTCAAATAAGCCAAATGGAGTACAGAAAGCTGTTTTCATCTTATCTTTTTCTGTGACTGGCACTTGATTGTAGCCGCTAGCCAAATCCAGAGTAGAGCGGGCCCCGGAGAGCGCATCAAGGGACTCTTCGATGCGTGGCAAGGGAAAAGCATCTCTTCTGGTCTTGCAGTTTAGTAGCCTATAGTCCACACACAACCGAAGGGTGCCATCTTTTTTCTTAACCAAGACAATGGGCGATGCAAAGGGGCTACTGCTCTCCCTGATAACCTTAGCCTCAAGAAGTTGGTGGATATGGGCTTTCACTGCCTCGTACTCGGAGGGAGGGATACGCCTATACCTCTGTCGTACTGGTGTCTCATCAAGCAGAGGAATATCATGTGAAATCAGGTTTGTACACCCCAAATCTCCCTCATGAGCTGAAAAGACATCAATATGCTTTTGTAATAAGGATCTAACCTGGCACTGATCTTTTTCCGACAGGGCGCCAAGGTCGACAGCATTGATCTTATCTTGAATGGAGTTGGTAACCATCTGGGAGGACATTGTGGCTGAGACTTGTCCTTGGCCTTCTGTGACCCCTGTGGGCAGACTTGCTACATGGGCATAGCTCACAGTACCTATCACTACATTTGGGTAAAGTACAGCATCATTAACCCCCACATTAACGATAGGAACATAAACTGTACCTCTGGTTTGTTGGACCAGAGCTGGGGATACAAGTAAACCAGCAGGTAACCCGGTACTCAGGGGTTCAAACAGGACATCACTACCAGAGTAATGTTGGGAGCAGGTTGCTGCCACCAGCTTCATGGTACCACCAGGAACTCGAAAGACCCTCCCACCCTTAACCCTTACCCGACTTGATCGGTCAGGTGGTGCATCGGCTTGGGCCTGGTGACACTGTTGTAGTGCTGTTTGGAGTTGGCTAGGGGCCTGTGACACGGAGGGCAAATCAAAAAGAGCAGAACCATGATGTGCAAACAAATCAATAAAGCATGTTTTGATAATATTCATGCCTAGAACACCTGGGACAGAGGAGGGCTGACCAAGAGGGTCCTTAACAACCAGGACACCACGCTTTGTAATAACCTTATCACAAAGTTCAACATCAAGTTCAAGGTAACCAACATAAGGTATATCCAACCCATTAGCAGCTTTAAGTTGTAACCAATGACATGAGTGTAACTTCTTTTCACCCCAAGGCTCAAAATTTTGGATGAAGAAACTCTCTGTTATGGTGGATACCATGGACCCCGTGTCAACCAAACAAGGAACTGCAACCCCCCCCCCCCATTGATATGGTTAGGTGTGGACAGGCTGCCATCAATTCAACAACATTTGGGTTCTCTGTATCCTGCTCTGAGCCGACAGGACCCCCACCTGAACTTTGGCTCAGCAGTTCAGGGGGTGAAAGTTTCCCGACTGCTGATTGTGGGAGTATGGTCTATCACTAGGAGTTGGGCCTGCATGGGAAGATGGCCGAGTTACTGTCTGGACTCTCTGACCATCACACTCCCGTGCAAAATGACCAGGCTTCTGGCACCTGTTACAAATAATAGGCTGTTTAACAGGGCGAAAAGGTGGCTTGGGAGTATTCTGGAGCACAAGAAGACTACTACTGAGTTGATTTAGCTGCTCCTGCTGCTGCTTTAACATCTGCTTTAACTCTACCAACTCAGACCTTGTGTCCAGGTTACTTTGCCAGGAAGGGGGACCGCCTGCCACTGCAAATTGAAAACCTGCGGCAGAGGGGACTGAGTGACTCCTACCCCTGACACCCCCTGGCATCCCCTCCCGCTCCCACCTAATGGCCTCGCTACGAACCTCAAGTAGGGTGGCATCAGGATGGCGTCGAACAAACGTTTCAATTCTCTACGTAGGGCACAATCACACACATGTTCAACAAATTGGTCACGCAGTAACACCTGAGAATTGGGCAAGCCATTGGGGGCATTAGTCACAACTTTGTCCATCAGACACATCAGAGCATGGGAAAACTCCTGTAAAGTCTCATCATCCTGTTGCTTTCTTGAGAAGAAATCCTCCTGCAATGAGATATAAGATTTAGAACACCCATATAACTCCCGCAGGATAGCAAGGATTTGATCTGGATCTTCCCTTTCTTCCCTAGAGCGATATTTTATCTCCTCTCTCGCCTCACTTTCCAGATGATCATAAATAAACAGTGCTTGATCAGTCCTGGACAAGTGACGGGCACGAATGCATGCTTGAACCTCCTCTGCCCACTCATTGATGCTCAAACCAGTCTTTCCTCTAAACATTGGACATTTTCTGTCTCTTGGAACATAAAACAGTCGTTCAACTGCTGGAGCAGTAGAGGGTTGGGGAGTTGCAGTACTGGTTCCAGATGCTGCATCCTGATCTCGCAGCAACCGGTTCTCCTCTCGCAATTGGACCACCAAGTCTCTTAGCTGATCCAGCTCGGCCATGATGAAGGAGACAAGAGCAGGAGAGGTTAGCCAAGGCCTGTTGCTTGAAGTTCTAGACCGTTACAGAATCAGCTGCTGTTTTGCCTGTCACACACCAACTATCATATACTCACTATGCAAATACTAAAATGGTCATCGATGAGG
The DNA here is from genome assembly GCA_029853015.1 of Chelidonichthys spinosus. Lineage (NCBI taxonomy): Eukaryota > Metazoa > Chordata > Actinopteri > Perciformes > Triglidae > Chelidonichthys > Chelidonichthys spinosus. Next base: position 1,348,024 of record CM056842.1, on the reverse strand, counting down.
ACTACACACTAACTGAACCAACTGGTGAGGGAAAAAAAGAACAAAAAAAACAAAACCAAACACACGTCTCTGCTTTTACAGTGATCCTGCCGACAACGCCAGAATGTGGTGAGGTGAATGTGTGGCTGGAGGCCACCAGAACCTGACCCAAACAACGCCACCTGGGGAGTTTCACCCCAGGAAATGTCCTATGAAATTCTGAATAAGACCTCAATACTTTCACAGACAACACAAGTTCGTATACTAAGACAAGACAGAGACGTGGTTTCCAAATAAAGCCAAATTTATTTGCTTCAATTGAATTAATGAATAACTGGAGATATCTGTAAACAAAAGGGGATTAATGGCACAAAAAAGATGAATCAAATTAGGAAAGTATAACAAATTTTATTAACAGGGGATTCTTTTATAAAAACACTAAAATTACTATTTGGTGACACTTATTCTGAAATTAACAAAAAGGAGTGGACAGAAGCCAACTATAGGGAGGCAGCCTACCTAAGGATGTGTTCCAGAGGTGCAACAACTTACCCACCACGCATGCTCACGGCAAATCACTGCAAATGGTGCACATTGCAACTGTGTCCCGGTGCGCTTTAACACTACAAACGGTGAAGGGAACCACTCTATCGTGACTAGCCTCCGCTATAAGCCGACTAATGCCACTAAAAGAAATAAAGCAAAACAAACATTAACACAAACAACAAAAACACCAGTTGGTCCAGACTAACAATAATCAACAATAAAAGCAACACTAAAAGCAAGGCAAAACAGCAGCTGACAATGACCTATAAATTCAAGAAAGGTCAGTTAATTATAAAACCAAACATGCATTTCAATTCAATTTGTCTGCTTACAGGTCAAAATCACAAAGCCTACCTTAATAAAAAGGTGCACCGGCTAACCCAGGTACCAGCTAATGAGTACCCACATTGGAGAACTCCAGTCGTTCATTAGTAGATGCAGACACCAGTAAGACCGGGGAAGAGAGGGAGAGGAGAGCTGTGGCAAACAATTGCAACCTGGTCACTACATATAATTGGTTTAAAGTAACATTTAAACTAGTGGCTCTATTTCCTACCTCAGAGTCAGAGGAAGCCCACACAGCAGCCAGAGAGAGACAAAGACAGCCAAGAGGTCACAGGTGACTTAAATGCCCTCAGTCTAATTAGGAGGCAGTGGAAAGGGGTTGGCCTGAACACAAGGGTGTGTTCAAGAACCAACAACTGCAACTCTAGTTTCCCTGTCACACTTAGGACGGAAACTGGATGTGATGACCTTTATGTTTCAAAGTGATTTACTATTTGATGTGTTGGGACCTCACCAAAGAGAACAGAGAATGGCCTGCATGGAGGCCAGAAGCCTTCACATGTGCTCAGAACAAAGGAGACAAAGAACTACACTCCAAAACCTCCATCTTGCTTCACATCTCACTAAGGTGTGAAGTCTGACATCACACCAACTCTGGTGCCCTATTGGCTGACAGCCCCAGGACCCCAGGGGGTCCCTGGGATACGGCCGTGGGGTATAAAAGTCAGCGCCCCCCTTTAAACTCTCTCTCTCCACCCTCTCTCTTCACCGTAGCACACCGCGACAACAGGAGATCGCTGCCCCGCGCGTTTGCCTGCAGAAGGAAGAACACAAACTGTTTCTTCATTCAAGCTACCAGCGAGAAGGATAAATTCTACGCCCTTACAACCTTATTCTTTGCCTGCAGAAGGAAGAAACACAAACTGTTTTCTTCAGCCAAGTTGATCAGTGAGAAGGATAACTTCTACGGCCCGCTCTCGTCTGGATTCAACAGACTCGTTGCATCCTCCGCTGCCGTACGAGGACCCGCCGCTGTGTGACGCGAACCACAGCCCCATCGCGGCAAGGACCTCTGCTTGTTTTAAGTTTTGACCACGGACCACCGAGTCTGTTGCTTTCTGTATTGTTGTACTCGAGTGCTGATTGTGTACCCACGCCGCAGGGTTTATTTCTGTAACAGTGTTTGGTCTAATCTCGGACACATTCACAAGCTCAGTACGCAATCTACTATCAGTTAAAGGACCGGGGTCCCGCCGAACGAACACTAGGTGAAATAGCTCCACCCAGTGGCTGCGCCCGGCCATCTTTCATCTCTCTCTTCAATTCTACGTTCAGCTGTTCCGTCTCTGAGCGCTAGGAGGAATAGCTACACGCACACACTTCATGTGTGTCCCTCTTTTTTTAGCTTAGCTTTGTGTGCATTTAGGTAGTTAGGTAATAAGGCTTTGTTAATTGCAGTGTTATTGATTGTGATCATTATTAGTAGTGTAATACATCTTATTATATTATAATCTTATTATATTATAACTAACAGTCTTTTGCTTATTGTGCATGTCACTGGATAACAGCAGGTTGTGAAGGCTAGTGTTCGGATGTCAAGCCTTTTTAATTGTTCAATTGTTTTTACTTCTATGCCAATGATCACGATGATTGGCATGTGAGTATAAAACCCCTTTATATTGAGACTGAGTACAGATTTCGGTTATCTTTTCCCTGATTCCAGGGTGGTGCCCCGTACATTTCTGATCATAATTATCTGTTGATAACCGAATCTGCTCCTGCTAGTACCCCAACAGATGTATTGTTGAGTTGAGTGTGTAACCTTAGTTCAGTTGTTAGTGATCTAGAAGATACAGTTTGCATGCTCACTAATCCAACTTTCCTAACGGCTCTACATATATTACACTAATTATACACATATAGAAACTTGTTCTCCAGGCAGGACCACACGGCCTCCCACAATAACACCCCCACTCCCCATGGCTGACTGGTCGACACCCACAGCGGCCATCTTGTAACACACACACACACACACTAGACTGAGTGTATGTTTATTGTTAATAAACCCCTTTTGAACATACTTCTGTGTTATTAATGTTGTATAAGAATGAATGATCAACCTCTTCTCTGCAAAGAATTCACAAATCCTTCAACTGTTTGTACTCATATGCTTATAGTTATTAATTATTGGCATTTGAATACAAACCCTTTTATATGAGACTGAGCACAGGTTTGGTTACCTTTTCCCTGATTTCAGGGTGGTGCCCTGTATATCATTAATTATGTTAATAATCCTATTAATATCAATAATTCTATTGAAAATGAAAAACTATATATTAATAACCAAATCTGCCCCTGCTAGTTCCCGAACAATGACAAATGTAAAATTCTTAGGTTTGGGGGTAAAAGGGACAAATTACAAAATACCATGTAAGTTACCTATTATGTGGACTGATGGGCCAGTTAATGTTTTAGGTATTGTGATTCCAAACAACTTGGAAGACCTCTGCACAGTAAATTACAATAATAAGTTGATAAAGATGGATAAGATATTACAAAATGGCGGGGGAAAACATTAACATTATATGGGAAACTTTCACTGATTAATTTTAATTTTTGAGTTTATTTGGAATAATAAACCAGAAAAAAATAAAAGAGGAGTTCTTTATAATAACCATGAACAAGGTGGTTTAAAGCTTTTAAACCTGGAGGCATGATATTTCTCTGCGAAAGCATCTTTTGTTCAAAAAATGTATTTATATCAGGACTGGTTTTTAAGTAATATATTAGAAAGCAGCCACCCAATATTGAAAAATAAAGATTAAGATTTTTTTTACAGATTTAACCTTCTCATATAAAATGTTTCAATAATCTTATCCAAAATGTATTTAACATTCAGAGAGGTGAAAAGGATTTGTTGAGATTGGGGGTTGGTGAAGGGTTTGTACCGATGAGGACGGACTAGTGGGATTTTTCTCAATTCTGGCTGTCTTCTTGTTTTTAATGGAGATTGTTGTTTTGTTTTTGTCCCTTTTCGTCCCCATCGGTCTTGTTGTTCATGGAGACCATTGAGTTTGACCTTATTATCTTTATTGCTAGTTTTTATTTATTCTATACAAAAAGAAACTATTCAGTAATAGTAGCTGCAGGCCTATTATTCATGTTTATAAGAGGAAATATTAGCCAATTCTGAATATGCATGGCTACACACACACACACACACACACACACACACACATTCTATTTTTGATGTTGAATATCACACTGCAAGAACTGAGCATCGATTATGATGTATCAATGATATCCTCCATTAGTCAAGGGCCAATGTAAAGTAATGTAAGGACATTACAATCAAGGCTGCTGGGAGGAGGGTAACTTTTCTGTACTGTGTGTGTGTGTCTGTCGATGGGGCAGCTTGCATTGAAACTGTGCTTTTGTCCAATGTTTTCTTATTCATTTTGAACCTCGTCCCAACAGCTTAATAAATATAAACAAATATACAACTGTACCTTTTAATGAAACAAATTGGTTCCATACCAAAATAATTGGTAATAAATCATTCAAAGCATGTGTATGGATAATACATGCCTCACCCCTGACATCCATAAAAAAATAACTAATAAAAAGATTCTTAACAATTGTACAAGACCCCCAAAAGGCATCTGCTAATCAATAAGTAGGACCAGATTGTTTGGGGCCCTTGAGGGGAAAACAAACACAAAGAAAAGTAAAGAAATCATGCCTGGCCTTAAAAAGAGAAAAAAAAAGTTGAACACAGATTTTATGAAGTAGCTTTCTGCTGCCGTTGACGTAGAAGCCGAGCATGAGGAACTGTGAATGTGATGTTCAAGCGGGGGGGAGGTGATGAAGAGGAAATTAGCCCTGATGATGAAGGCCACAATGTAAAACCCACCAAATTAATCCCTGAACATCTCCGGGGCACTTCAGTGGCTGAAACGTTGGTGGAGCGCGGTGGAAAATGACAGCGCTAAACAGGTTGTAGCTACACTTTGATGGGCATTTGTCATTAGCTGTCATGATTGGATACAAATGGCTCCCCGCTGTATTTTGTCATGGCCTTGACATTCCTCCGAGGCCGATGATGGAGGGTCTCAGTGAAGTGTCATGTGTCCCTCTCAATGACACCAAAAGATAACACTTACTCACCACATCCGCTTGCACATGAAGCATTATGGAAGGTGACAAGGCTCCAAGTTATCACCGCGCCACAAATTCACCACGTGGAGCTTTTATCAGTTTTTTATTTTATCAGTTTGGGGGGGGGGGGGGGTAATGCTGTTTGGCAGCTCGGATCCTCATTTATAACGGTGTCATTAAAACAGGTAGGAAATCAACTGGGAGATTTAAACAACCTTCAATATGAGCAAAAATGTTGTCACTCTAAAAAAAATTTTAAAAAGCGGAATACAAAAGAGTGAAATAAAAAAAAGTGTTGTGAGAGGGAAGTGGTACTTATTACCGATATCAAAGAGTAGAAAAATCTGTACTATTTTAATGCTGAAATGAGCAAATTTGCAAGTTTTTTTCTCAGAATATTGCCCACCTGTCTCGGCTCAGTTTTTTTCCCTACAGTGGCCCTAATGGCGTCGTAGAAATTAGTATTATTTTTTTGTGTTTTCTAATGTTAGCAGATCTCGCCCTCCTCTCCTTGGCCTACCCGCATAAACAGATGCTTTTGACACATAAGGTCTGATAAACAATAAAGTTTTCTGAATCACAATCTCACTATCAAAAACAGCCGACAGCGGCACATCATGGAGCTAACACACGGATATAACCACGCGGCGGCAACACTGAAATTAAACAAAGATATTGACGGAGCTCTAGAAGCGATGAAGTCGTGACAAAGATGCATTCATGCTGCTTACTGCTAGCTAGATCGACCCGCGTCTCCATCAGCTGATTCCGCGTTAATTAAGATTAATTAATTAGACAAACATGAACGCGTTAAAAAAATTGACGCATTTTAATGGAACTTATTTTTGCACCGCGGAACGTTTCTCACTGGATGAGTTTCAGGCGGACCGATGATACTGAAGCACCAACTAGTGTTCATGACTTCAGACAACAAGAAACCACATTGGGCCCTGTGGATAGGAAATGTTGTTATAGAAAATGAACGGATTTAAGCGTCGATAAGAGCATGGTTGTGTGCAAGCTATGCAAAAGGAATTTGCATATCACCGCAGCACATCGAGCCTCAAGTATAACCTCAATGCAAAACATATAGCCTAGCAGCTAGCGTAGACGCGAGCGTGGTAGCTAGCATCAGAGGGTTAACCCTCGCCAACAGAGAGATGTTTTCTAATAGTCAGGTTTCCAATGTTCTGAATGTACAAAGTGTTACAGTTTACAGAAGGTCTACCTACCTACAGGCTACCTGAATTTCTGAAATGTACTATATTTCATAATATGCTATTGCTACACTTAATGGCAAAAATTTCACTGGTCTGTTGGACTTGGTTGAACAAAAATAAACAATATTTTGTTGCTTCAGCTTATGTATTCAGTCATTATTCAATGGTATACTAAAAATCCATGTGAAAAAAATGACTTCTTACTGTTCTCAGGTCAAATATTTATATGCGATTAAAATGCGATTAATTTAGATTAATTAATTACAAAGCCTCTTATTTATTAGATTAATGTTTTTAATCGAGTCCCGGCCCTAATTTTAATACCTGCTCTCGTAAAAAGGGGGCACCATCTGTTGGTCGGACAGAACTTTATAGAATTCACGTAAATTACTCTAATGAACACTATTAATTAATTAAAAATCAATCAATATAATTTCGATGAATCAATCTCATTTCCTATTTAGGCCTTAAGTATGGGCGGGCAGTTCAACCCACAGTATTAAAATAAGAACTTTCTGCTAAGGCCAATGATGACTTCCCCCATGAATTATGAGGGGGGTGGGCTAACATTGTAGGGTGGTGAGGCAAACCGTCACTAACAAAAGGAAATCTGCTGAGTGCAATGCCTTCCCACACAATCCATCCATTAGGTTGGCTGCTTGAATCTGTTTAGGATTTATGCACCTTTATGTTACAAGTCGCTCTCGCTGCTACACCCCCTTTATGCCAATTGATATTACCACACACACCTCCATGCACACATACTTGACCTTACCTGCCAAATTTCAGCCTCTGAGGGCGAAAACTGTCTGCTGCCAAAGGGTGGGGACATTCTGTGAGCTATAGAGCTGCTGGACGCAACTAACCCCCCCCCCCCCCGCCAAGCAGACGGTAAAGGCCTCATTTTACTCGATGTTTAGCTTTGACAGATATAACCCCCCTAATGGTGTCCTTGAGCCTCCAAACACCTGTGTCTTTGGTGACATATGTCCTCCGGCCTGACCGAGAACACAACATGGTTGCTCCCTCTGAAAGGGTGAGATGGCCTCAAAGAAAATTTCATCCTCCTCTGAAATGATGAGTAGCGAAATGCAGGACACACACACTGTCTGCTGGTCCCCACCAGGGCTGCTGAGCAAACACATCAGTGTGGTGCAGCGGCGGCGTCTTCAGCATTGCTCGTGTTTTTTTAGAAAGTCAGAGACTCTCGGGATACCACACTTGGAGGTGGCTGCTTCGTCAAGACCTGAGTTAAACATACAAGCAGGGGGTTAACAGCCTTCATGTCTCCAGCTTGGTCACAGGGTGACACCCACCCACAGATGGTGTTGGGACCTATGTTGAGCTGGCTATGTGTGACACAGAGTATGAGGCAGACTAACAAGCGATGCAGCCTTGAGGCAAGATGGGGTGATAGAAACACGACAGAAACGGCATGTCTGGCTGCATCTCTCTGTGTATTACTGCATGTGCGGATACGTCTGTGTTTGTTTGTGTGAGACAGCGAGAGTCAGAGTCAAAGAGCATGCCAGCTGGGGTTGAGCAAGAGCGAACCCTGATAATATGGCAATGAACAGAATACTTTGAATTAGTGCTCTCAATCGATTAAAGAAATTAACTAATTTATCGCACAATTTGCCGTAATTAATCGCAATTAATCGCTTTCTTTCTTCTTAAGAATTAAGTGTGTTATAATGGATATTTAAATGTAAAATGATGGAATTTATGTAGAATCAACACAACGGAAGTATTTAAATTCAAATACTATTGTTAAATAGCAGCATGCAAATATGGAAAAAAGAACAAGGAAATATTCTGCTGTGAAGTCAGAATGATAAATCCTTTCACTCCATAGAACAAGTTATGGAGTGAAAAGGTCCTCCTTTACATTCAACCCGTTACTGAGACCAGTCTGTTTACATTGTCAGAGGACAAAGCAGCACACGCCATATTTAGTGTTTCTCATGCAGACAAATTACCAGGATAATTTTAAAAAACTCCTTGGCGATCGCTCGCCACGATCTCCCCCACTTTACTACTTTGAATACATTCTATGATGCACATTACACCAGTAGATTTTCATAGCTAACGTTTTTCAAAAGCTGCTCTCTAAATAAACCCCAATCCACCAATTTGTCACATGGCAGAGCGGGTCAAATGTACCGAAAGTGAGTGTGAATATTCACTTTCTATTTTGTCATTTTAAGCCAAGACGGGTGCGACACCACGACCTGAACATGTTTTTTCAACTGCAGGGAATGAAACGCACTTCCAGTCATGATCCTTCCCCACACACCATAATATAGGTTTGTAATTAGAAAGCAAATGCAACTAATTCTCTGGAAATAACATTGTGCTTTTGTTTGCACACACACACACACACACACACACACACACACATACGAACACAAATGTATGTATTTCCCCACCGAGCAGCAAAGCAGGTCGATCTTATGATGGCCCAAAAACAAAGTAAAAAGAACAACACTGATAAAACTGAATCAATGTGAAAGTAGTTTCCTGAGGTGTCGGTTTTCTCTCCGGTTCATGATGACAGGGATGCGTTTGACTGATACGCCAACGAAACATTTTCCTCCCGTCACCGAGCTATGAATCACTCTGAATTATTGCCATCGAGGCCTCACACCTCTTATTGCTGTTTCTCGCCCCGGGTTACGCCTCGCCCTCGCTTTATGTATTTTTTATCACCGAGCATAAATTAATTCCTACTTAAGTTAGGAGACAGGCTTTGGCCCTGCAAAAGCAGAGAGGAGTGTCCTCCCAGCCACTTGTGCAGATTTAGAACGCCTTGCAGAGCAAGGGCATCTGAAAGCAGGAGGGAGTCGTATATTAATGATCTTCGCTAGAAGCAAAAAAACAACCACAACGCCGCAGGACCAGAAAATAAACTTGCTGGCACATTATAAAGGCAGGAAAACAAGTAGTTTGTACCTGTTTCCAATTATAGCACTGCATATCTGCCCCCCCCCCCACACACACACACACACACACTGGATTATTTATGATGAAGCTTAATTTACATGTTGTGCATTCGGATGGGAAGTTCATAAATACTTCAGCAGGCTGGCAAATTAAGCAGTAAAACAACCAGCAATGTCAATATCGTGAGAGCGTGCGCAATGGTCCACTATCAGCCGCCCCCCCCCCCCCCCCCCCCGAGCACACGGAGACTGATTACGTCCTTTCCCTGAGTTGATCCTATTCTCATGCACGTGGCAGGTTAGAGTCGAGCTGGCTGCCTGGGGAAAGGTCAGGTCTAAATTGGGAGTGGGAGACGGATCTTTCAAGGTTTAAGTATCAAATCTCAAAAGTCACTTTAGCGACCTATATGGAGGACACAGAGAGAGAGAGAGAGGCCCTTGCGTCCTTGCCATGATATAAACAGCTAACGAGCCCTTCTGCAAACAGGGAATGTGTCCTTACGAACTACAGCTTACATCTCAGCTTTTCTCTTTCTCAAGGACGTACATTAGATCTCTCTCTCTCTCTCTCTGTCTCTCTTTCTCTCCCCATCTAGCTGTGTCTTTCATGCTTTGCTGCATAAGTATGAATATGCTCAATGTATCCTTTTAGCTCTGCAACCCACCATTGTACAAATCCGCGGGTATAATTAACATACTGTGAGCCACAAAAACGCTCTTTTCTACAGGAATTCAATGTGAATCCCGTAGGGACAAAGGCCAGCAGTGGAGAGGTGAGGGCAGTCATTCATTTACCTTCTATTTATGTTCCTCCGTTTAATTGAATTTTCTGTTATAGTGGCTGGCCCCCGTTGATATAAATCAACGCCTCTCAATCAGTCAAGATAGCCAAAAGACGGCTCCCACTACGGAACGCACGAGAAGGGTGGGCAGGGGGCAAGAGGAGGCCAGGATTTATGTGCATGAGGAAAAACATGACCCTGGGTCTCTGCTGCCTGTCAGCAGAGCATCTTTTCCATTACCTTGAGGATTCATAAGCACTATATTTCAGTCATGGGTCCTTGAGCAAATTCAAGACCGACAACAAAAAAACACAAATGATTCCATTGCACTCCACTGTGTTTTTCCACAAAAATGCAGCTGTTAGAACTTGCTTTTTTCATCAGGCTTCCAGAAGCTGTTTTGTACAGTATCCATAGCGCGGTTTATTAGTGGTGCGCTTTTGTGGGTGGTTCTGAACTCCATAACTATGCATCAGAGTTGTGTGTATTACTTGAATGAATCCACACAAGGTAGCAAGGTAGGTAGGTAAAATACAATATGATATCGTGGGATGCCCGTGAACAGCGTTACTTTGTATTCCTCTGCTGAACTAAATGGCTCGCTGTTGAGAGGAAGGACGTGATCCTGAGACTTCCAGAGAAAAACCAACGTTTCACATCTTTGCTGTGGCCATTTCATTATTAAATTATATAATAAACACAATGTGTCGTTGCCGAGGACTTCACCATCTTTATGAACTGCATGGGCAAGCGGTCATAATAAGCTATAAATGCAGTGCATGCCCAAGTCCTTCAATAAAAATAATTGAAAATATTAATCTGGCAGTGTGTTCAATTATACAATACCTTAGTTTTACTGTTTTGGTTTTAAATCCGTGCCTAATCCGTCCCGTTTTGCTTGCGAAAAGCTGGAAAGCTGACAGCTTGTTTCGCGCATGCGCACTGTGACACCCACTAGTACAGTTACTGCTAAAGGCTGTGTTTACTGTAGATGAGCATTTTGAATGGCAAAAAAGCTGTCAGTGAAGCAGCTTATCTGCCAACGCGCATGCGCAAAAATGACTTGTTTGAATTGTTCTGCGGGAAACTGTCAGTGGTTCATTCATTGTGTAGCCTGGTCAAAATGACCGAAAATATTAATTATATTCAGGCTTTGCGTTCAGTGCCGTTTTCGCGGAGAACTTTTGAGGAAAAGAAAGCTATAATTTCAAGTGGACGGCCTACTCCTGAAGTAAATATCACAAAGACTGCAAATAATTACGTCCGTCACTTTCAAGCTAGCACGTATGAGAAACATAAATGGCTAGCTAGCCGACCCCCCTCTCTTGAAACGATCCGGTCTGACAGCGACATATTGCCTGTTCATTCATGAAAACCATCTTGAAACCTTTCAGTCAAACAAGGTGGGGAATGAGAAATCTGCGGCGCTACTAGTTCGTTTTAAAAACACACCGGCAGCAGCGCCTACTGATCTGAGACGTGTCACGTGAGTTACTGTAAATGCTGTGCGGAAAACCAGCTGTGGTCTGTGATTGAGGTGCAGACGGGTGAGTTTGGAGCTGACGACAGGATCGCGCTGACGACCGTTTCGTTACATTTTTCTCATTGAAAAACTATACAACTGGCATTTAGATGATGTTCTCCATAAAAAAAATAAGTGAAATACTGTAATAACAATTCGGTTTTAGTAATCAACCGCATATAGTGATCAAACGTAGCCTACTCTGGACCAACGTGATCACTACAAGCGGTTTCCACTGTAGTAGTTAAAAACCATATTATATTTTTTATTAAAAAATATAGTGCCCCCCCAAGGGCGCGCATGGTATTGACACTTCAGCATGACCACAGTAAAAGGTCACCGCTCGCCACTGATGAACTGTATCCTTGAGAAATGCATTCAAAGCATGTGTAGTAATTAAAAAAGTCTGACTGAATCTGAATGATTTTTTTTCAAAATCCTTGTTTTGTATAGCGTGCTTGGTTCTTGCACTAGTGAGAAATTGTAAATCCACTGTCACAAATGGCTTCTGTCTTGACTTTCTCTTGTTCATTAAAGACAATGAATAGAAAACTGAAACTGAACGGATGCAGCCCATTGGATCATAGCGAAAACATCTAACTTCATCCTGATAATGAAAACTCACCAGGATCATCTCATTGTGTGTTTTATTACATCTTATTACATCCCCATGCAGCATAATCACTCCACCGATACCAGATACCCACACCCTTTTCCATTCACATCTGTGTATGCGGCAGCATCAAATCTGGTCTTAGTGTTCTTCAATAAAGTCCCTTCTGACAAACATGATGGAGAGCCACTCCGCCTCGGAGCAGGATACTCAGAAAACGACTTGAGGATAAAATATTGCCATCCCAGCAGTTGACTTGCCAATGTGGAGGTTTACGCTGCACCCTTCACTGCTGCTATATTTCCCGCTTTTTACACCTGCTGCATGCTCCCCCCTTCTCCCATTCCAGTAAAGGGCTGCAAAAACCAATAACCTCATAAGGAGACCCGCTGTATGGCTGATCTCTGGAGATCCTAAAAAAAAAACTAAAACAGAGAAATCCTAATTTAAGCGACCTCTTGAGTGTGAGATGAGATATAGTGACCCACAAGAAGTTTTAAACAGGAGGCTACAAGCAAAATGAAAACAAGATTCCCAAATGCACAAATATTGTTTTACTCATATCAGTATTAGAACTTATTTGAGACATCCACCTCCATCCTCTTTTCCTGGGCTCCCGGGTGCTTGTCCGCCTTGTCAGAGGAGGGGTCCTTGGAGCCTTGGCTTCGGAATCGTCGCTAGACGGGTCTGGAGGAGGAGGTGGTCGAGGAGGCCGACCCAGCCCCACCTTCGGGGGGAGCCAGACCTTATCCCCCTGGCCGGTATTCCGGATACTGAGAGCGGCGACGGTTGGCGGTGGATGCGTAGTGGCTGGCGGCACACAGGAGGGCGGCACAGGCCTAGACCGAGGCAGGAAGCCTCTCTTTCCAGAGCCGGGAACAAAGGCGACTGGAAGCCGTAGGAGCATTGGAAGGGGGAGAGGCCCGTGGCAGAGCTGGTCAGGGTGTTGCAGGAGACCAGCAGGAGCCTGGAGCAAGGGCTTGTGTTGGTTGCAGGTACAACATGCGTTGACGAAGTCCCTGGTCTCCTCTCCTAGGGATGACCACCATAAACGACGCTGGACGACCTCCTTGGTTCCCTGGACACCAGGGTGGCAGGTGAGTTGGGAGCGGCAGGTGAGTTGGCATCTCTGACTCTCTCCTTGACCTCCCAGGTGAGTATGGACTCTTAAACATTAGATATCTCTCATCTAAAGCAGTATTAGTCCGTGATTTAATATCAGATAATCATATTGATTTATTCTGCCTGACTGAAACCTGGTTGCGTGATGAAGACTATGTTTGCTTAAACGAAGCTAGTCCTCCCAGCCATATTAATACTGCCTTGAGATACTATATATCTCAAGGCAGCAGACGTGGAGGAGGAGTTGCAGCAATTTTTTATTCTAGCCTATCAAACAATCCAAAACCAAAACTAAACTATAACTCATTTGAGAACCTGATTCTCAGTCTTTTGCACCCAAACTGGAAAACTATTCTGTTTGTTATAGTGTATCGTGCTTCTGGTCAATATTCTGAATTCTTACCTACATTATCTGAGTTTCTATAAAGTTTAGTGCTTAAATCAGATAAAGTTATTATTGTGGAGGATTTTACTTGATAACCTTTGAATTATTACTGGACATCGCTCCACTAGGAACACTACTCTCAGTGTCTATTGGATAGAGCTGTAGCTAAGTTTAAGGAAGTGATTCCACCAATCTTGAGTTCAATGCCATGTCTTAATAAAACGGAGGAATTCTATGTTAATTTTAGTCCCTTCCAGATCGATTCTCTTATAGATAAATGTGGATGGAAACTTACTAAGAACGACTCTCGACGCAACCGGCACGTCATGTCCTGTTGCGGTGAGTGAGCAAGTGGAACACCAAGGACCCAGAACTCCTAAAACCTATAACTAGTAACAAAGGTTTCAAAGTGGTTTTCTCCTTACAAAGAACTATCTCTGAATAAGAATCAGTTTGACAAGCGGAGGAAATCAGAAATCAATCTGATGCCTCGAAAATAAAAAAAGGAAACGCTGATGACTTCAACTGACCCAGTTCACAGTGGAACAGCCGAGAGCGATATGGAAGCTGACGCTGCGCAGGTGAATCAAGCTGAATTGACTGCATTGATCCATTCAATAATAAAGGAAGACATAAACGAGGCAATGGGTAAATTACAGCCTCAGTTTGATTCATTAAAATGCGGACTGAAGGTTTGCAAAGATAAACTTGTTGATGTCGAGTTGGACCTGTCCAGCATGCACGACAGATTGGATGAAGCGGAGCGCGTGTGTAAAGCTCTCCACAAAGAAAACAAAAAGCTGAGAGAAAGAACTGAAAAGCTGAAGAACTACAGCCGAAGGTTCAACCTCCGAGTATTTGGCCTCAACAAAGATGTGGAAAAAGGAAACCCCACCAAATTCATGGAGCCTTTCTTCAAGGAGGTATTCAAAGACAACAAATCTGCCTTGTAAGACTAAAGTGGAAATTGCGCGCAGAGTGGGGCCTGTCACAATATATAGAGTGACAATACGAAACTTTCAGTTTGAATTTGTGTTTTTTTGTGTGGTTAAATTTTGTTCTTTTTTGTAAAATGTATGGCTCCGATTTTGAATTTATAAGTATGAAGTCAAAGAAAGATATTGATCTTTGGTATGTTACATAAACTACCAAAGAAAGGTCTTAAAATTGCCCATATTCACATATGCAGTCTCAGAAATAAATTGAATGATTTAACAGATATACTACAATCAAATAACTTACACATATTGGCAGTGTCTGAAACCCATTTAGACTCTACGTTTGATGATACATGTATGATGATACAGGGATACAATATTTTTAGGAATGACAGGAATGCATATGGTGGAGGGTTTGATATCTCTATTCAAGACCATATACCTGTCAAATTGATGTCAGATTTAATGCATTTTGGTACTGAAGCAATTTGGCTAAAAGATAGTTTAAAACATCTTAAGCCCATATTAATAGGATGTTGCTATAGACCTCCTAGTGCTAATAGTGAATATTTAGACAAGATTTGTGATATCCTAGATCATGCTAGTAGTAAAAATCTTGAAATTAACTTTATGGGTGACTATAATATAGATTGGTTGTCCTATGAAATTCAACTAATGAATGCAGCAGCAGTCTGTGGACTATCCATCACATCTTTATAAATAGACCAGAATTCTGCTCAAACATTATATCCTAGCCAATGGGTTGCAGTGACCATAATTTCATTGCAATCGTAAGGAAAACAAAAGTTCCAAAGGCAGGTCCAAAAGTAATAGTTAAAACATCATTCAGGAGTTTCAATCAATTAAAATATGAAGATAATGTCAGAAATGCAAATAGGTCAGAGGTATTTCTACAAAAGGATCCAGAGAAAGCATTTCAGCTCTTTGATCAAATTTGAATGACAATTGTAGAACATCATGCACCAATCAAGAAGTTTACTGTTCGAAATGTCAATGCCCCATGGTTAGATCAAGAATTAAAAGACTACATGAAGGAAAGAGATCAAGCTAAACAATCAACAATCACATCTATTTTTAAATCTGACTGGCAAATATATTGTAAATGTAGAAATTTTGTAACTAAATTAAATATAAAGAAAAATAAATTGTATCATAATAATAAAGTTAGAGAAATAAAACATGATAGTAAACAATTATGGAATACTTGAACTGTATATTAAATATATATATTTGCCTTTACCGTTAGGGAGGCAAAACAGCGGTTGTGGGAGGAGTTCGGAGTAGCCATGGAGTGCCTACTTTCGGTAGGCACCAAGGTGCTTCTGGAAAACTGTCCGGCACCTCAGAAAGGGGAAATGGGGAACCATCCAAGCTGTATACAGTAAGGATGGGACACTGTTGACCTCAACTGAGGAGATAATCGGGCGGTGGAAGGAGCACTTTGAGGAACTCCTGAATCCGACTGACATCCCCTCCTAGGTAGAAGCAGAGTTGGAAGCTGATGGAGGATCATCGTCAATTTCCCTGGTGGAAGTCACTGAGGTAGTCAAACAACTCCTCAGTGGCAAAGCCCCAGGGATTGATGAGATCCGTCCAGAAATGCTGAAGGCTTTGGTGGTGGAGGGGCTGTCTTGGATGACACGTCTCTTCAACATTGCGTGGAAGTCAGGGGCGGGCCTAAGAAGTGGCAGACCAGGGTGGTGGTTCCCCTGTTCAAAAAGGGGGACCAGAGAGTATGTACCAATTACAGGGGTATCACACTACTCAGCCTCCCTGGTAAAGCCTACTCCAAGCTGCTGGAAAGGAGGGTTCGGCCGATAGTCGAACCTTTGATTGAAGAGGAACAATGCGGGTTCCGTCCTGGCCTTGGAACAATGGACCAGCTCTTTATTCTCGCGAGGATCCAGGAGGGGGGCTCGGAATATGCCCATCCAGTTTACATGTGTTTTGTGGACTTGGAGAAGGTTCTCCGGGGTATCTTGTGGGAGGTGCTGCAGGAGTATGGGGTGAGGGGGGCCCTTCTTAGGGCCATCCAATCTCTGTACTCCCAAAGCGAGCTGTGTTCGGGTACTTGGCAGTAAGTCAAACTTGTTTCCAGTGGGGGTTGGCCTCTGCCAGGGCTGCGCTTTGTCACCGATCCTGTTCGTGATGGACAGGATATCGAGGCGTAGTCGGGGGGAGGAGAGTTCGAAGTTCCGTGCGCTGCGGATCGCATCACTGCTTTTTGCAGATGATGCGGTCCTGCTGGCATCATCAGTCTGTGACCTCCAGCACTCAATTTTGCAGTCGAATGTGAAGCGGTCATGATGAAGATCAGCACCTCTAAATCTGAGACCATGGTGCTCAGCAGGAAAGTGGTGGATTGCCTGCTCTGGGTAGGGAATGAGTCCTTACCCCAAGTGAAGGAGTTCAAGTACCTCAGGGTCTTGTTTACAAGTGAGGGGACAATGGAACGTGAGATTGGCCGAAGAATTGGAGCAGCAGGGGGGGTATTGCATTTGCTGTACCGCTCCGTTTTAAGGAAGAGTGCTGAGCTGGAAGGCAAAGCTCTTGATCTACCGGTCAATCTTCGTTCCTACCCTCATCTATGGTCATGAGGGATAGGTCATGACCGAAAGAACTAGTTTGCGAGTAAAAGCGGTCGAAATGAGTTTCCTCAGGAGGGTGGCTGGCTTCGCCCTTAGAGATAGGGTGAGAAGCTCAGTCATCCGTGAGGGACTCGGAGTAGAGCCGCTGGTAAGGATGCCCCCTAGGCGCCTCCCTAGGGAGGTGTTTCAGGCGCGACCAGCTGGGAGAAGGCCACGGGAAAGACCCAGGACTAGGTGGAGAGATTATATCTCCACACTGGCCTGGGAATGCCTCTAGATCCTCCAGTCAGAGTTGGCTGATGTGGCCCGGGAAAGGAAAGTTTGGGGTTGCCTGTTAAAGCTGCTACCCCCGCGACCCGACACCGGATAAGCGGTTGACGATGAGATGAGATGAGATGAGATTGACAACTGAACAGCTTTTTGGACATATTTTCCAAAACATGTCCTTAAAAATCTCATTACCACAATGGTCTGAAACATCAAGACCATTTGGAAAGCCAAACATTTAAAAAAAATTTAAAACATATTTTCAAAATCATTTGGTAAACTTCGAGCACTTAAAGCACTTGATGCATATATTCTGCACATGCATTTTAAAACAAACTACTATTTTTCTTTTTATCAAATTAACCTTAAATTAACACGTTTCGGTAATGATACGTACATTTCAGAAATGACAATGCATGTTTCGGTAATGATAATAATTATTAAGGAATACACTTTCATTTCATTTTAATATTTTTTACTAAACACAATCAAAATATTAGGAGGAAAATAAACAAACATGAACTTTGTATGTCAATACTTCCTACTGCTCCCTATTTCTGCTTTGTGAACTTTGCCCAGATTTCCGGAAGCACACAGAAGTGCCGAGCTGATGATGTTGCAGGTTGTGGCTCTGGGATGATAGCCTTAATGTCCTCAAAGTAGTACCACAACTTTTCTCCCTCAAAGTGGATTGATGGAATGAAAAACTTGTTTGGTCCTGCACGCCTCATGGTATCTACTTCATATTGACCATCAGCAA
This sequence comes from Chelidonichthys spinosus, assembly GCA_029853015.1. Taxonomy (NCBI): domain Eukaryota; kingdom Metazoa; phylum Chordata; class Actinopteri; order Perciformes; family Triglidae; genus Chelidonichthys; species Chelidonichthys spinosus. Next base: position 1,329,896 of record CM056842.1, on the reverse strand, counting down.
TCTAGGAGCATAGTAAAACAAGATAACTGAAGAGGATTTAGGATTTATTATCAACAACATGACAAGTCTGCCAAAAGATTCTACACCAGGTGCCAGGGAACAGTTCACCTTCATACTGAACAAGAACCCACTTTCCCACTTCCAAAATCGGATTAGCATCCTCCTTTTCTGATTCCACATCTCTGAAGTCAAATGCTTTGGGGCTGAAGCATCCGCAGGGAAATCCACAAAAGCAGAACACTTCTTGGGTGTGGATAAAGCCTGGTTTTGTTGATAAAAATGATCAACATCTAATGCACCTGTATAATGACAGATAGAATCCAGACTAATATTCAAGCTCTGTTTTGTATCTTAAAGGGGCCCTATTATGAAAAATCGACTTTTCCATGTTTTTCAACCCTAAAATGGGTCCCTGGGGTGTCAATAAGTCCCCACAGTATCAGAAAAGACCACCATCTCCCTGTTTCACTTTCTCAGTTTGAAAGAAATCCTCCCGATAAACGAACGGTTTGCAGAATGTCCACTAAATGACGTCAGCACCGAATTTTGCTGTGCCTTATATGAGTCATCTCGGCTCATTAGAATCGCTCCACCTGTGTGGTCCCGCCCCCATAATTCTCATACCTGTTGGCTGTCAGTGTGATGTACATACAAACCAGTGAACCAAAATGCCAAAATCAACGGAAAGCTAGTTGGCAGTCCAATTGCTGATATTTACTGGCATCGTCGGAGCATCTACGATGGAAATGTGCGCACACGCGTCCGTAAATGTGTGTTTGTGTGTGCGACGCACTTCACCGACAGGAGCTCTGACAACATGGGTCGCAACAGCTCAGGATATGCCCCTAACCTGAGGCTAAAGTTTGGATCAATACCGACAGTCTGAGAGCCAACCACAGACACTGAAGCGGTAAGTTTCTAAATATTATGTAATATGCCGTGTTACAGTTTACCGTTGCTTTCTTAGCATTGGTGTGTTAGCATTGGCGTGTTGCGCTAAAGTTAGCATTGGCGTGTTGCGGTAAAAGCTTCCATTGTATTGATATTGAGGACCGTTAACATTACAAAGTACTGCGGGGCCCAAACCTGTAAAATAACGCTAGACATCAGTTTGCTTGGGAACGTTTTGTAGCTTGAATGGGGCAGCGAGAGCAGCTGATCTGTGTTTGTTTACACGCCGATGCAAAGACGACGTCACCAAACGTTTGTTTTTGCACCGCTAACGAAGGGATTTTACGAGCTATTGGTGCGTCACCACATCAGTTATAGTGAAATAGTCACGTGTTCCACATTTCAGATGTAGTTGTAAACCCTGACTGTCTGTCTGACTTTCTGTCTGCTTACAGAGCAGCAGCTCACATCAGCGACCCACAGCGATCCACCACAGAAGCTACTGTGACACTCACCTGTCTAGGAGGACTACAGGCTCCTTACCCAAGTAAAGGTGTGTAGCCTGACATGTAGCCTACTTTAGATCAGGTTTAACAGCAACTACTAATAGTCGTGCATATGTGTATTTCTATTATGTGATATCATGGGTTTCATTCTTCCATACAACTCTGTTACAGCTACTGCGTCCTGCAAAGACTTTGGTGTTGGCACAGCCATCGTTCCAGACCTGTTTCACAACCACTCCAATAAGGAGACTATCAAAGAGAGCTCGCCTGGACCCGGTAGAGGAGGAGGATACTTTGGAGGGCAGCTCTTCCTTGACTAGAAGAGCTTGATGTGACCCTGCAGAGTCGGCCACAAACAGTTTGCTTTGTGTTCTGAGATAACTGTGAACTTCAACTGCTGATTAATTTGACAAAAAAGGCTTTACAGTAATTGTAAAATGTGTCATGGTTAATATTACTGAAGTAATGGTCAGGAAGACTGCATAATATAATAATAATAATAATAAATTTGATTTATAAGCGCTTTTCCAAAAGCTCAAAGACACTTTACATACAATAAATGCAGTTAAAAACACAAGACATTCAATTAAAAGCAGCAAAGACAGTATAAAACATAGAAAACAATATAGAACACACACAGAAATTATGTATTAAAAGCTGATTTAAAAAGGTGTGTTTTTAGCATGGTCTTGAATGTTGGGAGGTGAGTGCAGGTGCGGATGGGTTTGGGGAGTGAGTTCCAGAGGGAGGGGGCAGAGATGGAGAAGGCTCTGTCCCCCCAGGTTCGGTGCTTGGTCCGTGTGGGTGGTGACAGGATGTTTCCTTCGGATGAGCGGAGGTCGCGGGAGGGGGTGTGGTGATGGAGCAGGTCTGTGAGGTAGGGGGGGGGGGCAGGTTATTAAGTGCTTTGTGTGTGAGGAGGATGATTTTGAACTGTATGCGGTGAGTGATGGGCAGCCAGTGCAGGTCACGGAGGACGGGGGTGATGTGATCTCTGGAGCGGGTGTGGGTGAGCAGGCGTGCGGCTGAGTTCTGGATGTATTGCAGTTTATTGAGGAGTTTGGATGGTGAACCATAGAGGATGCTGTTGCAATAGTCCAGTCTGGATGTGATAAATGCATGGATGAGGGTTTCTGCAGCAGAGAAGGTGAGTGAGGGGCGGAGACGGGCAATGTTCTTGAGGTGGAAGAAGGCGGTCCTGGTGATGTGGTTGATGTGGAGGTCAAACCTTAGCTTACTGTCGAAGATGATTCCTAGGTTGCGGGTGTGGGTTGAGGGGGACAGAGTGCAGTTATCAAAGGTGGCTGGCTTTAGTGCGGGATGTGGGGTCAATGATGATTATGTGCGATTTGTCACTGTTCAATTGAAGATAGTTTGTTTGCATCCAAGATTTAATTTCTGTGAGACAGTTGCTGAGGGTGGAGTGGGTGTTGTTGGTGATGGCTTTGGTGGAGATGTACAGTTGGCTATCGTCGGCGTAACAGTGAAAATGGAGTCCATGTTGACAGATGATCTGACCAAGGGGGAGGATGTAGAGGATGAAGAGGAGGGGACCAAGCACCGACCCTTGGGGGACACCTTGTGAAAGGGGAGCGGTGGTGGAGGTGCAGTTGTTGATGCTGATGAACTGTTGTCGGTTGGTGAGGTAGGAGTGAAACCAGGAGAGTGCTGTGCCAGTGATGTGGAGAGAGGATTCCAGACGGGAGAGCAGGATGGAGTGGTTGATGGTGTCGAAGGCTGCTGTGAGGTCGAGGAGGATGAGGATGGTGAGGTGTCCGGAGTCTGAGGAGAGGAGGAGGTCGTTGGTGACTTTCAGGAGGGCTGTTTCGGTGCTGTGTTTTGTGCGAAAACCAGATTGGAATGATTCAAACAGGTTATTGCAGGTGAGGTGGGTTGTGAGTTGTGAGGCGACAGCACGTTCCAGGATTTTTGACAGGAAGGGGAGATTGGAGATAGGGCGGAAGTTATTTGGGTTGTCAGGGTCCAGGCCGGGGTTTTTGATGATGGGAGTGATGGCAGCCAGTTTGAGGGTTTGGGGGACAGAACCAGAGCAGAGGGAGGCGTTAATGAAGTCAATGATGAGTGGGGAGATGACAGGGAGGCAGTCCTTGATGAGTTTGGAGGGTATGGGGTCCAGGTTGCAGGTGGAGGTTTTTATTCCGGTCATGATGGTTGTGAGTTGTGCTGGTGATACTGGAGAGAAGTGGGTCAGGTACTGGATAGTGGTGGGTGGGGAGGCAGGGAGGGAGGCAGGCGGGGAGATGGGAGGGATCCTGGAGGTGTTGAGGTTACTGTAAATGGTGCTGATTTTTGTTTGGAAGAATGATAGGAATAATTGGCACTTTTCGGTAGTGAATGATGAGGAGGTGTTGTCGTGAGGTTTGAGAAGGGAGTTGATGGTGGAGAACAGAGCCTTGGGGTTGTTGGAGCCAGAGTGGATGAGGTGGGAGTAGTGGGTGGTCCGGGCAGCGTTGAGTGCTTCTTTGTACTGTTGTAGGTGGTCGGTGTAGGCGAGAAGGTGAACTGTTAATCCGGTTTTCTTGCAGAGTCTTTCAAGTTGTCTTTTCCGGGTCTTCATTTGGCGGAGTGTGGGGGTGAACCAGGGGGCAGAGTGAGTGAAAGAAACTGTTTTTGTTTTGGCGGGGGCAAGCTGATCCAAGCAGGAGGAGAGTGTGCAGTTGTAGTAATTAACCAGATCAGTGGGGTCATCAGATGGTGGGCGGGGTGAAGCAGACAGACAATGGATGAGTGAGGTTGAGAGAGCAGAGGGAGAGATGGATTTAAGATTTCTGAAGGTTATGGTCCAGTTTTGTTTTGTGGTGGGGATGGGGATGTCTATGTCCATGGTGATAGCCAGGTGGTCAGAGATGTGCAGGTTGTGGCTGGTTAACTGTTGGATGTTGAGATTGGTGGAGCAGACCAAGTCCAGAATGTGACCACGGCTGTGTGTTGGGAAGTTGATATGTTGGGTGAAGTTGAGACAATTTAACAGTTCCAGGAATTCTGTGGCCGGTTTATTGTCTGTGCTGTCAATATGTAGATTAAAATCACCTAGGAGGAGAACAGATGGCGAGATGGCAGATAGCTGGGTGAGAAGGTCAGCAAGATCAGAAAGGAAGGAGGGATGTGGTTTGGGGGGGCGATATATGATGGCTGTGACCAGAGGACAGGGACCAGAGAGTTTGTAGGTGAGGTGTTCAAATGAGGGGGCAGGAGGAATGGAGATGGTGGTTGTCTTGATGTTGTTTCTGTAGATGGCAGCAATGCCACCTCCCCGGCCCTCTGTGCGGGGTTTGTCCATGTAGGTGTATCCTGTGGGGGTGGCTTGGTTTAATGAAAAATAGTCCAGGGGTTTTTGCCAGGTTTCAGTGAGACAGAGAAAATCCAGGTTATTGTCTGTTATGTATTCACTGAGGATGAGGCTTTTGTTGTTGAGGGAGCGGGTGTTAAGTAAGGCTACTTTGAGGTGATGTTGCATTGTGAGGGGCTGTGAGGACCGGGGAAGTGGACGCAGGTTGACCAGATCAGGATGTCTTGTGCTCAGTGGGCGGGGGTGCCTGCATGTGATGATGGTCTGAATGTGAAAAGTTACAGGTTGTGGGTGTAATGACTGATGTGTCCAGGGGGGGGGGGGGGGGGTGCTAGTGGTCATGAGTGAGCTGTGAGCTGCCAGTGAAGCTTTTGGCGGAGAAGAAGAGTGAGCGGAGTGAGTGGGGGGGGTGTGGCAGGTAAACAGTCATGCACGTGCGGTGGTATGGATGGCGTGCTGCAGGTTAGCCGCTAGCATGCGGCTACCGTGCCTGTTCGGGTGGAGACCATCGTCTTTGAAGAGGGGGGAGCGGTTCCAGAACAGATTAAAGTTGTCTATGAAGTTGATGTTGCGAGTGGAGCAGGTGGACTGTAACCAGGTGTGGAGACTGAGAATCCTACTAAAACCTTCTACTCCGCGGGCCACGGTGGGAGTCGGCCTGGAAATAAAAACAGACTTCCCGCAGCTGCTTAAAAAGTTTAAAAGGTCTAAAAAATGAGTTTTTGTCAGTTCAGACTGTCTACAAGTGGTGTCATTGGACCCAACGTGAACAACCACTTGTTTTATGGAGGAGTTTGCTTAGTATGACTGGAACTGTGGACCCAGGGAAACAGTGTGTGGCGGCGTTAAAAAAGCGGACATTTCTGATAATTGAATCTCCAACTATTAATGTGGTTGGGGAGAAAAGTGGACGAGGGGGTGACGACTACTGGTTCCCGTTGCCAGGGAGAGTGGAGTCCGAGTCAGTGCTGTGAGAAGAGGACGCGGAGTGAAGACGGACCGGGTTGGCAGCGGGGACAGCAGCCGGGACGGAAGAGGGACTGCCCGACATCAGTTCCAGGCGAGGGGGGATCCCAGAGGGGCTGAGCGCAGCCGCTTTCCGGAGCTTTTGACGGGGTGCGTGAGTGAGGGGAGCCGGCTTTGATGACGGAGGAGAGTGGTCATTTTTAAATGGGGGAGAATTATCCTCATCCAGGAAGGAAAACTTGTTGGACAATTTGAGGGATGGAGGTGTGCTTTTTTGAAGAGTATTCCACGATTCCTTCCGACGGGATCCGGGAGCGGGGGTGAAGTTGACCAGCGCCTTGGGTTTAGCTCCTAGCTGGGACCAGTGAGCTTCTGCGGCCGTGGTGGCAGGATTTTCCGGAGACGTGAGTGGGACAGTCGAGTCGAGTTCTCCGGTAGATGTGGAGTTGGCAGCGGGACCCAGGGCGACGACCATCGAGTCCATGATGTGCTCGTCTTCCCTCAGCTGGTGCACCAGGGACATCCTTCCTTCCAGCTCGTCGATCCTCTGGCTGAGCCGGAGGCAGCTGTCACATCCAGGCGAGGTGAGTGGGGCCATGTCACGGTGGGGTCGGTGGTTTTCTGGGGAGGAATAGCACAACTGTGGCCAGTAACGGAGTCGAAATAGGTGACGGGTTGTGGTGGTTGTTGTTGTTGTTGGTAACGTAGGCCGGTGAGGTCAGCAGAGACAGTAGCACATGGGGAGGCTTAACGTACATGTGAGGGCTCCAGAGGGAGCCCAGTGCAGAGAGTAGATTCAATACACACAGTGCGGCGTTTGGTCAGCGAGACTTACCGGCACAGGCCCATAGACTGGGCCTGGTGAGTTAGATCGGCGTCCGGTAAGCTGTGTTGGTGGTCTTCCGTGGAGGTTAGCCCAGTGCTGTAGTAACTCACACCGGAGTCATGGTATCTGTCAGTGCTCCCTGTTGATCCACATGTAACGTGTAGCTGCTGTCACTGTTGTTAGCACCAAGCTAACGGGTTAGCACCGGCGGAACAGCCGCAGTTCAAACAGGTGATGTTGACAACTAGCTTGGTGTTTTAGGGTGGCCGAGTTACGTCATTACCGACCGAAATATGCTTCTAAACACAACATGTACTCCTCAAAAATCACAGGGCAGTTCAAACATCTGATCCAGGCAGCTACTGATTCAACGTCTCTACGGGAGCTGGTGGCAGGAAACAGGAAACAGGAATGTTGCATAGAGGGATTTATTTTTATAAAACACAATTGATAAAGAAACAACAGACTGCTGTATTCCTCTTACATGTAAAGCACCATAACCAGCTATATTTCATGCGTTTTGGAGAGAGAACATTCAGACAGATGGTTCCAACCAGGATGTCCCACCATGCAAGCCTCTTCCAGCTGCTGCATCCGTCTTCTTACCTAGTGTGAATCATGATCATCGTCGTGTTATATGAATAATAATCTCGACAGACAACTTGGTGTAACAGACAGTAACATTACCTGTGGTGTCTCCATGCAGCAGACATGTTCGGTGTCTGAAGGCCCACTTAGTCACCTAGATGAATATAGTACAGAATTTGAGCATTTCAACAACAAATCTTGTTAATATGGTAACCTGACGGACTTTGCTGACAAGCTGAGGTGTAAACCTCATGTTTGAATTTTGTAACAGTAAGTTTAGCACGTAATGTTAAGATGGAGCACAATCACGTTTATAAAACACAGCACACAGCCTATAATTCACAATTCAGCACATAATTCTGGAGGACGACATGATACTGGCCAAATCCTGTTCCTTGTATATCTTTATATGTGTAGAGGATCAAGTTTTTAATCCCGTTAATGTGATGTAAACAAACTGCCCGCATACAGGACGCTGTTTTCAGCGGGTTTTCATCCGTTTAAATATAATGTTACGTCCCCATTTGGAAAACATGCAACTGTGAACTGTCAACAACACGGCACTACTAACGATATTAATTGTTGCCGAAATAGCTCACAAATACATTACTTATAGAGCGAAGAACGCAGCATTAGCATCATTGTGGCTAGCGCTAGCTACGCTAACACACATCGAGTTACCGTCCAAAACGTTACAGACATGTTAACTAACCATCCAGGTTCGTCCTGCTGCATCCGCGGCGTAGAACCTCTACAGGAGCTGGTCCTGGTTCTGGGTCGGAGTCCGGTCAGAGTTCGGCTGGACCGCTGTTGGTTTGTAGCATAGAACCATAACCATGGCAACAAGCTGGATGCGGACAGCACGGGGCAGAGAGACACAACCACTTCCTCAGTAGGAGCGGGGTCAGGGGTCATCTCATTAGCATAAGGCTACACCCCTACAGAATCACCCGTTTGAAAAAGTGGGGTAAAAAAGCCGAAAATGAGAAGTGTGATCCACTCCAAAATACATGTTCCAATTGTTTTTTCCAGTTGAGGAATTCAAAGACCAGGTTTGGAGACATCAATATCTTATATTAACTTGTGGAAAAATAGCATAATAGGGGCCCCTTTAACACTTGCATCACATGCTGATGTAATTTCTGTGATGCAGTTATCCAATATCTTTTAGTGTTTAACTATAATTCTTTAGGGATCGTAGGATGTTTCCTGCAGGAGAACATCTAAGATTTGTATTTGTAACATCCATTAGTCATAGCCTGAACAGGAAGTCACACACCTGATGAACTCTCATTGTCCCAGGTACTGACTTCAGATGCGGTGGGACTAATTTGCAACTTCTTTTGATGTCCTCCTTTTAAAAAGCCTCACAGATGAATTGAGCTTCAGCTGCTCAAAGAGAGTGTCAGCATCTGGTATGCTGGTACAATATAGGACACGATTCTGTCTGCCAGGTTTTTCAGGGCACCACCCACTCAATCGGGAGCACCCTTTCCATGGGATGCCTCTGTGAAATTCCATGTCACATTCATAAATCCTTTCACAAATGGAACTGTTGAAGCAAGTTAAAAGTTTGTTTTTTTCCGATATTGAGATGTGGGCCCATCAGAGATGAAGTGGATGTTCCTGGCATTTGGATGCTCCTCTCGTATGCCCCTGAGTACTGGGTCAAGGTGAGCCCATGTCAGGGCAGGACAGTCGTCACCCTAAGGACCTTAACAAGGCGTCACACGTTGTGATGGATTAATTAGAAAAATAAATGCGTTGGATGTTTGTTAGCATTGAAAGAAAGTAGCAATTCTGCGACTTTTTCCCCTGGAATATTGCCCCCCTCCCTCGGCTCCGGATTTTTCATACAGTGGCCCCCATTGTACAGAGGAGCAGATTATCTGCTGCAGCACGTTCACAAGCACGTGGACCGCCGTTGTTGCTGTTATGAGACATCGCGAGGGAGGAAGAAGTCAGGCTGGAGGGTCGAGGAGCGGGGCAATGACGTCGGTGCATGCGTTTTTGCCGTCTACATGAAAACGAACACGAAACGGAGGGGTACTGTTTTTTTTCTTTTTCACCCTGAAAGCTGGTTTAAAAAAAATGTGTTTTCAGGCCCCAAAAACACTGGATCCGTATGGACAACCGGCCGAAACCCTCAAAAAACGTTTCCATGTGGACGGCCTCTAACAGTAGTTCCATAATTAATTTGCGCGCCAGTTTTATTTATTTTATTGTATTCTTGCTCGTGTAAATCCATGCACCGAACCGTGACCCCCATACCATTTCAGTCCAATATGAATACATGTATCGTTACACCCCTAATATTTAGCAGAAACAAACGTTGGTGATTTAAATACCAAATTACAGAGAGAATTATAGTCAGTAGTAGGCTGGATCAGCAGTAACAAACTTATTTTAAATGTATCTAAAACAACTAGTTTTGCGGCTGGAAATAATTATTCTTTATGTTCCAAACCAAAACTTGATCTTAGTATAAATCTAACTAGTAGAACAAGGCGAAGAGGCTGAACTAATAGAGGTTATTATTGATAATAGATTGTCCTGGGTGTACCACAAACAGTTAAAGAAGTAATTCAGGCCCTGTTGTTTTCACACCTGTATTACTGCTCTGTGGTTTGGTCTGGCATTTCAATAGGCAATATTAAAAAACTACAATTGATACAGAATAAAGCTGCACGTGTAGCTCTTTCATGTGGGTTAAGGTCAAATGTCAGTAAAATGCATGAAAGCCTTTCCTGGTAAGAAGTTAAAAATAGATTTTTGTACTCGCTAATGGTTTTCTTACGGAATGTCATAATAACTAAGACACCTTTTAGACATCGTTTAGTACAGCTACACATAATTATCAAACAAGGCATGCAGTTGGAGGTTGTTTTATTTTACCTAAAGCGAAAATCAAATCAATTCAACGTTCTGTCACATACAGAGCAATGTGTGAATGGAACTTACTCCCAAAAACAACAAAACACTCAATATAGTTTAAAAAAATAATTTAAAGGATATTACCTTCAACAAAACTTCATTATCTAATGAGTTCTTGTAGTGAGTTGGTTGCATGGGATTTTCTTATCACTGATTCTTTAGATAGGAGTCGTGTAATGTCTGTTTTTTGGCTTTTTGTTTAATTTCACCAGTTATAATTCTGTCACTATTTGAGTTGTATTTTGCATGATGTAATATTTAATTATATTTATTTTCGAACATCCACCATAGACCACCGGAGGGGGGAGGGGATCGGGATGGGGACGTGGACGAAGCAGAGAGAGAAGCAGAGGAAGTGGAGAACGAGGAGAGGTAGAAGAAAACGGAGACACCAGTTGGACACGGAGCAGAGCCAGACTCAGGCCGTAATCAACATCTCTGGCAAGGACCTGTCAGAGGACAGCATCCGGGTCCAGTCTAAAGGATTATCCTTCGCACCAACCCACTCAGGAAAGGAATTTGACACAATAGTTGACCTGTTTCGATTCTACAGCAATCTACATCTCAAGACCTGGTATAAGCAGCAGGCCACAGATGCAAGCCCCACAGATATAGGTCAGACATACTCTTTTTCTCATAGACCCAAATTTAAGCCCAAATCCACTTTCTGCCCTTTGGTACAAAATGCCGCTTTACAAACATTTGCCAAAAAAGTGAACTTTGATGTTGAGAATTTCTTTAAGAATGGAAGGGCACAGAGTAACCTTTCTCACACAAAAAAGAATGCTTTAGAAGCACTTTCCAAAGATCAAGATCTGGTTATTATAAAAGCGGACAAAGGGAGTCCAATTGTGGTTTGGAGCAAGGACTTATATGTGAAAGAGGCTTCCTGTTGGCTAAATAACACAGAGTTTTACCAACTACTTACTCATAATCCAACAGTCTTTAAAAGAGGAATTGGGGAGGATGCTGTATCAAGCAAAGGATAATGGTTGGATCTCAGACCCTGAACTTAGATTTATTTTGAATGAGAATCCAAGAATGGCATCTTTTTTCATGCTCCCCAAAGTTCATAAATGCCTCCAGAACCCCCTAGGTAGACCTGTGATTTCAGGGAATGACAGCCTGACCAAAGCAGTGTCCAAGTACATTGACTACTTCATTCAACCTCTGTTAACTTCACTCCCTGCCTACATCCAGGATACTACAGATGTCTTAAACAAGATCCAGGAGCTACAAGACATTGGCTCTGAAACCTTCCTAGCCACTATGGACGTGGAAGCTTTTTACACTATTGACCACCAGGAAGGACTTGCAGCGCTCAAACATTATTTGAGTCCATGTACTGGATCTAAAAAGGCCACCCACTGATTTCTTGTTGACACTGACAGATTTTTGTGTTTCATTATAAGATCTTTAAACAGAGAAAAGGTTGTGCCATGGGGGCATGCTATAGCCCTTCTTATGCTGGTCTGTATCTAGGCAAATGGGAGAAGGACTCTGTTTAAACCAGGAAAAGAATAAGTACCACAACTTTATTATCTGGTGGGGACGCTATATTGATGATGTCTTTCTTTTTTGGTCTGGGTTAGAAACAGAATTAAAATAATTCTGGCTATCTGACTAGCATAAACCCTAACATTAAACTGTCAATGGAATTTAGTAAGGAATGTATTAACTTCCTTGATCTTACCATTATGAAAGATGACCAGGGATTTCTACATACATCAGCGTATAGGAAACTCACTGACAGGAACACTATTCTGCATGCAAAGAACTTCCATCCTAATTGGCTGAAAGAAAATGTTCCATATGGGCAGTTATGGAGAGTTAAGAGAATCTGTGATCAGGATAATGTTTGTGAGACTAAATCAGAAGAAATGTTGTCACGATTTAGGGAAAGGGGATACAGGAACTCCACTCTTCAAAAAGCTGTCACCAGAGCCAAACAGGTGGACAGGGCTTCACTGCTACAAAGAAATAAACCCAAAGAAACTAGAGAGAGGCCAGTATTTGTCACTATATACAGTACAGAGGCAGCACAGATAATACACATCATACAGAAAAGTTGGGGTATTATTGAAAGTGATGATGTATTAAGTAAGGTCTTCCCTGTACCACCTCTCATCAGCTTCAGAAGATGCCCAACCTTGCAGGACAAATTGGTTCATAGTTATCTGAAACCAGATGACAAACAAACATGGTTAGGTCCTAGGCTCAGAGGTTCTTACAAAAGCCATCACTGCAATCACTGTGCCAATGTTATACAAAAAAAGACTTTCCAAGATGTGTGCTCCCCCAAAGAATTCACCATTCACCATTTCATGAACTGTAAAACCACGCTTGTCATTTATAGATTGAAATGTCTTATGTGTAAAATGTTATATGTAGGAAGAACAAAGCGACGTTTACAGGACAGACTGGCTGAACGCAAATACGCAATTCGCACAGGTAACATAAACTACCCCATGGCAAGACACTATAATGAACATCATAACGGTGACCCATCCACCTTGCAAGCCTGTGGGATTGACCACATTCCTCAGTCTGTAAGGAAGGGTAACAGACAAAGACAGCTGAACCAACGGGAAGCTTTCTGGATACACCGTTTGCAAGCTACTATACACCCTGGCTTGAGGAACTGGATTTAAGTGTGTATCTGATGTTCTGTGTTCAGTCATTTGTAGTGCTATTCCTGTTGTTTCACTTTTTGTAATTCACATCCTATGCGTTTATTTTAACTGCTATGTGTAGCCTATGTGATTCTCATTCTCATTACCCATTTTTGTGTGTATATACGAAGTTTATGTTTGAAGTGGAAATGCTGCCATCTGCTGTTTCTTAAGTGTAGTAACACTTGTAACCAGAACACCTCAGTACTGTCTGGTGGCTGACAGTGTTCATAAGACGGCCGTCCAAGGCTTTGATGGGAACCGGACAGGGCAGGAGTACTTGATCGACCCCCAGCTGTAGTGCTAGGTCATCGTCCATAATATTAACGTCGGAACCCGGAGTCTATGAGCGTGGCAAGAGTCTGAGAGCCCTGAGGCAACAGTAGTTGGGCTTGGCACGGGATGTAGATTGGGGGAGGATCTGGATGTGTGGCTCACCAGGACCTCCTCCTTCACTGGTAAGCCCGGGCTTTTGCTGGACACTTGGAGAAGAGGTGTCCCCCTTGACCGCAGTAGAGACAGAAGTTCCCTCTCTCTCTCCTCAGGGGTGAGGCTCAGGATTGGAATTTGGTCATTTTAGAGGCAAGGCCATTTGGCCTTCACTTTATTTATTTTTTTAGGGGCACCAAGGCCACATGACAGGGCACAAGGCCATTGAGTAAAATTAGATGGTTTTACCTTACAGATTAATGCCATAACATCCTAATTTATAACTTAACATGAATTATGTATTCAAATATTTTAATGCCAATATCAAGTTAATGTTACACTGGATTTTTTTTAAAATAACATTTTATAAAGGAATTACTACTTGAAAGCAATAAAACATTCTGTATGAAATCTTTTTATATACACTCAACAAAAATATAAACGCAACACTTTTGTTTTTGCTCCCATTTTTCATGAGATGGACTTAAAGATCTAAAATTCATTCCAGATACACAATATTACCATTTCTCTCAAACACTGTTCACAAATCTGTCTAAATGTGTGATAGTGAGCACTTCTGCTTTGCTGAGATAATCCATCCCACCTCACAGGTGTGCCACATCAAGATGCTGATCTGACATTATGATTAGTGCACAGGTGTACCTTATACTGCCCACAATAAAAGGCCACTCTGAAATGTGCAGTTTTGTCTCACAGCAAAATGCCACAGATGCCACAAGCATTGAGGGAGCGTGCAATTGGCGTGCTGACAGCAGGAATGTCAACCAGATCTGTTGCTCGTGCATTGAATGTTCATTTCTCCACCATAAGCCGTCTCCAAAAGCGTTTCAGAGAATATGGCAGTACATCCAACCGGCCTCACAACCGCAGACCACGTGTAACCACACCAGCCCAGGACCTCCACATCCAGCAGGTTCACCCCCAAGATCGTCTGAGACCAGCCACTCAGACAGCTGCTGAAACAATTGGTTTGCATAACCAAACAATTTCTGCACAAACTGTCAGAAACCGTCTCAGAGAAGCTCAACTGCATGCTCGTCGTCCTCATCGGGGTCTTGACCTGACTCCAGCCCGTCGCCGTAACAGACTTGAGTGGGCAAATGCTCACATTCGATGGCGTCTGGCACGTTGGAGAGGTGTTCTCTTCACGGATGAATCTCGGTTTACATTGTTCAGGGCAGATGGCAGACAGCGTGTGTGGCATCGTGTGGGTAAGCGCTTTGCTGATGTCAGTGTTGTGGATCGAGTGGCCCATGGTGGTGGTAGGGTTATGGTATGGGCAGGCATCTGTTATGGACGAAGAACACAGGTGCATTTTATTGATGGCGTTTTGAATGCACAGAGATACCGTGATGAGATCCTGAGGCCCATTGTTGTGCCATACATCCATGAACATCACCTCATGTTTCAGCAAGATAATGCACGGCCCCATGTTGCAAGGATCTGTACACAATTCTTGGAAGCTGAATATGTCCCAGTTCTTGCATGGCCAGCATACTCACCGGACATGTCACCCATTGAGCATGTTTGGGATGTGCTTGACCGGAGTATATGACAGCGTGTACCAGTTCCCACTAATATCCAGCAACTTCGCAAAGCCATTGAAGAGGAGTGGACCAACATTCCACAGGCCACAATTGACAATCTGATAAACTCTATGCGAAGAAGATGTGTTGCACTGCATGAGGCAAATGGTGGTCACACCAGATACTGACTGGTTCTGAGTTCCCAGACCCCCAATAAAGCAAAAAACTGCACATTTCAGGGTGGCCTTTTATTGTGGACAGTCTAAGGCACACCTGTGGATGCAGAAAAACTCGTCCATGCATTTGTTACCTCAAGGCTGGACTATTGTAATTCTTTATTATCAGGCTGCTCTAATAAATCTCTCCAGCTGGTCCGGAATGCTGCAGCTCGTGTTCTGACTAAAACCAGAAGAAGGGATCACATTTCTCCTGTATTAGCTTCTCTGCACTGGCTCCCAGTAAAATCCAGAATAGAATTTAAAATCCTTCTCCTCACTTACAAGACTCTTAATGGACAGGCACCATCTTATCTTAAAGAGCTCATTAACTCCTACTGTCCTGCTAGAGCACTACGCTCTCAGAATAAAGGGTTACTTGTAGTTCCTAAAGTCTCCAAAATTAGAACAGGGGCCAGAGCTTTCAGCCATCAAGCTCCTCTTCTGTGGAACCGTCTTCCGGTTCTGGTTCGTGAGGCAGGCACTGTTCCCACATTTAAGAGTAGGCTTAAAACCTTTCTCTTTCACACCGCTTATAGTTAGGGCCCTGAGCCAGCTCTTGGTTAAGCTGCTATAGGCCTAGACTGCTGGGGGACTATAGTGACACACTGAGCCTCTCTCTCGCGCTCTCTCTCTCGCGCTCTCTCTCTCTGTGTCCCGGAGTCCCTGTGCTCTCTTGCCTAGCAGGTCTCCCTGGACCGTGGTGGAACCTGATCCGGACTGCACCGATGTTGTGGTCTTGTTTGCCTCTTACTGCCAGTATTTTTAATTAAAGTAATTGACTAAAATCGGCATCTCTACTGTCACTAACTTGACTACTCCCGGGATCACTCCCGGGAGTCTGGCTATGCTTTCTGGTCCAGCAGATTCCACTGAGGTCCTGACCGATGCAGACTGCTAACTGGCCTGATGCTGGAATCACCACTTGGTAGCTCCACCTGCCTGCTTTCTGACTGCTCAACCACTCCTGCTTCCTGGTCTACGGTGACGTGGCTGGGATGGATCCATCTCGGCGTGGCTGTGCCTGCTGCCATGGACTACTACTGTTGATACTATTGCTTTTGTTAATACCACCACTACTGTTAATGCTACCACTACCATACTACCAACACCAAATGCAATTGGAACCCAAGGGCCTGGGCTGCACGAGATTTCTGCCTAAAAGCCTATTAAGGCAGTTTTTTCTCGCCACTGTCGCTGTAACGCTTGCCCCTGGGTGATGTTGGGAATTTGAAATTGTGTTGACTCTTGAAATTTTGAGCGTATTCTAGTCCTGCTCAATGTGTTAAGTGTCCTGAGATGACTCTGTTGTGATTTGACACTATAAATAAAATTGAAATTGAATTGAAATCTATGCACTTATCACGATGTCAGATCAGCATCTTGATGTGGCACACCTGTGAGGTGGGATGGATTATCTCAGCAAAGCAGAAGTGCTCACTAGCACACATTTAGACAGATTTGTGAACAATGTTTGATAGAAATGGTAATATTGTGTATCTGGAATGAATTTTAGATCTTTAAGTCCATCTCAAGAAAAATGGGAGCAAAAACAAAAGTGTTGCGTTTATATTTTTGTTGAGTGTATATATATATATAAAAAAACTCCTTCTCACCCCTGGTGGGGTGGTATCTGTGTCATCCTCAAGCTCGGGTCCTCTACCAGAGGCCTGGGAGTTTGAGGGTTCTGCGCAGTATCTTGGCTGTTCCTAGGACTGCACTCTTCTGGACTGAGGCTTCAGATGTTGTTCCTGGGATCTGTTGGAGCCACTCTCCCAGTTTGGGGGTTACTGCCCCGAGTGCCCCCACTACCACGGGGACCACGCTAGCCTTGACCTTCCACATCTGTTCCAGCTGCTCTTTCAACCCTTGGTACTTCTCAATTTTCTCGTGTTCCTTCTTCCTGATGTTGGCGTCAGCTGGGATCGCCACATCTATCACCACCACTGTCTTCTGCTCTTTGTCCACCACCACTATGTCCGGTTGGTTAGCCAGGAGCTGTTTGTCAGTCTGGAAGCTGAAGTCCCACAGAACCTTGGCCCTGTTGTTCTCAGTCACCTTCTGTGGTGTGGCCCATTGGGATTTGGGTACTTCTATTCCATACTGGTTGCAGATGTTCCTGTGTACTATCCCAGCCACTTGGTTGTGCCTCTCCATGTATGCTGATCCAGCTAGCATCTTACTCCCTGCTACTATGTGCTGGACTGTCTCAGGGGCTTCTTTGCACAGTCTGCATCTTGGGTCTGATCTGCTCTGGTAGATTCTGGCCTCTATGACTCTTGTGCTTATGCCCTGTTCTTGTGTTGCCATGATTAGTGCCTCTGTGCTGTCTGTCAGTCCTGCATTTTCCAGCCACTGGTAGGATTTCTTGATATCAGCCACTTCCTCTATCTGACGGTGGTACATGCCATATAGGGGCTTGTCCCTCCAGCTTGTCTGCTCCTCCTCCTCCACACTCTCATCAGGGTTCTGCTGCCTGAGACATTCATTTAGCAGTTCATCCTTCGGGGCCATTTTTTCGATGTAATCTCGAATTTCCGATGCTTCATCCTGGACCGTGGCCTTGACGCTCACTAGCCCTCGGCCTCCCTCTTTCCGCTTAGTGTATAGCCTCAGGGTCCTGGACTTTGGGTGGAACCCTCCATGCATGGTGAGGAGCTTTCTAGTCCTGATATCTGTGGCTTCTATCTCCTCCTTTGGCCAGCTTATGATACCAGCAGGGTATCTGATGACTGGTAGTGCATACATGTTGATGGCTCGGACCTTGTTCTTACCATTCAGCTGACTTTTCAGGACCTGCCTTAATCTCTGGAGGTATTTGGCTGTGGTTGATTTCCTTGTGGCCTCTTCATGGTTTCCATTAGCCTGCGGGATGCCAAGGTACTTGTAGCTGTCTTTGATATCACCTATGTTGCCCTCTGGTAGGTCGATCCCCTCAGTCCTGATCATCTTGCCTCTCTTTGAGGCCATCAGGCCACACTTGTCCAATCCGAATGACATCCCTATGTCATCGCTGTAGATCCTGGTGGTGTGGATCAGTGAGTCTATTTCTCGCTCGCTCCTGGTGTACAGCTTGATGTCATCCATGTAGAGCAGGTGGCTGATTGTTGCCCCACTAGGGAATCGGGACCCGTAGCCACTCTTCGTGATGATCTGACTGAGGGGGTTCAGGCCTATGCAGAACAGCAGTGGTGATAGTGCATCTCCCTGGTATATGCCGCACTTGATGTTGACTTAGGCAATCGGCTTTGAATTGGCCTCTCGGGTTGTCTTCCACATTTCCATCGAGTTCTGGATGAAGGCCCTTAGGTTCCTGTTGATCTTATACAGTTCCAGACATTCCAGTGTCCATGTGTGTGGCATTGAGTCGTAGGCTTTCTTGTCAATCCAGGCAGGGCTGGATTAGCACCCCAAGGGCCCCTGGGCACCAGGTCCCAGAGGGCCTTGTCGCACAGACCGCTGGCATCTCACACATCACCTCCACCCATTACAAACCAGGAAAGTCATTCAACTCCACCTTAATTAGACCTATTCACAATTGTGTATATGAAGTACCATGTCAAAACCAGACCATAATCACCAACTATTATGTCAAGACTGTCTAGTACAACTCAGGCTGACACAAACAGCAGATCAAATAAACACAACACAGCACAACACAACCCACAACATCCACACAATGACCACTAGGGGGCTTACAAGAATGCCATCCTTATAGCCACACAGCACAGCTAAATGCAGCCAACATATGAACTTGACACACCAACTACAAAATAGCAACAGTCTTTACAACTTTGCAAACCCTTGTGAATTCCCACACTGCCTAGGTCATTGAACGCACCATCAGCTCCCCGCAAGTGACTAAACGAGCGTGTGTGTGTGTGTGTGTGTGTCAGACAGCATAATCAAATGCTCTTACCCTTTAGAAGTTTTTCTTCCTGGACTTGGCCTTGGCAAAGTCTGCCACCAGGTCTTCAAAATCCAACTCCTTTACCAGATCGCTTTCGATGGCCATCAGGGAGAGTGCTGATAGTCTATTTTGCCCCATTGAAGTCCTCAGTTCATTTTTTATTCTCTTCAAACGTGAAAATGTCCTTTCTCCCTCACAGTTGGATACCGGTAAGGTAAGGAAAAGACGAAGAGCCACGAAAACGTTTGGAAAAGTTGTCTGCAGTCCACTCTTCAAGACAACTTGCAGCTAGTTTGCAGGACTTGCACATGTTTCAAGATTAGACCTCACATAAGAGCGGAACTGGAGGAGCTCCTCTGCAAAATCAGTCCCATCCAGGTCCGCGGGATACGACTGCGAGAGCGCAGTTGCGCGCGCCCGCAGCTCAGTCTCACCACACTCCATGTCAAAAAGGACACTAAAACGACTGTTTATCTCCGTGTATGCCTCCAGCCGATGTGTTAATCCTGACAGCAAACTGTCGATGATTGTGTTGTAAGACTCAACTTCAAACTTTTTACTCCCAATGAGAATGACTTTGTTTCCAGGTGTCTCATCGTAACAGGCTTTCCTTTTGCTCACACGGTGAGTCTCCGAGTGGTAGGTCTGTGTCACACCGGTGACAGCCCGAGCTCGGGTCTCAAAGTTGGTGAACTGCCCTCGCAGTGATGCGACGTATGTGCGCAGTGATTCCAAAAGGCGCACGGCGGTGTTCAGATCCATGTCCATCTTTTGCAAGCTGTCACTTGTAAGTTTGAATCGGTGCAGCACAGTGTCCCAAATTATGGTCATGAGCGCTGTCTCCAGCTTTCCAAGTTTGTTGTACAACGCAGCGGCCTCGCGCCGCGTATCCTGCCACTCCTGGCTGTCAGATGCCATCATTTGCAAAGCCTGTCTGATCGCAGGATAATTTTCACAGAGGGCTCTTGTCGTGTCCCCCCGACAACTCCACCGTGTGCTGGATAGGGATTTTATTTTTTTTGTGACATCCTGAGTAAGTACCTTATTCCATCGGTGGGTGGAAGAAGAACAGAAGGCATACAGTGCTTGTAGCAGGTCAAAAAAATCGCTTGCTTACCGACAGCTGTTTTCCACACAATTCACACCAACCAAATTCAACGAATGTGCGGCACATGGGATGTAATGTATGAGCGGATTTTGTCTTTTGAGATGGGCTTGCAACCCGTTATATTTCCCTGACATATTTGAAGCATTATCATATGCTTGCCCGCGACAATCGGCGAGATCCAGCCCCAAATCACTGACCATCTTCTGCACACATGCTGCCAGACTTGACCCTGTGTGACTGTGAATGGGTTGAAAAGCGATAAAGCGCTCTACAACTCTGCCCTTCTCGCTCACAAAACGGAACACAAATGTCAGTTGGTCTACATGAGACATGTCAGGCGTAGAGTCTACTATGACAGAGAAATATTTCGCCTGCTGCAGTTCGGTTGCGATTGCTTGTTTTGTTCTGTCACCCATCATGCCAATAAATTCCTCGCATATGGTTGAGGATAAATAGGATGTACTTCCACGGCCTTTTCCACCTTTTTTAGGTCTCCATATGCTCCTTCAAAAATGGATCGAACTGTGCAATCAACTCTAAAATGCCGAGATAATTCCCATTGTGTGGAGAATGTAAAAGTTCATCATCTCCGCGGAAAGGAAGGCCCCTTTCACTCAGGAATTTGATAACTGCAACAATTCGCCTTAACACTTGTTTCCAATATTGGCCTTCTGCTTCAATTTGTCTTGCGAGAGAAGCATCCACAGGTCCCTCCTTCTTAGTACGACGCATGAGATCCAGCATGCACTTTCTGTGTTCAGCACCCCTCTCATGTTCCCTGACTCTGTCTCCACCATGTTTCCAGTCACAAAACCCCCTCACAAAAGCGTGATGTGAAGAAAACATTTTGCATGCAAAGCAGTAAATTTCTCCAGTGGACGGGGAATAAATTATCCAGTCACGATTAATAATTTCCCCATTTTGAAGTGTTGTAGTGAGAAGCTAATTTGTGAGGGAGCGAGTTTTTCCCGTCAGCGGCTCCCTCTTGCTCGATGCTGGGTATTTTTTTGCCCGATTATGAAAAGCCATAGCCCCTCTCGCTATAATATTTTCACGATGGCTCTCACTTAACACGCCCCATAGAGCGGGGTCCTCCGACGGCTCACCTGCGGTGCTAGTGCTCGGGGGAGCCGGGACTGGTTCAGAATCCTCCTCCGGTTGCTCCGGGACTTCTGTGGCCGAGGCCGGGCTAACATTAGCGGATGGCTGTGGCACTGCTTCGCCGCTGCTGGTGCTAGCGCTGGTGCTAGCGCTGGTATCCTCCGGGTCTATTTCATCCTCTATTTTTTTGTAAAATGATGTGATTCTCCGGACATTTTTAATCACCGCCGCTTCTCTCTCTTGCTTTTCCTCTCTTTTTTTCCTCTTTGCTCCACCGCTCAAGTACTTTTTTTATCCATAATTTTGCTTTCTCTTACCCACGCTGTAACTGACCTCCCGCTCAAACTTTCTGACCTCTCGTTCGGCAGGGGGCGGGGCCCATAGCAACCAAGGGTTTGGTTGCCATGGGCCCTTGGTTGCCATGGGCCCCTGGGCACGTGCCCAGTGTGCCCCAATTATAATCCGGCCTTGAATCCAGGCAGTGCACAGGTTGGTTTGTCTCTTCTTACAGTCTCGGGCGACTGTTCTATCAACCAGTAGCTGGTGCTTGGCTCCTCTGGTGTTACTGCCAATTCCTTTCTGTACCTTGCTCATGTATTGAGTCATATGCTTACTCATCTTCGCCGCAATGATGCCTGACAGGGCCTTCCATGTTGTGCAGAGACAGGTAATTGGCCGGTAGTTGGATGGGATGGCACCCTTCTGGGGGTCTTTCAGGATTAGGACTGTCCTGCCCTGGGTTAGCCACTCTGGGTGGGTCCCATCCCTCAGCAGCTGGTTCATCTGTGCTGCTAGGCGTTCATTGAGTGCAGTTAGCTTCTTCAGCCAGTACGTATGGATGATATCAGGGCCTGGTGCTGTCCAGCTCTTTATCTTTGACACTCTTTCTTGGATGTCTGCCATTGAGATGGTTACTGGTTCTTGTTCTGGGAGGTTGCTGTGGTCAGCTCTTAGGTCCACTAACCATTGGGCATTGGTGTTGTGTGATGCCTCTTTTTCCCATATGACTTTCCAGTATTTTTCCACCTCAGCTCTTGGCGGGTCTGACTGGTTGTTGTTTCCCTGCCACTGAGAGTACACCTTGGCTGGTTCAGTAGAGAACAGCTTGTTTATTCTCCTGGCCTCTCCCTCCTTGGTGTATCTCTTCAACCAGGTGGCCAGAGCTGTAAGTCGTTGTTTGGCAGTTTCGAGTGCCTCTGGTATGGAGAGTGAGTTGTACTTCCTGGGTGCCCCATTGTTCACCATGTTCCCTTTCTGCAGTTCAGCCAGCTGGCTAACTTCTCTCCGTGTTGCCTTTATCTTGGCCTCTAACCGTCTCTTCCATGGTGGGCACTGTTTGTTATGTCCCAAGCCCACCTTGTACCCAAGCATCTCCATGGTTACTGTTGCTGTACTGTGTATCAGCTTGTTGGTCTCAGTGATGGTTCCTGTGGGGATTGTCTTCAGAGCAGCGTTCACATCCACTAGTAGATCTTCTGAAGGTACTTGGCAACTCAGCTTCGGTATTTGTTGGGGGCTCCAGGTTTCTAGTTGGGTCAGGATCTTCCTTCTCAGGTCAGCAGCTCTTGTGTTGAGGCTGTTGTCTGTTGGGGCTTGGTACCCAATTGCTGGTTGGGGGGGATGACATCCCCCCGCTGACCTGTTGTCCTGGCCCCCCCTTGCCGTAGCATTGTTGTTGTATTTCATTAATCTCTAGTTGTGATAGTAGATTTCGGTTACGGATGTTGGAACACTGGGCTAACAGCTGTTTCTTTGTTAGCCCTGTTTGTGGGTATTGAAGTATCCAATGGTCCCACATTCACTGCATGTAACCCCTCTCTCTGGGATTGCTTGTATAGTAACATTCCAACAACTCCGTATTCTCTGCCCTCATCCATCTGTGTTTGGTTCCAGTAGCCCATTTCTCATCAGTTTGCCCTGGTCCCCTAGCAACTGACGCAGACCTTGTTGACCCGGGCGACGTCTGAGCCGGTATGACTCTATTTTTGTGTTCACTCATGCCTGAGGTAGGCCTCTATATCATGAGGGGTCTTGCCTAAGGACCCTTACTGGATGATGTTTTTTTTTTCTTCGTCCTGACCGGGATTCAAAACCCGGTCTCCCGTGTTCTAGTCAGTGAGTCAGTGAACATAACCACTGTACTATACCAGCTATATATATTTATATATATATATATACATACATACATACATACATATATATATATATATATATATATATATATATATATACACATATACATACACACACACATATATAAATATATATATATATAAAGATGCACAAACACACGGGTACGCAATGTGGACATGACGTAGACTTTAAGCGATAGGCAGTCCCTCTCATTATCGCTCAGTGTTCAACTCGGATCTCCCCTCTATCAAGCCGTTTTATGACTGAAGATACTGTTGATGACTGTGTAGGACACAGTGGGATTCTGGGTCGGGCTAGGGCTTCAGACTTGTATGAGTGGGACCGGAGCGGAACCTGAGCAGTACTTTTATAATAAAAATGCCACTGTGTGCTTTCATTGCCCACTCGCTCAGCTCTACTCGGGTGGCTGTAATTAAGCCCACTACGTTGCACAGGCACTTTTTACGTGGAATGATGTACGATGATTTTTTTTTTCGTGGCCACCCTGAAATTCCCACCCTGTTTACTGTACTTGTCTTGCTCCCGTTTTGAGAGGCTGAGGAGCCCGATTGACTTTCTTCTTGCATGTAATGTTGATACTTCACCTGTGCGGCTCACTAGGTTGCGCAAGTTCTATTTTGGAACAATCACAGTAGAGCAAGGGTGCCCAACTCCGGTTTAGGTTTCTCCCTGCTCTAACACACCTGATTCTAACGATTTTCAAACCTGTGACAAGCGTCAGTAACGAGCACATCATTAGATTCAGGTGTGTAAGAGCCGGGAGAAACCTAAAACATGCAGGACAGCTCTCCAGGACTGGAGTTGGGCACACCTGCAGTACAGCAATCGCTCTGTTCCACAGACACGGGACGTTTTCGTGTAGACGGCAAAAACACATACGATGATGTCATTGCCCCGCTCCTCGACCCTCGAGCCTGACTTCTTCACCCGCGACATCTCAATGTCGACAACACAAATGGCGGCCTACGTGCTCTTGATTGTGCTGCAGCAGATATTCTGCTCTAATACGCCGTATCAGGGCTACTGTATTAAAAAAAACGGAGCCGAGAGAGGGGGGCAATATTCTGAAAAAAGATTTGCTACTTTATTACGATGCTCACAAACAATCGGCATTTATGCTAGCTAACGTTCCATGAAACATTTATTTTTCTAACTAATCCATCACAACTTGTGACAACGCCTCGTTAAGGTCCTTAGGATGATGGCTGGTTATTGTTGGTTTTATTTATATGGGGCCATATTGTCATCTCATGGGTGTTTGTTGATCGGGTGGTTGGGTGGATAGTAGCCGTAGCTTTCACTTGCTGCCATAGAAACAGCAAACATCCGGTCAAGCAACCTGTTTACTTCGCCATGCTCCATCTCTTCTGCGTTTTTGGTGTATTTTTGTAGCAGAAACAGTGCCACATAAAGGCCTGGAATATGTACTACAGCACACTACAGCGAAGTTGTTTACAGTGGATTTGAATGGACGCAGATTTTCTTAAAATAATACCAAGGAAAAACAGAGAAAATAATATCACGTGTGGACGGGTCTGAACCAGAGATTTGGCTCTGCTGGGCCTGCTGGAGGCCCAGGCCGTATTACCAGGGCCAGCTGGAGGGAAGGGAGTCATGGGAAAAACCGGAACCAGAATGTGCGGGAGCAGATGGCCAGTGGCTTCTAGAGTCTGGTGCTTGGAAACACGCTGAAATCAACACAAGACCGGGTTGGCCTACAAACACATCACCCTTTCACCACTCTAGTTAATGTTACTTACAGATGCATTTTACATTTAAACAGATGTAACATGAGTAGAAACATATAGTGGCGACTTCCAAGCACGCTCAACTGCTCGCCAAGCACGCTCAACTGCTCGCCAAGCACGCTCAACTGTTATTGGAGCAAAGAGTGAAAAGGGGCGGGTCTATTGCGGAGTGTGCCCTTTTTTCAACATGATATTGCAGATGTCTTAAGTCAGCCAGACATTATAGGATGATACTGTAAGTACAATAAAACAGATTCAGAATCACAACAAAAACTGTGAGAGCTAAGATTTGACATAGCAGAAGGAAACAGAAACGTGGTCATCCAGCTAGGGGGGTCAATGAGAATCCACATGAATTATAAGATGAACCACTGAAGCATCTCCCTCTGTCCAACACATTTAAAGCGCCACTGATGAGGTTTAGTGGTGTTTTATTGTGCGATTTGGAGCCGTGAGGCCGCGCCAGGGTAAAAACGAACGAGAGCTATGACTTCTCACCGATGTTTTATATCCAATTATCTTCATGCTGAGTGGAGGGAGGAATGGCAAACACAGGCTAAATGGTGCGTTTCATGTGGTCAAACTCACTTCTGACCTCAGGGCTGTGAATATCAGGCTGAGTATGTGCTTCCTGGGCAGGTTGTTACTCTTCTTCTATATGCGCTGATGCACAAGGACGAGGAAACAACGGCATAGCTGCTTCCATTTTCCAAACCAATCTCAATAAACATTTTTTGGTATTCTGTAGACAAATATGGATACGGATGACCAAGGTCACATTTGCATGTTTGACAGCCATTCAACATTCTGAATATATATATATATATATATATATATATATATATATATATATAGACCCCACGTCAGCCATATATATATCACAACATATGACCAGGTGCCCCATTATGAATAGATTGAATAAGAGCAACAGAGAGGGGAAGAGATGTATGTTACAGCAGGAGATGACGAGCGAGCAAACAGTGGCGACAACGACGGCATAATAAAAACAAGAGAACATATTGTCAGATGGAGAAAAGCACTCATGGATAGATGAAACCGACGTAAGTGATCAAGGCTCGTCCTCTCAAGGCCGAATTCCCAACACGAAAAGTTAATAGCTATGATTTTTCCCTTTAATTTTCAGTTCAATAAAAAACACGAGCAACGGCGGTGGAATGAAACAAAAATACATTTTCCACACCAAAAAAAAGGCAATAACCTGAGAAAATAACAATTTTTTAAATTAAGTTGCGCTCCTGAAGTGGCTCGGGAGTTACGGGGGGCTCTCCGCTGAATCATTTCTGCTGTGACAATAAACTGACAATGGACAATTGAGACTGTACTCAGCGATGGCAAATTACACTTAATTGCTTTATATTGTACATGGATGGATATTTCTCTCTCCCTCCCTCTCCACAAAGCTCCATTTAAAGAGCAGAATTAGTATCATATCATGCAGAAGTGTCAATATTATGAAACAAACTGCCAAAAATGTCATATAGTGAGGGTGTCGTCACTTAGCACACAGTTAAATGTCACTGTGTGACTGGTGAAAAACAAAGATTTTTCACTAATTTACATATGAAGCATACGCAGTGTGTCTGCCACACACAACATACTCATGTCATGAAAACTAAGCTGTCACTGCTGCCATTCAGTGGTTTTCATGTTTAAAAAAAAGGCACAGAGGGATGATGTCAACAATATTCTCTAAATGATGTCTTATATTTGCCATGAATGAACAAGAACTTCAGCTCCCAAACTAGAGAAGGAATTTATGGCTCATTGAAGGGAGCCGGATCTTGAGGAGCCGTTCTTTTCAAAGAGCCGTTCAAAAGACTGGCTCATTTATATTATTTATTTTTAAGAAGCAAGCCTAGTGGTAACCCATTTTATCTGGGAAATAATCACTGGGAGGAATGATAGGATTTGGATCTGAATTATTCAGACTTAGACATCGGATATCTGAGTTTGATATATTTTAAATATTGATTATAATTTAATTTAACATGTGTGGACTAGATTTTAATGTCTGATCTGTATTCATTGTAAACATTCCACAAGGTGGTGCTATATCCCTCTGCTTTGACAGTGAGATAACTATTTTGGATCTTTGTATACAATGTGTCTAAGCTTTCTTTGGCTCATAGTTGCAGTACTCTGCCTCTCCGCCACGGACGCACTCACGTGAAACAAATGCGTGGCCCCTTTCTGACTGACATGTGAAATTTGCATATCAACACTCCACCACGAGTGCACTCTGCATGCTCTCCATCTCAGTGGAGTAGGAGGAGGAGCTTGTGTGTGCATGCTGTGAGCGTGACAGCTACAAAAAAGCCGTTCAATAGATTTGGTTCGTTAGTGAACGTCACAACTCTATCCCAAACTGCAGCCACTCACATAATGGCTGGTCACTGTGAAACTGTATATGGGAAGTGATGAGGTTAGAGTCCCGCTGCTGTCTCCACTCACATAATTAATTCCGTGTGGGTTGGGCTTATTGAACTAACTTGATATTATAAATTCCATTCATTTGGCTTTTTGTCATAAAAGTGACTCATGATAGCCAATTCAACAACTGCTCTGTCTTCAATGATTCCTTCCCAAACAAACAGCTAAGAGCCGGTTCTGTGCTGCGACGCAAAGTGCTTCAAAGGGAGATCGACTGCTGTGTTGATTACTAAAAGCGCACTAAAACCCGAGAAGAAAAAAAGATACAAACATTTGCAGTGCAAATGTACTGTAGTTCAATCATTTATAACCTTTAAATGTCTCTTGTGCATAATCAGCAGTGCGTAATGAACTTTTTCTTTACATCATTTGTTCACTTTCTACTACTGTTAGCATTTCCTGAGCTGTTAACATTGCAGAGAGAAGACGTTTACTGTTTAATGTCCTCTAGCAACGTTGAAGCTTAAGGTTGATGGGAACGTCAAATCCGTCAAAACTGATCTGCTCCTCAGAATGTTTTGGGGTAAAAATTGATTAAATCTAAATAGGAGTAAAAATGTCTATCTACTTCACTTAAAACACGCTCCAATTCAGACGGCAAATTTAAAGCGAGATGCAAATTGATAACCTGGCAGGGCGCGAGTGGAGATGGGCCGGTTCGCCATCCTGCGATATGTTTCCCTGAAATCAGTTAAAATGGCTTCACAGAGGCAAAACAGCGCCGGAGCAGAAAGATGCATGCAGGTTACGCCAGCACTGTCCAATTTCACTGAGCATAACCGCAGAAGCCAAGTTTCAATTCTGACACGTTGACGGACCAGTGCAGGTGAACACCAGGAACACTTTTGCAAAGCTGAGATCTAAGGCAGGGTTTCATCTGGTGCAGACTAAACAAAGGCCGAATGGGACAGGTAGGGTTGGGCATCGAGATCCGGTTCCAAATAGGAACCGGTTCCTAACCTCCGGTTCCGGAACCGTTAAGAAGCTGTTGGAATTGCGATCCTTTTTTTTCGGTTCTTAAACGTCCGCACTAGTTTGTTTGTTTTACTCCGCTCGCACTAGTTTGTTTGTATTACTCCGCCCGGCGTGCAGAGACTCCCCGATAGAACGATCAGTAACGAGTAGTCTTTCGCGCTACTACTGCCAAACCAGTAGTCAGATTAAAGTTACTTATCCAAATACACGGCGCGTTACTATTTTTGTCCGAAAAAAAAAAAGATCTGCTTTCTGTAACCCATGTTAAATAGAGTCCCAACGTCCTGTTCCTTTAAGGGGGCGGCTACGTTCCCTTTAAACCCTCTCCGTCACTTCCGACATCCCCCGCTCTTGCTGTTGTGGCACGACATTTAAATCCTCTCTAGCTGTGGCGTGAACAAGCCGGCGTTCTGTTAGAACCCCCGCAAGATAAACCTTGTAGGCAGGTGCCTTTACGGTGCTCTTATTTTCACTCCGCTCATCGGTGAGTTGACCAGTCCGTTCATTCTGTCGCTCGTATTTAACGATGATAACTCATACTAATTATCCATATCGATTCCATAATAATACCGTAGATGCTCCTCTGTCCACCTGTCGGGACCTGCTTGTTGGCCCGATCTGCACCCCCACTCACCGGTGAGTCAATCCGTTGTGTATTCGTAATTCTACATGTATATGGTGCTGCAAATATCCATTTAGCTCTGCCGCTAAATGCTAACGTATCCACACACACACGGTCAGCGCAGCTACGTGCTCTCCACCTACTTACCGGAATGAATCACATAAGGTCTCGTTTGTGCGATATTGACTCTTGTTGGCCTGTTTTGTGTTTTCTGAACAAAATGCCCAAGTGGCTATATTTACTTAAATTGGCTTTGAATTTTTATTTGAAGACTTGAACCCTGTTGCGCAAAATATGTTTATTTTTGATACTTTTGATACCAAAACTTTGAAATGACTTGGCGTTTAAGCCATTGACTTTGATTTAAGTGTACTTTATTTTGTGATTATTGAACTCTGAAGCTTCACTTGGAAATTACTGATGTATGTATGATGTAATGTGTTTTGTCGTTAAGATGACCCATTTTGAATGGATGTAGATTGCTGCTATTTATAGCATGTATTTCTGTTGCTATTTAATGCTCAAACCAATTTATTTATTTTTGATTTATGTGTAACTCATTGTATTCTTGTCTTTGGCCTTGTTTAGGTCAGGTTTTTGTTTAGGGATTTTTCCCCCTTGGTTTTTCCCCCACACCTGCAACGAATTGGATGGCGAGCTTCCCAACCATTGTTCTCCTACCTGCACTGCGGTAGGACCAACGAACGTTTTCTTTTGCCCCCTACGTTTGGATCTTAAATTGGAACCTTTTCTGACGAATGGACTCTCAGAACTTGAACAATATTAAGGAAAAACCTAAAACCTTGTATCTGACTTGCACATTTGCCACCTTGCTGTGGTCTTTTTGTTTTCTTTTGTTGTTGTTTTGGAATACATGGGTATTTGTTTATTTGAATACTGTGTACCTGTTTAGTAACCATACCGGCCTATTTATGCCATAACTATATAATATATAATACCTGTTGTTTTGTATGGTTATTTGCATCCTTGGCTCCGTGGCCGGACCTATTTCTGATTTAATTAATTATACCCTAAGTCCGCAGTCAGTGCCCTAGCCTTATAGCGTTACATTTCTTCTTGAGTCTCAGGGGGGTGACGTATGTTAGCCGACACCTTCACGGATGGTCGCGTGTAGTCGCTATACCGGCAGAAACGTAAACAATGGAGGGGGAGAGATACGCATTTTCCAGCTGGAAATACAAGCATTATTTCGACTTCATCTCAGCAAAAGATGGCAACATAAAGGTTCGTTGTACACTCTGTGTTAACAACAAAGTGTTGTCTACTTTCAAGAATACAACGTCAAACTTGAAAAAACATTAAGAGTCACAGCATGGCACAACCACATTAAAAGAGCAGGTCCCGCCCGGTGACGGTGAAAAGGCGCAGCGTGTGAATAAACAAAACAAGTTCTCGATTTCACCAGCTCCTGCTAACTCAGTCTGTGCTGATATGCGAGCGGAGTCTCTCTTGAGTGTCTTGCTGCATGCTGGCCCCGCCCCCTCCCTTCGTCATCACGCCGCTCATACTTGAGGACTTTGCTCATTTGTTTCATAAAACCAATGCTTGCTGCTCTAATGCCGGTTCAATATTTATAAAATGTTCATTCATGATGTTACTGCCATTACAATATGCAAACAATTATTTAAGTTAAGTGAAGTCAAGAAAGACTGTCTATATTTTTTTTATATAAAAACATGTATTTTCTATCAGGACATAGTTTTTAAGTGCAACTTAAAATGTCAGTGGATACATTGTTGATGTTACTGTTAAAAAAGCACATCAATAAAGTGAGTATTGGAAAAAATCAGTAGTCAGCAGCTGTTGAATGTAACTAATAAAGTAACTTGTAATCTAACTTAGTTACTTTTTAAATCAAGTAGTCAGTAACTTAACTAAGTTACTTTTTAAAGGAGTAGTCAGTAGTCAGATTACTTTTTCAAAGTACTGTGGCAACACTGGACCTGTTGACCTGCACCTCAAAGAATCGGAATCGAGAATCGTTTAGAACAGGAATCGAAACAGAGGATCGAAATCGGAATCGGTAAAATCAAAACGATGCCCAAACCTAGTGACAGGTGAATGATCAGACAGAAAAAATGCCCCGTCAAGACGAGCATATTCATCTGGTGCTTTAACGCCACAGCTCAACATTTTCTTCCAGATGCACACATACAGCCGTGGAAAATAGTGGTTCCAGCCTGTGTACGATAGCAGCTGACAGAGTGCATCCTGGGATTGTGGTGGCTGCTCGTGCTCTGATGAGATGGACTGCTTGTCATGTTCTTGCCAGATATTGAAAGATATCGCCGGCTTGGGTAATAGAGCAATTGAACAGACAAAAGTAGAAAAAAATGGAGGAAGTGAAAATGCAAATGCCACATCGTGACCAGCTGGCGCTCTGATTATTCACGTACAAGTTGTGTGGGTACACACGGGCTACCCAGAATGCAGTTGACTCACTGGTTTTTAGCTGCATCTTGTTGTGATTACACAATGTTAGTGTTAAACAGCCTGGTGGCGCTTAAATAAGGCTTCTGATTTCCAATTTCCTTTTCGATAATGAGTAAAATCCCCCTCCCCCACAACCACCATCAGTATAGGCGTTAATAACACGTCTCACACTGGGAACATTTCCCAGAAGCAGCCCGGAAAGTGCATGTTGTACGTCCATACACACTAACAGCATGATAAAGTCATTAACATCTGAATTGGATTTTGCTTCACTAAATATGCGGTTTGAAGCTGACGTTACGGGGCGATGAGAATGTATTATTTTTTTTCTTCCTTTTTTCGTGCTTTTCTTTTTACCTCTGCATCTCCACGCGTCTCTACAACAACACAACGGTGGATCGGCTCGACAAAATAGCATCTGGCATGTGTCATGCTGGAGTTCACCACCTTTTTTCCTGTTTGTTCCCATCACACAGGAAACCATCAGCGTTCTGCTTAAGGACACTTCACAGCTGCTTTAACCCCAGCCGTCCATAGGAATTACCGTCACCTTGATCACGACAACGCGCGGCGGATTCCTTTTCAGACTTGTCATTTCAGAAAAAAAGGCATCACATGTGAGGAGTAGCTTTGCTGCTCTACTGACATTTTGTGTGTGGGCACACTGTTATTTGTGCTTCCGTGCGTTAAACTCGTGTTGCCGACTTTCTCAGAAAGAAGATCTTTGAGTCTCAACTATGGAAGGTTAAAAAGGAGAAAAAAACATTGTTTTAATATAATGGCCATTGCTTTACTGCTTTTGTTCACCACCAATCTTGTCCAAGCTCAGATGAAGGCACTGTAAGCAGCCAGACAAGTAACAAACAGCCAACAGATAAACTTGGTGAGGACTTTGGCACTCCGACATTCTCAGAAATTGTTAGGGACCCAAACAGAGCAAAAAGCAGAGTAACTAAACTGCAGTAATGAGTCCTATAACCTGGAAATGAGTTAGTATTTTATGTTCGCCCTTCCTGTTCCCTTGCCGAAAAGTGTTTTTAAAAGGCAGTTGATCATGGTGAACACCTTATCATGCCCCTGGTGTAGTTCCTTCTTAGCCTTTTGCTTTGGCTGATTGCAAAAAGACATAAGAGTGGTCGTTTATGAAGATTAGTTGTGTCATGAACGTTTGCCACAGGGTTTATATTCAGCAATAATCCCGTTGGCTTTTTGTCCAGGGAAACAGTGTGATGCTGACTTGGCCCATAGTGTACGTCGTCCCCACAGCACTGCTTACATTCAGTGGTTACATTTAATTAAGAGGGAAAAGCTTGTTTTTTGTTTGACTTCCACTTGCTTGTTAAAAAAAGAAAGAAAATGCTATTCAAACTGTGGTGATTGGCGACTGCAATAATCACAAATTCCTATGGGGATGACGACTATAAGCAAGAAGTGGCAGCCAAACAACCTTGAAAAAAGACAATACGTGCTGAATGGAATTTAGTTTGTGTGTTTATCGGTCAACACGACGTCTCACCTTGTGGGTTTTTTTTATTTATCTTTTCAACATTGCTGAAATGTTTTCCCCTCTACCTTTTCTGCCACTACTCACAGTCAAAGTAAGACGCAACTTATTGATTAACTCTTTTATTCCATTGCAGAACCTTTTTACTCTAACGTGCAACAACTATGTGTCCTTGGACGGATGTAAGGCTGCTCTTTTGTGCTGGATCATGACATCATCAAATCACGCACAATAACAAAACTTCCCGATATGTCTTATTGTTATCAGTATCTGCATGTCAGACACACACACACACACACACACACACACACACACACACACACACACACACTTTTGTGTTTTCCTCTCTCCCCTTTCACCAATTCCAATGTATTGCTTAGATAAAACGAATGAATTATTGTCCCTTTTATGTTGCTACATTCATACATGATGAATTGACTGTTAACATTTTTTGTGCTTTAATTGCTTCCCTAAATTGCTTTTGCCAGATTCATCATTGTTCACCGTGTAATGAGATGTGCCGTCAAATCAATTTAATTATCCTGTGTAATTATTTATTAAAAGCTTGATTGCATTTCCTCAGCAAGCCTGAAGAACAGCATTCTGGGGGAAAACGTTTCACGCAGGTGAGAAGAAATGTAGCGTATTAGTTATTGCCTATTAAGAGGCAATATGACTGTGTGGAAGAAATTTATTGAAGCAATTATCGGTCTTTCTGTCTGTGTATCATCCTGTTATCTATCCATCTATCTGTTGAAAAATAATATGTTGGACCTCACAAATGGGAAGAAAGTTCACAGACCAAATATGAACAACTGACCTGTAGATGTAGATTCAAACCATATGTCAACATCCGTTACAACCGGGAACTGTCACCCATCAACCTGCACTCTTAAAGGCACCAGCCCTCTGGTGATTGTTGTTGTTTCTGTTTCTCTTCCTCAATGATCGATGTGAAGTTTGATTGATAAATGAATCCGCTGAGACAGGCTGGGTGGGATTGATAGAGCAATCTTTATTAAAACAGAATTCTCAAGCCTGCATCAGACCAGGTTGGCCAACCCCCAGTTTCTCCAAACTCGGGCAAAGTCCTATTGAACCTTTGCCTACTGTACCTGGAAATCCTACTGAGCATTCGATTAGCGAATCCACATGAAAACCACCCTCACTTTCTGCATGTGTATGCCTATTTGAAGTCCTTTAGCCAGGACCTACCTACTGCTCCTTTAGTGGTCACCTTGCATGGATTGAGAGTCCATCTATCCAACAAGGGATCGAGGAGCCTCCAAACCATCCTAATAGGCCGTGATAGTTCACCTTCTATATGTTATCTAACTGCTGAGGTCACACTTGGGGCCCGCAAGCCTAAAGCTGGGAGGACCATCTATCTCTACTTATATGGAAATGTATACATGAAGTAAGCGCCGACCATCTTGCCATTGGCGCAGAAATTATTCAGTTCCTAATAGGGCCCAAACATCCTGTAGCCAGCTTTAACTTACACACAGAGCTGATATATGACTGAGCAGCCTGCAGATAGTTTAACTGCCTCAACGTCTCTCCCATTTCCCCATTGTGGGTCACCAGATCACATTTGTTTTTTAAAATTTTGAGCATGATACATCACATTTAAATTTTTTTTTTTTTTTTTTTTTAAGAAAATGTGGGTGGGACAATTTAACTGAACTGGGGGTCCTCCGCTAGAACATTTTTAACAGGGTACATTTAATTTGCTGTATTCTGATGCGTTTTAATGTGGTTTGATCCTTTTATCTAGCTACGGAATGAAAAAGAAATGTGGGTACATGTTGTAGAGGGGTTAGCCCCTGTCAGATCACATATTTGAAAATGTGAAAAGGCTAAAAGTACAGAAATTGATTCCATGACTAATTCAGATGATCTATTTATGCTTGCATGCAGTTTCAATTTATGTTGGTGTTATCTGCTCAATGAGTTAAGTGGAGAGAACAACAG
The DNA here is from genome assembly GCA_029853015.1 of Chelidonichthys spinosus. NCBI lineage: Eukaryota > Metazoa > Chordata > Actinopteri > Perciformes > Triglidae > Chelidonichthys > Chelidonichthys spinosus. Next base: position 1,295,011 of record CM056842.1, on the reverse strand, counting down.
TAATTAAAGTACATTTTCCAATAAACTACATCTTCCATACCTAAAAATCATCAGGATGTAAAGCCCGAGTCTCAATTATGTTGTTAGCTAGTTATCTTACACCAGGTGAATCAGTTGAGTGCTGGGCTAAAACAACAACCTGTGACAGGCCCATAAATTAGCAACATTTAGATAAATAGCAAGCTTGCAGTGTCAGTATGTGACCCAACCAGCTGAGCAGCGACCAACTTTGTTTGCGGTGGTCATTGAGATCTGACTGAATTTCATTGATTCCCCCACTGAAAAAGCCCCCACCAACCCCTGAACTCTGAGCCATCATTGTTCATTGTCGATGACGACAATAATGATTTACAAAATAATATGAATAATATGTGTATCGATACACTCATCATCCACACTCACGCAGAACATAAACATCAAGAAGTAATACTTAATACTTGCCCTGAAGAGAAAACAGTTTGCTGTAAATAACACCATCCCCGCCAGGGCCGGCCCACTTGGTGGAACCTGTTAAACCTGCAGACACACCTGCTCTGTTCGGGTAAGCTGAGGCTGACATAAGGGCCGACACCCTATTGTTCACAACAGTGTCTGAGTGTCCGTGAGGGTGAAGGTGTGTGTGGGTTCGCTACACTCCTCTCAGGGAAAGTCTACTTCACGCCGAGAAAAAGATTTGAACCGACAGAGAGGCGACACTGAAAGCAAAAGGGTAAGACCGTTACTCATTTTTCTCTGCACTTAATGGCCGTCTCTCACTTCCTTTTCCAAGTTGCTTTCATGGTCGACGGGGCTGATGGAATTTCATTACTTATGATTGAAAACCAATGGAGTTTTGAAAGCAGGATGAGATGGAAAGGTGCACTCAAAATGCCAGTATACCCTCCAGATGCCAGCAATCTAATTTACTGTCAACGGTAATAGATGGGGAGCCACTGGATTGCATGGATAAGATATTATTTCACCATCAGGGTTATCACTTAATATCTGATAATGTCTGCGGGGAGCAATTGTATCCGACAGTTAAAACGGGGGTTGGGCTCAACTCTTGGCACGAGAAATGAGCATCAGCGTGGGAGAATTGTTAATCTGTCAAATCAATGTGACTTCACTCAATAAAGTGTTCATAAAGGGACTTTGGTTTAGGCCTCGGTGTTAATGATCTCTTTTTTTCTCTCTTTAATGAGAGTGAACAGCTCTGCATATCATATGTTCTGTTGTCATTTCCTAAAAACGTCCTCAGTATTTTGAGGAAGTGTTTGAAGCAGGAATGTCACCTGGGTAGATCCTCAACCTTACTAAAAGCAAAGTAAGCTGGAGGTGAAAACAAAAACACTGCCCTGTAGGTGTGCTGAACAGAGGTCGATGCGTAGCGCTCACCGATTTAGACAAAATGATGGCATTTCAGAGCCTGGCTGGTGTTATTGTAAAGGCCGAGAAGTGGGAGTCCACTCATGATGTGCTTTATAACATAATGCGTGTGAGATTTTAGCAATAATGTGGCACACGAACTGAATTCCATTCCTGCCATTGTTTTCACAGATCTGACCCATCAAAAATAACCATAAGCAACCGAGCATCATGGGAAGAGGCGAGAGTGAGGAGTGGGACGAGAAGCACCCAGACACGAGGCAAACTCAGCCACGGAGGCACGAGGACTCGGACAGCGACAAGTCGGGGAGCAGCTGTCCCAAGTGCTGCTTGCGGACGAGGGACTGCCTGATGAGCCCCGAGTGCGGCAGGGCCCTCCAGATTTCCAGCGTGGTCGCCTGGTGTGGGATGTGCATCCGCATGTTTGTGTGTAAGTCGCCACCTCCAAAGCGAGAAGCTCTGGGGCCTCATTTATAAAACTGTGCGTAGGATCCTTACTAAAAGTGTACGCACGCCAAAAAGCCAAAGTTTGCGTGCGCCCCCAAAAAAAATCAGATTTATAAAACTGTGCTCACGCAAGCTGTACGCAATGTTTCCTTTATAAATCACAGGATCACCTACAAGGCTCATCATGCTGGGGACTCTACCAGTTTGCCGGGTGGAGTCTGCCTCCTGAAGTTTGGTAAAGTTGCGCTCTCCACGCTCCACGACTGAGCGTGCACGAGCGTGGCACTCATTACAGCGCATTTCCTCTGTGCTCTGGTGGTTTAAAAACGAGGATAAAGTGTAACAATTATACGATGGCTTAATGGCAGTATGTATATGTGTTGATGACATATGCACATAAGGAGAATATTTAGTTATTCCCGCTGTGTTCTGCAGTGATCTAATGGAGGATATTTATTGTATCCTGTATTACATGCAGACGGGCCATCTCCTCATCCTCCTCCTGCGGTTACAGCGCTGATTCAATATTTCGAAATTATTTTGATTTAAGATACGGGTTGGATTTTAAAAGGTGTTTATGAAGTTGAGTTCCTCATGATAACGCAGATCTAACGTATGATATGGAGTGAAATTAAATGTGTGCGAGTCATCAAAACTATAATAGTTCTTCTCACGTTTACTTCCTACAATCTGACATCTGTATCGCTGATTCCCCTCCAGTCTCCAGAATGTGCGTACGCATGCCTCCGATTTTGCTTACGGGTACACACACTTTCCCGTCAAGTTTGGTTTTTATAGATCACAACCTTGGCGTGGAAAGTGGCGTACGCACGTTTCCAGCCCCGTTTTGTGCGTACGCACGTTTCCAGCCCCGTTTTGTGCGTATGCAAGCTTTATAAATGAGGCCCCAGGTTCTTATGGAACTGCTCATCATTATTATTTTGTGTCTCAAACTGTGTACTTATACTGCAATTACAGTTTCATAAAGTGGAAATAAAAAAAAGTTACTTTTTCATTAGTTCTACTATTATCTTATTCATGTTTTTCTTTTATTACAGAACCCAACTGTGGACACCAGGACCCGCATTTCCAGACTGTGTGTATTCTCAGCATCCCCCCCCCCCCATCCCCCAAAGCCCCCCCTTCACGGGAGCCATGCCATATGGTTTCCTTCTAATCGGAGATGAAAAAATAGTTCATTTCATCAGCTAAAGATGTTTCCGACCCACAAGTTATTTATTTAACACAAACTATTCCCTGTTCACGAAACCATCTGGAATGAGGATCGTTATGAGTGAATGAGTGAATGGATGAACATGCCTTTGATCCACATGTCTTTGTGGACGCCTGTCTGATTGATCAAATATATTTATATATAGAGTTTCAGTAATAATATAATATAACTGTCATTCAATGATTGCAATGAGCGAGAATTACTGACAGGAGGTTTATATCCATTTCTGTCCAAACTGTCATCATTGTATCCTATTAGACATTTAAGAGAAATTTTCATAATTAAAATATGAACTTTTCAGTTGGGGTAAAAAAAAATGTTTTATGAGGTCACGGTGATCTTACCACCAAAATATAATAAATGCACCCTGTCAGTGTAAGTACAAGTGTTAACACTTCGAGAAATCCCCATCCCTGACATATGCATTCAGGACGTCAGGTCAGGTCTGCCAGATGGACTTGGTGATGTGCAGAGGAACATACGCCATGGTATAACCCCCCCCCCCCCCCAACATCTTCTCTTAAAAACACAAGTATGATGACCAGATGGCAGTTCAACTCAATGCCACTAATAATAGAGACCTGTAATTCATTAAAAGCCTTTAACAAACGTGACGTAAGCGTGTGACATCCTTCGCCGCCCAGTGCATTTTTCTCCAATGTGATTTAAAGACGTAAAAACAATAATTGTTGCCACATTGTGTGTCCTTTTCACTCGTGCAAAAAAAATGAGGCACTAATGCATGAAGATCAGGACTTTTGTTCACCCTACATACATTAGGAGCCCCAGCGGTGAGTCTAGGGTGTCGAAGCTTTTACACCGGTGCCTGTCTCACATGTAAATCCATGTTCCTGGTGAAGAATTAACAAAAGCAAGATTATGTGGAAGGTCTTCTAATATTTTCAGATGCAGGGAAAAAGGGATGTTTGGAAGTATGTTAGCAAGTAACATCAGGAAAAAAACCTCAACATATATCAGCAACCAGTTATGAGACAGATCAACACATGACCATGACAATTTATAGGATTTATAAATTAAAAACTTTTTTTCAAAAGAAATGTAAAGATGGTGGCTTCTTGCGTTTGCCTTTGTTCGGACTCAGTGACATTGGAATGATCAGGCTGCTCGCCCCGCTAAACAGCGTTTCTGACACGTTTAATTGCGTTTCCTGGATCTCTACACAGAAGGCGACGGGTGCGATGCTAGCATGAGCCATTAGTCAGAATGGCCACGATAATTAGAAATGAGATCACGGGAGAAAAATACCAGAATTTTCCCCTCAAGCTTCAGTTAATACTTCCAGTTGCTGCCTCATATTTTAACTGGCCAAACATTGTCAGGATGTTATTGAGAAGTAGCTAACATAGAAGCCATTTACGTTTAGTAAAACCTCAAACATAGCATTATGTATAGCAGAATTAAAAAAAAATGTTATATTGTAAAACAAAGGTAAAAAAAAAAAATCATGTTGTAATTCAAAGAGTGTTCTGGTAATTACATGTTTGTCTTTGTAAGGCAGCTGGTCTTCTTTCTCAGATATGTCTTGCATGCAAACTTTAACAGTGCTCTAAACTTCCAAGCAAATTAATTTTATTTTATTCATACATTTCTCAAGCATCAGAAATTCCTCGACAGATACCTTCCACACCAGATCTCAGAGACACAACCAAAGAGGCCACAGCATAAACGCCTGGTCATTTTTAATCCCCGTATGGTAATGTTGAGGTTAAAACCCACAGGGGCGAGCATGGAGTCTTAGAGCAGCATTGATTTCTGTGAATGAGCATCAGTCGTCCATCTTCCCCTCTTTTGTTTGGTGTTTTGTGTTTGATCATTTCTTCGCCTTCCTCTTTTCCTCTGCGTCTCTCCCTGCCTCTCTCATGTGCCACAATACAGGGGTGACATTTCAAGCAGACAGATTAGGGCCTCTCTCCAATTAATTTTGCCTCCCTTCCCCTGTTAAATACACAATCAACCAAAGACAAAATGTCAGTGAAACAAACGAGGAGCCACTGTGTGGCTGACAATTACCGCAGAGCACCTCAGAAATGCCAATACGTTAAAGTGGGAGTCAGTGTGTGAGATGAATGGGGACAAACGGCAAATCTTTGGAGGAGCCGTGTTGCTGCAGCACCAGTGTTGCCAGGTGAGAAATGTAGGATTATCGTACCAGAGGCATAAAATTATCGTATTTGAGGGAAATTATCGTACACCCGTCGTAACCAAAATAACAAGTCTATTGATGCGCTATAGTCACTCTAGTGTTGAATAGCGTCTAACATGTTCACTCATTTTCAGAGCTTCTTCTTCCAGACTGGCTCTGCTTCTTCTTAATTATTATTTTTTTTTCCTCACTCATGGTGGCGGGCGCAGCGGACTATTCAGCCAATCATGGCCGTTGATCTGTGGCAAACGCATACACGTCACTCGTAGCTCACATTTAGAAAAGCACGATTGGCTGGAAATTCCAGCCAATCGTGAAACAGATGCCTTCAGATTCACAAAAAAACTCCGACAGACAGTTGCGACAGGCTGATTACAACCAATTAAAACCACACATTCACGGAATGGTGAAATTATCGTATTTCTGGTCTTTTTTGGGATTATTGATAATACATCGTACAGAGGGCAAAATTGTCGTACAAATACGATAATTATCGTACACCTGGCAACACTGTGCAGCACAGAAACAGGTGTGTGTGTGTGTGTGTAGTTGGCTGCAGTTGTTATCTGGGGCCTGTACTACGAAGCAGGATTTGTACTTAGCGAGGTAACTTAAGCGCTAACTCTGGGTTTTCCGTCCTACGACGCTGGTTCACTTCTTACCAGGTAGATTGCCATAGTAACTTACGCTGTGGAGCTAACCTGCTCCGGAGCAGGTTATGTTCCTGATAAGAGATCAACGTGGAGAAACACACCGCCGACTGACCAATCAGCTGTCTTGGTGCGCGGATATAAAAAAAAGAAGCTCGGTGGATCGTGAGAGGGTCTCGCAGGAGAACTATAGTATACACAGAGACCGGCAAAACCCCTTTTCTGTCCCTGACGATGTTTTATATGAGAGATACAGATTCTCATCGGAGGGAAATACTTTTCTGTGTCAGCGTACAGCCTACTTACCGCTTTGAATTATGTTTTTATATTTATTTGATTTGCTCCCAAGACCGTTTTACACCGCCGGGATTGCAGCTGAGAGAATGAGGCTGATATTGTCATAAACCACGTTATAAGAATACGTCCAAGCAACACATTCATTATTTTAAAGTTATATGTTCGGCCTTTTATTGCGGAAGGACATCGTAAGAGTTAAAGGGATGAGAAAGAGCGACGACATGATTTAAAAGACGGCCGAAGGGCAGATTCGAACCGGGACCACTGCAAAGAGCTTCGTAACATGGGGTGGTAACTCTACCACTAAGCTATCAGCGAAGTTACTATTGTCATTCAATCAGTCAGATCTACTAGTGTCCTTATGATAGGGCAGTCATATTATACTACTACTAATACTATTAATACGCCTTTTGCATTCACACAGTCGGCGAGGTTTTTGCCAGCTGTCCTTCCTGCATTCGGCAGATGAAACTGTTGCCTTTTGCCTGCATTATATGTTTAACTTCTTCATATTTCTGTAAGATTATGGTTTGCTCCTCATACGTGAAATACGCCGCTCCGCTGCCCGTAGACTGATTCATGTTTGTGATTGGTCAAATGCTGCAAACGCCGCCTCTTTCATGTGCACGCGCTCATAGCTGGACAGGTAAACCCTGGGTTGAGTTAACGAGTTGATAACCAGCTTCGTGTGATCGCTTATCTCCGATTGCCTTTGTTAGGGTTACTTAAGCTGGATCTCTGAAAGATACCCTGGGTATGTTGAACTCGCTTCGTAGTACAGGCCCCTGATGGACAAATGTGACTTAAGATATTTCCCATATCGACTAATACCTTCAGTATGTGTTATGAGCATCACAGGGTGAACAGGGATAGATGAGATGAATTCCTTCATCACTTTCCAAATCATCAGCCCCCCTGCTAATCTCTATTGTTCATTTTCATGTTGTAAATTTCAAGGCGTGGTCTCGATGTATTTAAAGCCAATACACTTTTGGTCAAGCAAAGTGGACCGAGCCTTTAGGGCTTTGAATTGCATGAATAGTCCCCTCCAATCAAAATACACTCAATGATTCAAAACTGAACAAATGTATTTTCAGACTTCACATTCTTCACATTTTAGATTCACATCTGAAAAGAAATTATAAAAATGGTGGGTTGGAGGGAGGCGAAAGATAAGAACATGAGTAGACATTACATGCCAGAGACCCTTAAAATTATGATTTGTTAATATAACAGTTAAGTAAGCAGTGATATGCACTGTTGGCTTTTTAGGGCAAATAAACAAGAAAGGTAAGCACAATAAATGATTCCCTGTGCAGTAGGGTTGGGCAGTATGATGGTATTATACCGTGTCACGGTATAAAAGTGTCTACCGGTAGAGATTTTGCAATGTGGGTCATTCCGTGTCATTTCATCAAATTTCTGAAAATCTTCCCACCTGACCATCTCAGAATGTCCTGAAAAAATTCAAGTACAAAGACACACTTGTTAATAGGACAAATCCGAAATATTAGGTCTCTACTGTCATTAGTTTTCTCATGAAACATCATTGAATGAAGGGTAGTTTAGAGGGTTTTTGGCATCATGCTCTGAAAAGCCATTTTTAAACAGCAATATCTGGAAAACTATCTCACCTGTGGTCTTCAAATTTTTTACAGAGTATATGTGTAATAGCCTCCAGACATGAAATATCAGGGGTGTAGCTCAATGATAACCTAGTATGGTAGGTACTTAAAATGTGGCTTGTTGAAATAAAGTAGTACGTTTGAAGAGTGGCTGAGCTCCCATTTTTGCAGATAAAAGACTTCTATCACTTCTGCCTCGATCTCTGGTGTTAGCTTAAACATTCTACAAAATATGGTTTCTCTCAGATGATTAGTATCACAGATATTAAGGCTCAAATATGGAAGTAAACACATCTTTGCCCAACTTCAGAGTCATATTCCAAAAAACTGACAACACGTATCAGGTCCAAACTTACTTTTTTTGAAAGATCATATTCTTGTTAAAATCATATTAAAAAACAGGAGGGTGATTTTGAATCCGTGTACCCTTCGTTCTTTGGTTTATCCGTTTCAAAACCAAATTAAAATAACAGAAAAACAACTTTGTTTTTCTGTTATTTTGTTTTAAACCCAGAATGGAAAAACGGAAAAACAGAATAACACAGAATCACACATTTTGTAGCTGTTATTCTGTTTTAAAACAAAAACAGAATAACGTGAAAATTACGTTTTTTGATTTTTACTGTTTTGTTATTGATATTTGGAAAATTCGGGGAATGCTGGGAGACTTGCGCATACGTATTTTCCCGGGGGAATCGGCGGCTAAGTCTGAGAGAAGATCACCAAGACTTCACCACAAGTAGCCTAATGGCCGCACGTCAGCCTTATGCAGATCTAATCTGCGAACCTTTTGAGAGTGGGATGACACATTCAGACATAAGAGATGTCCTGCAGCGCGAAGGTGCCTCGCAATGCTCCATAATGAGCATTACGAGGTTTTGCATGGAGCACAACCTTCGCCGTAGAAGTACCGTTTCAGACGATCTGGAAACGGCTGTGATTACTTCTATGAACAGGGTAGGCTATGTGTGTATGTAGCCTATAGGCATATACTGAAAAAATATTGATTGACATTCTGCTCTGGAACATTAGCTCATCTGGTCCGCCCCCGTCTCAGGAGAGAAAGAAGGAGAGATGGAGCAGCGCCAACATTTTAAGTGCGCCCTTATTAAAGACTTTATGGCAAATACACGGAGACAACTGGGAAAGTCGGTAAAAAACCGAAGCTCCCACAGGCTCTTGTAAATTAGCCCCGACTTTCCCAGTTGTCTCCGTGTATTTGCCATAAAGTCTTTAATAAGGGCGCACTTAAAATGTTGGAGCGGCTGGCTTGACTACGCAAAATTTTAACCCAATTCCAAGAAGTAGTTCACACACATGCAGCGGATCCAGTGAAAATTAGGGGTCACCCTCTATAGGAGTGAAGTCCATATTAGGAAAGTGCGTCACACACCGAAGGTGGACGTGATCTCTCTCACAATGAGCTGCCAATGAACACAAGAGGTCTGTCTGAGCCTCAAAAACACCTTTTTATGTGATAGTCAGCATCAAAAAGAATCTAATAATGGACTAATGCATAGACTAAAATAATAAACTGATCAAAAAACGAAGGATATCCTCTTTCACAACAAATTCATGGGGAATTACAATGGGGAAAGAAATTCATTTGTTTAAATCAATTGATGGTTTTCTATCATAGTTTTAGTGGGTGCTGCACGAAAAATAACTTTCTCTTAAAGCACCATTTCACTTTCCTTCGAAATTGCACACAAGTCTTAATCAGGTCTAGTTTAGATATTTACATTTATACTGTAGGCTCGTTGCTGCTGTATGATTGTGTTTGTGGAAATAAATTACCCACAAGTTGGTGATTTTAAAGAGAGATGTCTGTCTCTATGATCTTGCTACTTAAGGTAAGGATTAGAAGTCTCCCAGCAGAGACAAACTGTTATTCAATATCAAACTTTGGAGACTTTTCTACTGTAATGTAAAATCTTTATGCTCAAATTAAGATTATTTGATTTGGTTGTGTAATCTATGTACTTAAAGTATGACAACATGTACAGTCTTCAATATTATGCTATGTTTGTTCATGGTTTAAGACATTAAAAGCTGCTTTCACCATGTTTAACTGACATCCAATAACATGTAACTACAACTGTGCTACATTTTAATGTTTTTCGTAAGGCTAAATTTATCAGTAGCATTTAGTCACATGTAAGTCTTTGGTAAATGGTAAAAAAAACACAATTGAATTGCCCTCCTGTGATGTTTACTGGTAGGCTGTTAGGACATGTAGTACCAAAACCGGCCACAAAAACCCCACCAATATCAGGATTTTAAAAAATCACTGCGACAAAATTAGGCAAAACACCCTCCCAATTTTTTAATATGATTTTAACAAGAATATGATCTTTCAAAATAAGTAAGTTTGGACCTGATACGTGTTGTCAGTTTTTTGGAGTATGACTCTGAAGTTGGGCAAAGATGTGTTTACTTCCATTTTTGAGCCTTAATATCTGTGAAACTAATCATCTTAGAGAAACCATATTTTGTAGAATGTTTAAGCTAACACCAGAGATCGAGGCACAAGTGATAGAAGTCTTTTATCTGCAAAAATGGGAGCTCAGGTACTCTTCAAATGTACTACTTTATTTCAACAAGCCACATTTTAAGTACCTACCATACTAGGTTATCATTGAGCTACACCCCTGATATTTCATGTCTGGAGGCTATTAGTAACAGATAAACTCTATAAAAAAATTGAAGGCCACAGGTGAGATAGTTTTCCAGATATTGCTGTTTAAAAATGGCTTTTCAGAGCATGATGCCAAAAAACGTCTTAACTACCCTTCATTCAATGATGTTTCATGAGAAAACTATTGACAGTAGAGACCTAATATTTTTGTTTTGTCCTACTTACAAGTGTGTCTTTGTACTTTAATTTTTTCAGGACATTCTGAGATGGTCAGGTGGGAGGCATTTGATGAAATGACACGGAATGACCTAATACCGTTTATACCGGAGAAAGCGCAGATGTCTGCGGCATCGCTCTGACTCACTGTAATTACACCGCCTCGACACACGGGGTTCTGCAGGCATTGCAGCAGACTGCTTGCGTGGTTGCATGAGCACGACAAAGAAGAAACAGCTTTACCTGAGTAATAACAATCATGGTGGAGGCGGAAAGTGAACTTCACGAGGAAACGGAGGCAGCGCGACCCACCCATGACGAAGAGGAGGAACTTGTTCCGAAAAAGGGCGCTACGTCTGTTCTGTGGAACTTATTCGGATTTAGAAAATCCGACAACAAACAAAAAAACGATACTCTGCAAAGAGTGTCGCGCGACTGTTGCTGCTGCAGGTGGAAACACCAGTAACCTCTTTCACCACTTAAAGTTAAAACATGCGAAGCAGTATTATGAGTCTTTCGTCAAAGGCACCCCGTATGACAATAAATCACATCGATGGAGGGAGATAACGGAGGCCATCACGACGCATACTTTTTCTCATTTGTTATTTTTATTTCTTATTAAGATGGAGCTCTGTGTTTATATTTGCACACAAACAATGGGCCCTAGTTTCGTAGACCAGCAGCTTTCAGCGCACCTGCGCCGTGCCGACGGGGTGTGTCCGCCTGGACTTTGCAAGTTTCGTGCACCGCGCAGGCGGCTCGCGCAGGCACACCTCCCGTCTCGCCCACCGGCGCAAGTGGGAAAGAGGGAGGAGAAGAAGGCGTGAGTGGGAGACGAGGAGGAGACGAGGCGTGGACTGGGATTAATACAGCCGATTCAGATCTTCACCAATCAAATGAGCTCCTCTCCTCTCCTTTAATGCATTAGGGGAGGTTCATTGCAAGTTCCGTCACTTAACAACCCGATGACAGAAGCAGCGCCGCCGCTCCCACCACGCGCATCATGCGCTGTGCGCGCGTATCATAAGAATAACAATGCCGATATTATAAAAAACAGGAGAGAGAGAGGGAGATGTTTTGGTCCGAGAGGCTGAGTTGCCGTTACGCGTGCCATCCGCCTTTGATCTGACGTCAGATGTGACGGGACAATCTATATAGATATAAATTCACGTGTTGATTCAATTAGTTGCATTAAATATTGTTTGTTGTGATTATTTATTGCATTTAAATGTGACTGGAACTGTGGAAACCTGCCTGCGAGATCTCGGTGACGTGTGCGCACTGCGCGTGGTCAGCCAAACTTCCACTCCGCCAGCTGTAATTCGCATTGAATGAATGGACTTCATTTACGCCTTGCGCCGAAAGTAGACCAGGTTGGAGCTGGTGAGCTTTCAGCACAGTCTCGGCGAGGCTTTTTGCCACGAAACTTCCGCTACGCCAAGCTGAATCTGTGACGCCTCCCCCTGCTGCGCCGCCACACCCATCTTGGCGCAGGCGATCCACCAAACTGCCAAACTGACCGTGCGCAAGGCTGCGCGGGTCGAAACTTGCATTGCGCCGGCTCCGCCACCCTGCGCCGCCCTGCGCTGCACATCGAAACTAGGTCCCTATAGCTTAAGTTACAGCTGGAGTTCAAATGTTTCCCAGACATTTGCACATTCTTTGTGGCTTATTATTTATTATATTATTATACTTTCTTTAAAATAATGTTATGCTGCTGTGAGAAAATTAAAATAAAAGAGGAAAATGATCAAATGCGACAGTATGGTTATTTTTAAGCCATTAATTGAATTTACAGGGGGAAAAACCATACCGTGATATATACCATTACCATGATATGAAATTATCCATACCGTGATATAAGATTTTGCTCATACCGCCCAACCCTACTGTGCAGTACTTTTTCAATGATATGGCAAGCCTCTACAAAGTTGTGATTTATGGTGGCACGGTATGAGTTGCATACGGGCAAAACAAAAAATCACTTTTGTGGGGAAACGGAGCCCAGGCAATATTCTGAGAAAAAAGTACCAAATTTGTGACTCTATGAAGTCGCAGATTTGCTACTTCACTGCCCCCCAGTTCAGACCAGATGCGTATTTATCCGCGACGGTTGACAATCGCTTCTACTCAGCTGTTGTTCATTCAGAGCTATTTTTTTCATCACAATGAAGTAAACAAAATCATAAAATTAATACACCATGTTTCTGTAACCAAGAAGTTTGTATACTTCTCTCTTTGAGAGAGGGACACACACACACAGACAGAGAGAGAAAGAGATAGTGTGTATGGTATAGACAGTATTGATATACCGTTGAAATACACATATTTGTTTATCTACTCTTCACATTTAAAGCTATTGTTTGTTTGTTTTCATCTCTCTACTCTGTTTTGATACACAAATATGATCGCATTTTTCAAATGCGGTATTTTATTTTGAAAATTGCTTTTATTTTGAAAATTGACCGGATTGTCTCATGTTTCTTTGTGTGACTTCCTGCCAGAATTGACGCACACAAAATAGACCAGACGCCCAAACGATCGCTGAACGGCTTCGCGTCTGATCTGAACTGCACTGGTTAACAAAGTCACCGAAAGGAAGCGGGCTCCATTCCGTGGCTAATCGCGGCGCTTCGGCGGACGGTGTGAACCCAGCCTTAGGGTGATGATGTTAATGGTTATTGTTGGTTTTATTTATATGGGCCAAATCATCATCTTATTGGTGTTTATGGATCGGGTGGTCGGGCTGAGATAGCGGTAGCTTTCACTTGTTAGCAGATAGCAACATCAAACATCCGGTCAAGGAACATGTTTACTTCCTCTATGACTGCTCTATGACTTCCCAATGCTATGACAACAAGTGAAAGCTGCCAATAGCATTTAGCCCAACCACCCGATCAAACACCCATATAAAATTAACCATCAACAGCCATCACCCTAAGGAGTGTAATAAGGTGTTGTCACACTTTTAGATGTATTAATTACAAAAATAAATGTGCATTCACAGGACGTTAGCTAGCATGAATGCCAGATGTAAGCATTGTAATAAAGTAGCAAATATGCAACTTTTTTCCTCTGAATATTGCCCCCTCTCTCGGCTCCGTTCCTTTTCCTACAGTGGTACTAATACGCCGGCGTTGTGTTTTTAAACAATTAATAAATCCTATGGTACAACCAAGTGCTTGGAGAGGAAAGATACACAGAGACTGACCAAACCCGAAGCATTTTTTTTTAAATTGTAATTCTCAGATAGACAGACAGACAGATGAAGATAGATAGGATAAATAGGATGGATGGATGGATGGATGTCGTGGCCCAACTATCAACTTGCTACACCAGAGTCAGGGGCGGATCTACTGGGGTAGAAGAAAGCCTTGCCACCCCTGCTGCCACCCCAACGAATTCAAAGAAAAGTTATGTCCAATTTGACATTTACGAGCGAATTTCCAATATCCGACTGCAGTGAATGCAGCATGAGATTACGTCAGAGCAGCAAGACGCTGCTTTGTTTAGAAAAATTGAGTGGCGCGATTCGCGAAGCGAGGGAAGGTACGTGTCCACAGGCAGCAGTATTTCCCCGCGTCCCATTCATTGTCTATGTGAAAAGCCGTGCAATGCATTCTGGTAGCGTCCCGGCGAATGTCGAGAGATGGCGCGCGAGTTGGCCGCTCGTCATTTGCATAAAGTTGAAGTCGAATCTACTTTATGCTAATCAGAGGCGCCGGGCTCGACTCGCCGCCTCGCAAACGCTCGCGAAAAATTTCTAAACTGAATGTTGTCGATCTAAAATAAAGACAGATTCAGCAACTGCATAGCCTATTTCTCGCTTAAAATGTTTTCAGAAACACCTTTCGGTGAACTATTTTCGTAGAATAAGAGAAAGTTTCCAAACGAGCCGCCGTGTTGGTCTGCGTGAACTCCGGAGCAGACAGGACAGCTGTGAAAGCGATCGTCCAATCAGGTGCAGCCATGAACTATACGCGTGATTGTATGAAGGAGAGTGCCTGTCAATCATCCTCTCGTGGCAGCCTGCCAAGCGTGCAATACTGGGAAGCGGCGCGTCCAGGAGGCACGGGAGGAAAGAGCTTAAAAACTGATTAACTATCTATCACAAAATGAAATAATAATGAAAGCACAGTGCTAGTATAGTTGCTATACTGATTTTGAGTTGATAAAAATCAGGTTGAAGAATGTTATTTCGCTAACTATACATGTAATGTTAGCTAGGTCTGACGTTAGTTCTGTGTAAAGTAGGCTAAGAAAGCTAATATTGATTCAACGTCTGTCAAGGAAAACATTGTACTAAAGTTACTTTGAATCTTACAGAAATGAAGAGGAAAGGTAGCATATTTAGTTTTTTCTCACCAAAGAAAAAGGAGAGAAAAATAGAAAATTAGAGCAAGGTAGACGGAGGAGATGAGGTGGAAGGAGAGAGAAAAGAGGTGGAAGGAAAGAGAGAAGAGGTGGAAGGAGAGAGAGAAGAATAATATGAGGTGGAAGGAAAGAGAGAAGGGCAACATAAAGGTGACAGAGATAGAATACAAGGCCAAGGCGACCAGGGACAGGAGGAGGTGGGAGAACACCACAGCAGTCAAGATATGGAGGAGGGAGAGTATCAATGTAATGTAAATGGCAGCCTGTGCCCTTATGTAGTGTGTACATACTATTTCTCATCAAACTGTGATAACTGTGAGTAAATTCAGTATATATACACGTCTGCCATATGTTGCCACCCCTCAAAAATTCCTGCCCCCCTCTCGCCACCCCATACATATTTTTCTAGATCCGCCCCTGACCAGAGTCCCAGAAACACAGCCCCTTGACCCTGGAGGTTTACGCCAGACAGCTTGTCGATCGGTTCTGTTTTTAGTCTGTTTTTTGAATGTGGGAAGGACACCATTTATACAAACCCTCCCATCCATACACTAATGAGACAGCACATAAATCAACCTCCAGAAATAAGCAAAGTAATAGTCTGTTACTGAGATTGGTAACTATAACGTGAATTATACACCACCTGTTACCAAATGTTACTCTAAGTCAAATACGCCGAAGAGGGAGCAAATCTACCTCAATGAGAGTAAATCCACATGGAGGTGAAGCAGGATTTCAAGCATGTCCCATTGTGAATGCGCTCCAGCCCTTGGCCACGCTGCCAAGATTGCATCTGTTGCTACCACTGTGTGCCAATCCACATCTCGCTGCCACATACTTCACTGCCACATACTTCACTGCCACATACTTCACTGGGCTAAATGTGCCTCCCCCCCCTCCAAAGGACATGAGGTAAGAAGGAGGAAAAACCCTGTAAGGTATGCTGCCATCAGGTTGCATCCTGTTTTGTTGAAAACACCCTCCTCCAAGCCGTTTTTAATCGCCCTCCTATTGCCAAGATGCACAGCCAGGGCCCCTGACCGTGATAGACTTGGCCCGGGGCCAGCCTCGATACCATTTGTTGCGTAAATAAATCAATGGGTCATTACGCTAATGAAATGACATGACAGAGGGACATGAAACCGCAGTAGGATGAAGGTTCTTCATGGCTTCTTTTTTACAGTTATTCCAACTGAGGGGCTAGTAAATAATTGCCCATGGCATCCTGGGAGCACACTCTGCCCTGCCCATTTAACGATGTCCAGCCTCCTAATTCATCTTCCAGAGTCACAATTCACATCTTCCCAAGAACCTTGAAGACTCACTCAGACTCTATCTGGGACTTTTTTATTTTTACCTTGAACTTTTTTTTTTCCTATGCCTTTTACTGCCACCGTGAAGATCAAAGGCGGAGAAGAAAAAAGTGATAAAAATGGGATATGCCCTGTTTGTGTGTGTGTTGCAGCCGTGTTTGTGTACTTTGTTGCAGAGAGGGAGCGAGAGAGACTGACAGAGAAAGGGAACGAGACAGAAAGAGATGAGATTTGTGATCTCATCTGTTCACCAGGGGCCTCTCTCTGGAGCGGCCTTTTACTGTCGTCAATCATCTCCGTAGAGACATCTTAAAACTCGAAGATGGATGGGGGAGCTCTGGTGCATCACAAACACACCTGTGATACACACTTAGAGAGGTCGCTGATCGAAAGCCAGTCACTTCATGGTGGGCTTCATTTCAGCAACTGGTGGTGCCGCTGGTTATTAGCAGCCAGCGGTGGTCAAAGAATTCAGATTTTATACTAAAAGACCAAGAGATCACATCCCTGCATGCAAATGTTGTGCACATAAAAAATGCAAAAGATACCTTTTTACATCAAAATTCATCTTTTTCCTCCTTGAAAACAAAATGTGACATGTGCTTACTTCAGCTAGTACCAACCAATTTCAACTAAATAATATCAGGATATTCATCCATCAATCAATCTGCAACTTCGTCTCTGCAAAGCTATAGAGAAGAGAATCTTTTGAACCATCAAATCAAATTCCTCCCGACATATTCAGCATGCAGAAGTGAACATAATCCCTTGAAAACATTGTGGGCATATCTGCAGTCTACACAAATTGCGATGTTTTATTTCTAAATTATTAATATGCTTTGTGCACCTCAACAGTATACTGTCTACCAATACTGCCTATGAGGGAGAGGAAAAGTTTGGCTAGTTTCGATGATTTATTCACTTAGAGCCAGGCAATCTGTTTTTCCCCAGGTCTTTATGCTAAGCTAAGCTATCTCAGCCTTAGCTTCATATTTATTTTATTAATATATTTATTTTATTTCAGTTCAGTGGTAAACGATGGCAGCGCCAACCAGCCACGTTGCAGTTTACATCCATCATTTTTGCGTGAAATTTCCCCTAATTAGAAAATAAATTATTGAGTTATGGCCAAACACAAGTTTTGTGAGGTTCCAGCGATTTTTGACCAACAACTACTAATCAGTTCATCTTTGTGATTGCAAGGCGTGATCACGAAAATGGGATGGACATGAGGTCACAGCGACCTTGACATCTGACCACCAAATTCTAAGGCCTCGGAGCAAGCCGAATTAAAAGGTGAAGTCCATGGTTCAAAATAAATTCCCTTTCCTTCTCCATCACCAATAATCATCATGCATAGATTGTAGGGGTGTGACGAGATCTCGTGCCACGATTAAAGTCAACGATATTTCTCGTCGCGTTAAAAGTCTGTCTCGCGAGATTTGTGAGCTATACATAGCTGAGGTTTTACAGACAGCTGTTACTGACTGGGAGCTTAAAAAACCCAACCACGGCATCGCTTATTGTTACTGACAATGCACGTAATATGGACGTGGCCGTGCGCGATTGAAGTCACACATCTGTTTTGCGCACATTATAAATCTTGCAACCCAAGCTTGCCTTGGTGTTCCCCGCGTCGCTCATTTACTCGGGCGGGTGAGACGTGTGACTGCTTTTTTTCATCGTAGTTCAGCGGCTACCGTGGTGAAAATGTCCAAGCAGAAGCGGCTACAATTGCAATCACACAAGTTAATGACGGGCACGTTGGATATGCTGGCTCGTTACCTTGAGTAGCAAGCTGCCATAGCAGCATCACTATGGAGTAAGAGAGCTTCCAAAAAGATGTGTCCATGATTCTAACCATTCGTACTCGTAATGATAAACATTTGTATGTAAATAAAAAAGTTGTACCCAAAATTCTGCTGTCATACACATGAGTCTAAGAAATTGTTCGGGTTAGGATTGTTTTTATGTGAGTATGAATCTAAAAGCTGTGAGTGCAAAGTCTTGTGAATACAACTCTAATTTCTACGACTACGAAGTCTTCACTGTGAACACGAATTCAAGTTTGTGGGTACGAGTAGAAAAAGTGTTGAAATTACGTCACAGCAGGTCACAGGGGAAAGTAATCGAACCCCGAGTGATGCGCCGAAGCCGAGGATGGCTGACAACAGCAGTGCACCGATGGACACCGCGGGTAACTCAGGGGAAGCAGCATCACAGGTAAAGTAAATAACACATCCAACATTTATTTATTTTTATTTAGTTATTTATTTCATGAAATTGTACTGTTTTAAATCATATACAGTTTATGGACGTGAAGACTGCTACTGCTTTAGCTTACAAGCTAACGACATGGGGACGTCGATGAGCCGGGACAGAAGCTCCTCAGAAAAAACAAACTTTGGTCGGCCTCGGCCTCCAGCTCTAATGAAAGCAAAGGGACTCTCTTGGGAAACAGCTGCGTGGATCTTATTTTGCAGGGATAAAAGACACTCCACAATTTCAGCTGGGATGTTTAAAGTACTGGAGGCAGCCGTCACAATGAATGCTTCTTGATTTACAATGTATTGTAAATAGTCCAAATTCAAGTGTGGTTGATTCAACACATCTGTAATCCTTGATTTCAGGCGTTCCAATAACTGAGCAGCTACTGGTCCCTGTAAACAACAAGTTTGATGTATTAAATGCCACTGTTAACATAGTCATTTACCAACATACAGTAATCTATCAATTCCACATAGGCTGGACAGACATTCAAAATAATTTTGTATTTTAGCAAAATAATATATATGCCAATCATTAGCATGCAAGTTAATACAACAAAAATCAATTATTATATTATTAATTATGATTATTATTACTACAGTTTGGACCCATGCAAACCACACTTGTGCGCCTAATTCAAGCAAATGACTGCAGGCAAATAATAATAACTCTTATAGGGCTTTATAGGGCCCCCAGCAGCGGTGCGCCCGCTACTGGGGGCGCAGCTCTGATCAAAGAGGCTACAGAGGAACTATGCAGGATATTTTCCTTATGGTTCTTTTTTTTACCTTGATTAAACAGCTTCAGAGTAATAGTGCTGGTTAAATAAACGACTAATTACGTGGAGAATGGAGCCTCAGACGTCTCTGCAGCACCGCGACACAAACACCGTAACGCCTATAATGTTGGTCAACATTATATCTCAAATTAGTTTTGTTTTTGTTTTCATCAGCGCTAATTATCTAACTTAAGCCAACTTCTAATGCTAGTAGCTAATGCAAGCACTAACTGAGCATCACCACCACCGGCATGTCGTTAGCTTGTAAGCTAAAGCAGTAGCAGTCTTCACGTCCATAAACTGTATATGATTTAAAACAGTACAATTTCATGAAATAAATAACTAAATAAAAATAAATAAATGTTGGATGTGTTATTTACTTTACCCGTGATGCTGCTTCCCCTGAGTTACCCGCGGTGTCCATCGGTGCACTGCTGTTGTCAGCCATCCTCGGCTTCGGCGCATCACTCGGGGTTCGATTACTTTCCCCTGTGACCTGCTGTGACGTAATTTCAACACTTTTTCTACTCGTACCCACAAACTTGTATTCGTGTTCACAGTGAAGACTTCGTAGTCGTAGAAATTAGAGTTGTATTCACAAGACTTTGCACTCACAGCTTTTAGATTCATACTCACATAAAAACAATCCTAACCCGAACAATTTCTCAGACTCATGTGTATGACAGCAGAATTTTGGGTACAACTTTTTTATTTACATACAAATGTTTATCATTACGAGTACGAATGGTTAGAATCATGGACACATCTTTTTGGAAGCTGTCTTACTCCATACATCACCAGCCCAGAGATGAGACAAAACTCCCGAAGCATTGATACGCTTGACAGCTGCGATGTCAGAGATGCTAATGATGCTGTGGTTGCAGCATGTTGTTCATGACATACTTGGCCAGGCTCCGTTTGCACTATTTGCACTCTGTATTGACAAAGTAGAAGTTTGATTTGGTTTTGCACATATTTACACTTGGGAAAAAAGACAATTTTATTTTAACTTTTATAAATTTTAGTTTTAGTTTAAATTTGTGAAAGAAGAAGTTTATTAAAAGATCATGCTTACTTGATGCATGTAAAGAGTTATAATACAATATTTCAAAACGCATGTGCAACTCTGTTAAATTAAAGTCTGTTGGTCCAGTCATACATTTTGTCATTGTAGTTTTCTTAAAATCTCGTCTCGTCTCGTTCTCGTGGACCCGATATCGTGTCTCGTCTCGTTCTCGTGAGCTGAGTGTATAGTCACACCCCTAATAGATTGTCATTTGTTCACAAAAACACTGGGACATTTGCAGCCAGTCCCCGACCAGACTAGATTGAGGCTTTGACGGATGTAGCCGGTTTCCTGTTAGAATACTATACAGTATGAGCAGCCCATAGTGTTATGTACTCTTGAATAAATTAGAACATGTCAAGTAATGCATTGCTTGAGAATGGATACACCGGTAAAGTGGACAGGTGATGAGAAATCTATATCCTGCAGGGAGGGGAGAGCAGCTGTCTCTCTGTTTGGCAGATAGCTCTGGAAGATGCCCTTGTCTGCCTCTCTCTCCAAGAACAAGGTCTCTGTGCCTCGCACCCTCGCCTCCCAGCAAACAAACAAAGCTAATGTAATCCCGGCTCCCTTAAAGCCTGATCAGAGCGAAGTCAGGGTCAGTTGGACCAGACAGAAGGAATACATGTGGCGTATCATTAGCGCCACAATGGCTCTCTGCGAGGATTAGCCGGGTTGCTTTCGCTGCATTTTCGCAGCCAAGACCAACTTTAACACCCGGCTTTGATCCTGGCCCAAGGGATGTGGAAGGAGAACTCAACGCGCTCGCCGTTTCCCCCTGAATCCTTATGAGAACTTCAACAAGTCTTTTTTTGGCTGACGGCCTTTAGAGCACTTACAATGTCAGCATAATTCTCTGCCAATAGAACGGGCGATATAAGAGGGCACCCAAGGCGAGTTCTAGAGAATGAGAAGTGCTTTCACTCAATCTATCTACAGAGACCAAAAACAGAGAACCGTGAAGTCCCAAATCGCATTGTGTTGGTGCAATACACGGTAGACATTTTCTCTTGGAAGCAGATAAATCAAAAACTCACCTCTTTACTTGTGTTCAGTCTCCATCTGTGCTCTTGTAGGTAGATGGCTCTCATTAATGGCAGCGTTTTCTGAAAGTCAGTCATAAAGAGAGTGTGAATGGCAGCACTGAAAAACAAGAATTTGAGTGTCTGAGTGCTGTGTACCACAAAGATGTCATTTTGCAGCTTTTACGTTTATTGGTCTACATTTTAACCACAATTAAACAATATTTGACCTGACATTCAAAGGACCAGTGCATAGGTTTTAGTGGCGTTTGGCATTGAGGTCACAAATTGCATCCAACTGAACACCCTCGTCCTTTCCAAGCCTGTTGAAGATATAGGGCATTTCTGGTCATTTCTGTATTTTAAGAAACCACTCGGAAGAGAGTTACAAGGGGTAGTGGTTGAAGTCCTCCTCTATGAAAATGGGGAACCTTTCGAGACCCTCATAGGTCGTCTGTAGACACAACATCATGACAGAATAGCAGTGACGTTGGCTAGCAAGCTGCGCTCCTTCCCTGCCAGCATGGCATGGCATCAATGAGGGGAAATACAACATGGAAGTACGTCAAATGAGCGACTGTGACTGTGGCTAGGGACGAGGGCTTTATTGGGCCTTACTATGGCCTACGTAAAAATTCCAGCCAGTGTTCTGGCTGTAAAAACACAGTGGTACAAAACGGAGGACCCTATCCAGACGACCTCCTCCCTATGTAGATATGAAGGGCTCGTTGAAAGATAGGGAAAAGACAATTCTTAGTTTCAGGCTATGACACAAAGCTTAATTATGAGTGCTGTATTACATTTCTGCTAATACATCCCCCACAATCCTGTGCATTGGTCCTTGAAGAATTCAAATTCTCAGGGTAAGGGTTTTATTTAAAAATGAATCTACATTCATACATAAAAAATGAATACATGAATCTCATGTAATCTAGTGTATTAACAATAAAAGAGCATTTCACTATCCTAATACGCTCTGAATTCAAAGTCCAATGTTAACACAAACCTGAATACATTACATTTATAAAACAGCACATACGATCCATAGCAAAAGTTTGCATATGTAAGAATGACGAAATGTTTTGCTTTGTAAAAAAAATTTGATTTATAAAACTTGACATACAAATCAAAAAGAATTAAAAGATTTTATTCAGTCCAGATTCCGTTGGCTGTTTTATGAGTATCTTAATTCAAATGAATTGTAATTATAAAATGTGCTTTGTATAATCCCAAGATGATTTCTCTTTGACTTGAAACATACCGGATATTTTCCACAGCATTCTCTTCCAAGTTTTTCCGAGTAAACTGATCTTGAAGAAGCTGCTTTCCAACTTCCACATCATTGTGGGAACAGTTATTACTGCAACCAAGCATTAATAACATAATTAACCTTTTCGTATAGTAATTTGAGAGGGTATCCCATAGATTAAAAACTTAATTTGTTTGTAATTATGTAACATATATAGTGTTTATTTCCTGTCTAAGAGATATTATTTTGACCCAACCCTGAACCAGAAAAGTGCAGTCTTCTATTTAAACATGAGAGATATGACAAAACTTGTGCTTTAATAGTTTACATACTAGGGATGCCACGGTTCTCAATATCATATAGAATGTGTGGTACGCCATGCACGGTCCAATTGTGAATTGAGGTATTTCGGTTTTGCAATCAAATTTAGTGTAAATTCAAGTTTCCATCCTTGTATTTCTCTCTGAATTGTCAGTGCTTTAGACTGATTCTACCAGTGCAGAAAACACAAGAACACAACAAGTGCAGTGGGAGAATATTGATAAAGATTTACAGCCCTTTTCCGTATGTAACCCATCTGGCGTGTGTTCCACCAACCCTGCAGGTATGTCTAATGTCTAGGTTCTAAGAGGAGACTGAAAGTAAAATAGAGCAGTAAAGTAGTAAAAGAAACACTTTTATTTCTTCCCACAATAACTCACACCAACAGCTAAACCGTTAAAATTCACTGTATTGGTTTCTGTTTCAATGTTTAACGGTTTGTTTCACTTTTTTCCGGTATTCACTTTTAAGTTAAACAATAGCTTTAAATGGATTTTTTTCACTTCAATACACTTTTTTATATTTGTAACGAGGACCTTTAACCTGGTACACAATTAGGCATGACAAAATTTAAACACACATCTGGCCCAATTTGAAGTTAAATTATCAATACCAAAACAAATATGGCAACTTAATTTAGCGATAAATAAACTTGCATTCAACCTTGTATCAATGTACAAATAAATTGTTGAATAAATCGTTGGGACCCAACCAAAATAAAAAACAAAAAATTGAGATGTCAATGAACAAAAAATGTACTCTTGTGTCAACAGGTTGAGTATGAGTCAGTCTTTGGTTACTCAACCCAAGTTTGTGAATGTTTCAGTTTATTTTGAGTGCACTCAAGTTTCCTACCAGCCTTTATGAGAAAGACTGTCCATCCTGGTTACAGACGATGAAGGCTGTGAGGTGAGTAGAGGAGAGGACTGAAGATGATGGGGATGATGACTGGAGATCCAGGGAGCAGTGATGGAGGGGAATGATGAGGGGGAACCAGAAAGCAGCAGGATGAAGGCAGCTTGAGCACTCGATTCAGTTTGTAGAACAGCTCAACAAAAAAACCAGCCTGCACAAAACTTGCAGGGAAAAATAATAATTGTCCTTATCAAAAGTCCACTGTGTGTTGTCTCTTTCTTTCTTTTTTTATCTCTCAGAGTTACACACACTATCACACAATCCCATTAACATTAAACATATAACATATTTATACACTGTAAGAAAAAAAATGTAAAAAAACGGTCAATGACTGTCAGCTACGGCTGCCAACCAAAAACCGTAAAATTAAAGTAAAATACCCTAATTCAAATAAAGTGCAAAAACATTATTATTACAGAAAATTTCATTAAATGTTCCGCAGGAAAATACCGTTATATTACAGATTTTTCCTCAATTTTTATGATCAAACACCTTTAATAAAGTGAAAATGCTATAAGTTCTGCAGGAAAATACTTTTATTTTACAGATTTTTCCTCAATTTTTATGATCAAACACCTTTAATAAAGTGACAATGCTAAAAGATCTGCAGAAAAATACTGTTATTTTACAGAAGTTTCCTAAATTACTACAATCAAACACCTTCAATAAAGTGAAAATGCTAAAAGATTGGCAGGAAAATACTTTTATTTTACAGATTTTTCTTACATTTTCAGGATCAAACACCTTTAATAAAGTGACAAAACGGTTTGTTTTATTTGGGTCTTGTTTTTTACGTCGGAGTGGCCATCCCTCTATTATTCCTATCTCGGTTTATCGATACAATTCAACCAATCCAATCAACGAACAAACGTGCTGGCCAATTGCAGGGGCTGGGGAGGCGGGTCATTGAGTCAGACTCATGAGAGGGACGCTGTTAGTACTTGACGTTCATGGTCGCAAGTTAGCTGTGGTGTTCGGTATGGATATCCGTACTTTTTCCCAAAAAAATACGCGGACAAGAAGTGACGACGCGAACGGGAGCGAGCAGGAAGCAGCGATATTCACTTGTACTGGAAACAGTAACACTGGATAAACATTCATGCTAGCAGAGGTAGCTCGCTAGCTGTGGAGCTAGCGATCCCAGTATGATTGTTTACTTCAGTGTTCAGGTTGACGTCAGTGCTGACGTTTCCAGTAGAAGTGAAGCTGTATGGTGCTATCTGAATGTCACAAACCTTATTGCTGTTCTTGAATAATGCTTGAGTTGAATAAATGGACACAGCGCTACACTACACTGTGTTTGCCGTGCAATGGCTTCGCGTCGCGGCGAGTTTTGAGAGACGGGGCGCCGCCTCCCGCAAGCTGTCGAAAATCTTTTAAACTGACCGTTGTCGATCTCAAATAAAGCAACTGCATCGCTTATTTCTCGCATAAAATGTTTTCAGAAACACATTTCTGTGCTGACCGAAAATAACGTTAATCACCTACGACTATACGATAACATTAGTTAACGGTTAGCTAACAGTTTGACAAGACCATCACTGTACATTAAGGGAATGAACACAAACACTGCGTTAGGTTATGATTTTACAAAGGGAAGGGAAATGAATTCTCACCTGATACAGCAGTTATAAAGTGAAGTCCAAGTAATAGCTGACCAAACAGATCCGTCTGACCCTTCAACTGTGTCCATACTCCACGTTTCTGTTCTCCGTTGAAATCCCACAACTCAGATTCGCTCCAAATGAAAACATGGCGAGCAGATGTAAAATAGTCCAGGTAATAATCCAGGTAATACGTTAGTGGTCAGGTAGTCCACTAGTGCACGACTGCCAGCGCGTACCCATTCAAACTGACGTATTTTCAAAAAGAAAGCGCGCACAGTTGTCATTGGCCAGTTTTCGTGATGACGTCAACCAATCATATTCAAAGCAACATGGCAAGACAGCCAATAGCAATTGTATCAGCGTGGTATCTTTTTCTTTATCAGGAAAAGATGATAAAGAAAATAAATGTTTATTTATTTTTATTTGTAGGCGGGTATATGTTTAATTACATAAGTATCTCTCTCTCTCTCTCTCTCTCTCTCTCTCTCTCTCACAGACAGCCTGACCTGTACGTATTTTTGTTAGAATCATTGCCATTATATCCAGAATTACAGTTTGAATATTAAAGTACTCACTAGTCTAATACTATCTAGTCTAATCCAAAGTCTATACAAGTACTTTTATACATACCACATAGTACTAGTGAACTAATAAGATTTACCTTAACCTTACAGAGAAAAACGTTAGTATAGACATAAATCTTAATATAATGAGCTACATATTTAATTACAGAGTTTGAATGTAAAAGTGCACATACATCTAAAACTAATAAGATTTACCTTAAAATTACAGAGAAAAACATTAAATTGTTAGTATGGAAATAAACCTTCAAATAACAAGCTACATATTTAATTGCAGGTTGAATGTATAATTACATGCAAATGTGAAAATAATAAGATTTACTGTAAAATTACAGAGAAAAGTGTTTGTTTGTTTTTATGGACATAACCCTTTTTATTACAAGTTGCATATTTAATTATAGAGAATTACTGTCATTTTACGTACATTTGTATTTAATTTAAGAAAACGGAAAGATCATGTATAATTAATATAGTATTTTTCTGTAAAAAAATGAGAAATAAATGTAATTTGTCATTACTGTCATAATACTTAAAATAACAGGCAGATTGTTAATTTACTGATAAAGTCTGTAATTTTACAGTTTTGTACACTATATTCAAAGAACAGAAAAACTACTGTAAAAAATTAGAGTCATATACCGTAAAATTAGGATTTTTTTTTACAGTGTATATAAAAATATATACACATTAAAAAATATATATATACATAAAGAATATACATTAAAAAAACAAAGCCAAAACTATAATAAATAAATAATTAAAGTTGTACAGAAAATAAAATAGGCTTTTACTTAGAAAAACACTGAGCCAGCATCCATATCAATATGCAAACAATAAAAACAAAAAGCTAACAAGAATAATAATGTTGAGGTAGTAAGGAACCTTTGAAATGTAACACAAGTCCTTCAGGACCAACACAATAAACCTGAAGATGGCCCTGCTGCTCCCTGGTCAGGTGGTTCTGAAGATGGCCCTGCTGCTCCCTAGTCAAGTGATTCTGAAGATGGACCTGCCGCTCCTTCGTGAGGTGGTGCTGAAGATGGCCCTGCTGCTTCCTGGTCGGTGGCTCCAAAATATTTGAGTATTGCTCCTGCAAAGACAAAACTCCTCAGGTTACCAAGCAAAATAGATCCTTAGCAAATATTCATACTATATAATTGAGTTATGTTACACTAATGGAGAAATTCATAATCTGTTTTTACATTAACCCCTGCAATATACAGCACAGTGTTCCTTTAAAGCATGCATCCAATTTTAAAGTTGTCACTTTTAAGCAGTTTCAAAGAGTTATAAAACAAAGACAAATGACTGATGAGCACTATGTGATATTGAAGGAATATGTTAGTTTATATATCACACAGTGTTACAAAGTGGACTACTTGTCTAACTGATGATCTGGTCTTAACTTTTGTTCTCTGGGCAGACCTAACAGTCCTATATAGTATTGTTTACTTTATATTGACTTTAATTTGCGTTGTTATGATTCTTTTGAATAAAATAAATACATCAAAAACATAACTAAACTGTAGGAATGAGGTACATTTGTTCAAATTATATTGTATGAATATTCTAATAAATGTGGTAAAGAAAGACAACTAGCTCAGTAGAGTTAATAATAATCCACTCAGAGCAATAATACACTGCTTCAATAGTCCATAATAATCTACAATAGGCCTAATATGTATTAGTGTTGTTTAGCACACTTCACATTAGAGACCTATAAACTGAGGACACACTAAAACAATCCTGAAGTAATGTTAAGTGGCAAATATTGAACAGCAGAGGAGGTCTATAGTGGAACAGCAGCTCCCACTGGACTAAGATCCAGCAGACATGACAGACATCTGCCAGACAACACACCCTCCCTCACTAATGTAATGCCAACATGCTGGACCTGCTATAATTCACCAAAACGGGTGTCACTTTAGTCAATCAGTGTTATGACATTCACATGTGACATTCATGGACCTTTAGGACCTCTCCTAAAGCAAACACTTAAGCTATCAGAAAAATTCGGCATTTAAGCTAGCCCCTCCACCCCACATAATGAAAAAAAACCTTACCTCTATCCTGCGAGCGTTTTTCTTCTTCTAGTTTCTTTTTTCGGCGCCAGACGAATACGCTCGTTTTGACGCCATGCCGTGAATGACCTGCACCTACGGCTCGGCGCAATTCCCCTCCCCCTCCTAGTTTAATAGTACTGGTCGTCATAGCAACGCGACTTGGTAGACAGCACATCTGACCAATCAGCGGGCCAGGTACCAGGTACTTTTCGCACCTTTTCCTTCGGGTCCTTCCACAGGTTTTGCAGCTGGCCTTGAAACTTGAGGGGGCCCCCTGGTGGCGCGGGGGCCCTATGCGCTTGCATAGTCCGCTTATAGCAAGAAACGGCTCTGGTCTGAAGTTATAAACCTTTTCCAAGTTATCAACCAGGATGCTAATTCCGCGTGCTAGTTGAATATGCTAATTCACCGTGTTTGCTAACAGCTAACTTACCGGGATATTCAATAGCCACGTCGTTCGGACGGGTCAGGAACCTCCGCGACGTCGGACGACTTCTCTTTCCACGGTCAAAACACTGCTGCTAAGCTCACTCTCAACACACGTGCCTGTCGTTTTTTAGGACTGGAAACACTCGTCTATCACTCAGTTACACCCAGTACTCGAGTTGTAAAAAAATATCAGGGGGGATGGTGGATTTTAACGTTTAGGGACAGATCATTTGTGTTGATGACGCCGCAACGGTGTACCCTTTTGATTATTGTTTAAGCACAAAGATAATGATTATATTATATTACTCTAAAACAACATGCATGCTATGGATATATGATGCTTGGTCCCCAGGCTGGCATAGCTACCACTGCTCCTACATAGTTAGGGTAAATGCAGAGGACACATTTTCCCACAGGGTGCAAGTGCAACTTCATACTCATGATACCTATAAATCTATTGGGAATACATCTATTACATGTTGAAACAAAACCTTACAAAACATTGTAAACGAACATGAATCCTCTCAAGTGTAGTTCATTTTAATTCAAGTACAAGAGCAAATGGATAAAACAAATGTCCCATTTACAAAATCTGAAAATAATACATATAATAGAAATAATACAAATACATACCACCTGACATTTCTTAAACTTGAGGTAGCCAAACAAAAGACAAAATGAATAACTGACCAGTTAGGGTTACATTTCTCCCTCTTCGAAAAAGAAAAGTGTCTATTCAGAATGATCAAACATGTTCCTCCTCCAGCTCTAGGCTTCTCTTCTCTCCATCCTGCTTTCTCGCTATGGTTATCTTCTATATGAAGAAAACAATGACAAAAAGAAAACAACGACATTATGATTTTGTTAGAATGAACAGACAGTCAAGTGCTGTCAAGTTATGTTTTTTTGGTTAAAATAAGAGGGCATATTCAATTAGAGAAATGTTAACTATTCCAGTAAGATATTCCAGTTGAAACCTTGTAACTTTTCCTTTTCTATTTTGTGGCTATGTATGTGAGTTTATTTCACCAAAATCTTGTAATGTTCAGCCATTTCATGGTAAGAGCGCCCTCTAGTGGATGGTGGTGGCTATGGGCTGCATTTTGGCGTTCCTAGCTGTCTGCATTCTAACTGACTGAGTGAGGCTGCTTCTGAATAAAGACAGAATCCTGAACTTTTGCTCTCATTGAATTTGTCCAGAATAAAGTGCCTACTGCTAAAGAACGTCAGTGTCCTGTCTTCAGTGCACCGGAACACAACGCAGTAATCAGCGAAGTGCAGACCGGCTACATAAATTCTAAACTGACGTTAGCTAGCTAGATGCACGTAACGTACATCGTTATCTCTGTCCAGAGAGTCCACCTTTGGTGACATATCAAAAGTATTCCTGACTCCTGACTTACCTTCAGTGCTACTTTTTGGCCTCTTAAATCCGAAGTCCTGTAGATCAAGCTGTCCTTGTCGCTTGGCCATGATGCTGAAATCACCACCAGCACCGGTGCTGCTTATGTCGCTGACTGACGTGACGGCAATACAAAAAAAACCTCGTCCACTGTATTTTTAATGTGTAATTATGTAATTCCAGACTTAAGTATAAAACAACAGAAAGGCATCGACGTGGAACTGGCTAAACCACAGAGTCGAGCACTGACCTGGTTAGTTGGAGCTTTACGGTGACTTTATGTTTAATGGTATATTCATTTAAAACAGTGACTTTGTTTTAAATATGTACATATTTCAAATATGTACATTTAGTTTTGAAATTGTTTTACCCACTTTTATCCGATACCGGTCATCAAGGCTAAGAAGTACTTTTTTTTACATATTTATTTGTTATTATACAGTGCACTTTAATGTGTCTGAATGTAAAAAAAAAAAAAATCTTCCTTATAAGCAAAATAATTACATTTTTGAACATATAAATAGCAATAATAGCAATAAATAACAAAATCTCTAATACATACAGCATCATATTTACAGCAATGCTTTTATGACGTTACTCAAAAAAACAGGCCAACACCTGTGACGTGAGTGACAATATATAACTTACAAATCCACACAGAGACACCAGACAGTACAAACCCAAATGACCAGAGCAGGGAAGATAGCTGAGATGAATGTCTGGCCGTTCGGTGGATGGTGCATTAATAATGAAAGATAAGGAGTCACATTTTGAGCCTCTCGCCAATTTGTTCACAACTGAAGTCAGAAGCACGGAAGTAATAACGGGCAAATAAATCCAATAGGGAGAGCCGTATTGAATATGAGGGATCAAGAGGGATGCAAATTAGAGCCAAAATGAGAGAAAGTCAAAAATGTGCCATGGCGATAAAAATCAGCGATGGAGAAAGATAGGACCAAGCTAGTGAGCATTTCTCAAGATATGAAGGAAATTACTTTTGAGCAATTAATTCTCTGTGGAACTGTGAGCTGTTAGGTAGCTGATTTTTGTGATGATGATGAAGAACATCGAATCGTTTGACGAAAAACTCAGACAAATCTATTTTTGAAAAGACTGCAGGGATTAATGATTGTCTGGCAGGACGTGACCTCGGTGCTCTGTGTTGTAGTGCGTGACTGGGACAAGCTCGGCACTACGCTTTAAATTTTCATTCTATAGGGACGCCTCTAACTTCAGTAAGACTCATGGATGGCATGTCAGTCTCTCTCTCTCTCTCTCTAAAAATAAGAAAACTGCCAATATACTGTAGGTTTACTTGTTTTTGTAACTTTACTACTTAGCTTTTACAAAACTATTCAGTAGTTTTAGGAAAAATCAATGTTAAGTTTATGTGAACTTGGTTTCACCCAAGATGCGAACAGTGGTCTCCCTGTTGAACATACTGGGCCCTAGTTTCTTCACGCAGCGCAGGGCGGCGCAGGGTGGCAGAGCCGGCGCAATGCAAGTTTCAACCCGCGCAGCCTTGCGCACGGTCAGTTTGGCAGTTTGGTGGATCGCCTGCACCAGGATGGGTGTGGCGGCGCAGCAGTGGGAGGCGTCACAGATTCAGCTTGGTGTAGCAGTGCGCACACGTCACCGAGACCTCACAGGCAGGTTTCCACAGTTCCAGGCACATTTAAATGCAATAAATAATCACAACAAACACTATTTAATGCAACTAATTGAATCAACATGTGAATTTATATCTATATAGATTGTCCCGTCACATCTGACGTCAGATCAAAGGCGGATGGCACGTGTAACGGAAACTCAGCCTCTCGGACCAAAACATCTCCCTCTCTCTCTCCTGTTTTTTATAATATCGGCATTGTTATTATTATGATACGCATGCACAGCGCATGATGCACGTGGTGGGAGCGGCGGCGCTGATTCTGTCATCGGGTTGTCAAGTGACAGAACTTCCACTGAACCTCCCCTAAGCATTAAAGGTGAGGAGAGGAGCTCATTTGATTGGTGAAGATCTGAATCGGCTGTATTAATCCCAGTCCACTCCTCGTCTCCCACTCACGCCTTCTTCTCCTCCCTTTTTCCCACTTGCGCGGGTGGGCGAGACGGGAGGTGTGCCTGCGCGAGCCTGCGCGGTGCATGAAACTTACAAAGTCCAGGCGGACACACCCCGTCGGCGTGGCGCAGGTGCGCTGAGAGCTGACTGCACCTGGTCTACGAAACTAGGGCCCACTGTCTTTGTTTGACACATCCATCCTGCCTCGCTCTAATCATGTTATATAATGGTTTGGAGTTATTCATACGTGCTAAAGGACACTCCATTGCACCAACCAAGCTGCAGTATTTCATGTGTTATTGTATTTAATGCATAGAGGTTTTTTTTCTGCATTTTGGTGATCCGACAGATGTCTCCTGTCTGTCTGGAGTGATACAATATTAGCCTGGTGCAGTTAAAGCCAACACTTCTACAGACCGCTCCAATCTACTCTACCATGTGCTTTCTCCTATTACAAGTCATATGAATGTACTTCCCATTGTTCATCTTAAAATTGACATTTTTTTCCCCCAGCAGACACTTGTCACGACATGTCATAGCAGGAAAAGCACAGGTGGAACTAAGTCTGTTCACTCCCATTGAAGAATTCATGTAAGCCAGACCAGTGTGTGAGCATTCACAATACCTGGAGCCCTTTAATGAGAGCTGTGCTTTTTTACATAGCCATATTGACTCTGTGTGAACAGTCTGAACACATCGTTGCCTTGCCAGCAGTTTGACTCGTCTCGATTAAATCAGCGCTGGGCACCGTACACAGTCACCCATTGTGTTTTTATGTCTTCATAACAACCTCTCTGTCGGCTGAGGCCTCGTTTCTCTCGTTGCCCTCTATAGATTATTACCGCAGAGACTTAGCATGTTGTTATTTGTGTTTGTTGGCGCGTCGCTGAGACGCAGCACTTGCAGCGGTCTGGATCGCAGCCTGGTTCAGTAGAGCTTTTGGAAAGTGACCTTTCTCCCCAGTATATTTTACACCAGGCCCCCGGTGCCCTCTGTGCCAGCTGGAACACACTGTTGTGTGACAGATGCCACATTAAGCAGCACCTCCCCCTCCCTCCCTGCCTGCTATCGACCTGCTTCCAAATCCCTTCACTGTCACTTTGCAACGGCATCTCAGTGGGAGCCGGAACGGTGTGTGTGCGTGTGTGTCGGTGTGTGTGTCGGTGTGTGTGTCGCCGTGTGTGTGTCGCGTGTGTGTGTGTCGGTGTGTGTGTGTCAGCGTTTGTCGGCGTGTGTGTGTCGGTGGTGTGTGTGTGTTGGTGTGTGTGTGACGTGTGTTTGTCTCGGCGTGTGTGTGTCAGTGTGTGTATGTCGCCGTATGTGTGTCGCCATGTGTGTGTTGGCGTGTGTGTGTGTCGGTGTGTGTATGTGCCGTGTGTGTGTTGGCATGTGTGTGTGTGTCGCCGTGTGTGTGTCAGCATGTGTGTGTGTGTCGGTATGTGTGTGTCGCCGTGTGTGTGTGTCGGAGTGTGTGTGTGTGTCGGTGTGTGAGTGTGTGCCGGTGTGTGTCGGTGTGTGAGTGTGTGTCGGTTGTGTGTGTGTGTCGGTGTGTGTGTGTGTGTGCCATGTGCACGTTAACCTCTTGAAGGTCTTGAAGGCGACCACATCGGACATGTTTCCACTTAAACAGTGTGAACAGTGAAGTGCTGATGTTTTTCCTTCAACCCATCCAGACTGAAATGAGCCGTGCACCACTTTAGAGATAATGCAGGCTTATTCTGTTTCAGTGATGATGCGTTTCATGCGAGAGCTACCTCACAATTAGCTTTTACTACAGAATCCCTCTTGGCCAACCGGAAATGTATTTTTATATGGTCCAATAAATGACCTTTCTTCTTCTAAGTAAAGTACCGTGCTTGTGTCTGTCTGGTGATAGGAGTGAGTGAGGGACTGTCGAGCAGCTTAACCACAGCCGTGACATTTGGTCAGATATTCTGTAAACATCCACCACTAAGCCTGTAGCTGGCTTTCCAGGTGAACTTGTAAAGATTTCAGTTTGAATATCCTTGGATGGCTCTATCCTCCTGCATTAGAAGTGAGGGGGATCAGGAGAGAAACTGCACTGAAAAGAAACATCTTCTCTCGGCGGATGCTTATTATTGTATTTGAGCCATACTATAGCGATGGCACCACACACACACTGAGGACTGGTATTGCTTTGCCAGACGGTCACACATCAGACCTAACAACTGCACCGGAAGTTTTTATTTACGTAACCTTTTGTGTCTCTCTTCAACCTCTCTTGACAGTTTTTACTCCAACTAAAGTTGAATTCAGGTGTTTGGAAAATGTTTCATATTTCATGACCTCTGGAAAAATTGATCGTCCTGAACCACAACATTACTTATGGATGACCATAAATACCCTAACCACAGTACAAAGTGATGGGTTAAAGTTTTTTTTAATTTATTTCCATTTTTGTAGGACTGGTAAAAACACTTTCCCCTTGATTTGCTGTGTTATGTGGAGCCTTTTCAGGAAGCGTGAGATGTCAGGAACAGCCAGACGTGCGGTGTTATTAGCCGGGAGATGGCTAACACCCGGAGCCACCGCGCGGTGTGATTACGCTTGCCCCTGCAGTCCAAAACAGGTGCTCCTCACCGGCATCGGGCAGCACGGAAGGGCCCAGAGGCAGGCGGCTATTTTGGGTAAATTAGTAAAGACAACAGTTGCTCCCCAGGTTGATGCTGCCACGCTGAGGCGCGGTGCGAGGCAACAGAGTGGAAAACACAGACTCGACCTGGGCAGTGCTGCCCCCGCGGGCGTTTTGTCATTTGGAGGGGCTCCAGCCGACAGGTGGCTGCGGTGGCGGATTG
The DNA here is from genome assembly GCA_029853015.1 of Chelidonichthys spinosus. Taxonomy (NCBI): domain Eukaryota; kingdom Metazoa; phylum Chordata; class Actinopteri; order Perciformes; family Triglidae; genus Chelidonichthys; species Chelidonichthys spinosus. The sequence goes on along the minus strand of CM056842.1, from coordinate 1,260,106 downwards.
CTCCCCGGCTACCTCGTCCAGGTAATTAGCCATTCAGCTCAGGCACGCAGGAAAGAGGGCTAGTCATTGATGGAGACAGATATAATGAAGAGAGGGTTGCTGCTGTATTTTTGTACATTTCTCATCTTCATTCTTTTTTATTTTTATTTTATTGGCTTGTTTTAATGTTTTATGAAAAGCACTTTGAATTTCCCTGTTGTTTAAAGGTGCTATACAAATAAAATTGCCTGGCCTTGCCTCTTCCTGAGTATATCACTAGCTGCTCTACCAACAGGCCTCTGCTTTCATACGGCTACACCTTCCACGGTGGCGGTAGCGATTCTGCTAATGAGAACTACAAGTTAATAATGGAGTTTGTGTCTATGCACTTAAAGGGGAGCATCACCAACTTTATCCATCAAAGTCAGTGTGAAGCTCTTGAGGAGCAAACTGCAACATTATTTGCTGGAGTTAGAAAGAAGAAAACCATACTTTGTAGCCCGCACTGAGTCTCTGCTTGAGGCTATTGTCTCAGAGCTATGTGAGCAAGCAGAACAAAGCTGAATATCTAATCAAACTGTCAGCGGTCGAGGTGGATTGTTGGTTAATCTAGGTCACAGGTTTTGGCGAGGAAAGGGAGTGAAATAAATAATGATGATATCTGTTTCTGCTGACTGTAGGAAATAAAAATTGTTCAGAAAAAAAGGCACAATAAGTTTTCTTTTACTTTGAAAGAGAGAAAAGTTCAGGTGGTTGATGGGCATCCTCCCAGTGAGAGCAGCCAGCTACAGGTTATTATAGGCTTATTACATTATAGTATGCTCTTGTGCTCATATTCAGTATGCTATACTTATAATATTTAATTGGCCAGTCAAACCCTCACACCCCACGAGCGCTACATTCTCTATATTCTACTGCATTATTCCAATAATTACTTTTAATGCTCCTTTTTGATGGAAGTGGGTAGTTTGAGCGTTAAGGGTTGGAAGTTCTGCAGACGGTCTGATGGAGAGTCGTGGACGAGTCACTCGCCGTTGATGGGCAGTAAATGGGGAAAGGGAACTATGTAAATGTGACCCGTGCTGGTGCTGCTCTGTTGGGAAATCAGGTGGCCATTTGAATATTCAACCCCAGGGCCAGTGCTCTAATTCCTTTCCCCCTCAACATGCCACACAAGGAGAAAGGAAGTGACAAAATGGCAAGGGGAGCACAAGCAAAGAATTTGCATTTTAATGTGCCTGTCGGAATCATTTTGGATAAGAGCCGGGAGCGCGGGGGGATCGTGCAACCCCTCGGGTCGCCACCAAACAACCTATAATAGCCGCCGCCCAGGAAACAACATCAGAGGAAGTCGCTGCAAAATAGGGAAAGAGGTGGAATCAATGTTGATGAGAGAAACAGAAAATGTTTAGATCCTCGAGCCCGGGCGGGCCAGCTGGAACAACTAGACAGAAGTTGTTGTTTTTTTAGATTGTACTCATTTAAAAACTTTTCTATATAGAAATTTTACAACCACAACCTTGAGAGATCTTTTTTCTTCCTAAGCTATTATAGTAAACATAATCATTAATTGCAATGACAGTCTAATTATAAAGATTCTTTTCCTGAAGGACAATTGCACTTTTCCTCGTGTGCATAAACAAACAAACTCCCAAAGCAATAACTGTGAGGACAAGATGTTTAAGGAACCAAACCATACAAACGCAGATCATTATTATTTTCCTTTTGTACCTGCCTACACTATAGCATTGTTTTTCTCCTCCTTCAACAACAGAGAGGAAGCACTGTGTGTGTGTTTTTTTTTTTGTGTGCTTTTTTTTTCAACTCCTGAGAGATGAAGATGGCAATTTGGAAAACAGCTGCCTGGGAGTTCATCTTCACACGGTGGCACTCTCTTATTGCTATTTAATGTCCTCAATCACATTGTCGTTTGGCAGAAGGTGAGGTGTATCGAACGCCCTGATTAAATCAGCTGCAGAGTATCGCTCCCCACGTATCGACGAGCGTGTGTCGCGCCCTGGCAGACGCAAGGACACCGAGCGAGGGGCACTCAGGCTTTCCACTGTCTGCGGAGAGCAGACAGACAGGCATCGAGGAGTCTTCCTAGAGGGATCGCTGAGGCCCATTCACTCTCATTCATTCTGTGCTAAGTGAGTAAGTTGGATCACAAAGCGCCTCAAACTTTCTCTGCCTGTCACACACACACACACACACACACACAACCATTTTATATACTTTATTTGATTCAACATTACAAGTCAGGTTTCAGTGAGAATCAAATATTTTGAATGATCCAACAGGATAAAACAGATCACCACATTGTTACTGTTTCAGGGATACAAGAAACATCTCCGTTTCCAGATAAACATGCTTCCTATAATAGATGAAATTGAGCAGTACTTTACTAGCTGTTTGGCTGTTGTTCTAGAAAGCCCCCTAACGCGTAGTCCACGGATCGCCAGCCTATGCACATGCCCTTTTCTGGATCAGTTTGACACACCTGCCCTAGACTACCAAACACCAGCACAATAAGCTGGCATTTGTAGCCCAGATTCTCAATGGTGGATATCAATGATTGATACTTTACAGTCTTCCATAAACAGATCAAATGCACAAGACACCTTTTCTGCCTCACTTTGTAGATTGAGCAGTTTCCTCCTCTAGTTCCCCTTCAATCCCTTCTCTCTCTACCTCCAATATCTTTCATAATTGTCCTCTCTCTCTGGGCCTCCCTCGTACTCTAAACCCGTTACCGCTCTGTCGTAATCTAACCCAGCCTTCCTTGCCATTATTGCACCAGCTCTCCCAGATCCGGTCCTAATGCAATTGCAAAGAGCTTTCTCCATTCTCACCGTTCCCCCAATTTCACTTAATAAACCCCATCTCATTGTTTTTTAGGCCAACAAACAGAATTTGGCCTCAATTGAATTCCTGCCACTGCCCTGAGCCCTGCAGAACTTTTCCAGTGTGGTTAGTTATTTTGTTCTGAAGCTGTAACACATCAGGAAGTGTGAGAAACGATGAGGAAAACAAGTTTTAATGTGCATTTTCATCTGGTTTTTTGTTTTGGCATTTTCACCTTTACATAGTGCCATTTCATTTGAGTTTCACTTGATGAGGCTGCATTTGTCTGTTAATACAAAGGGCTAAAAGATCAGTTAGCAGAATAATATCCTCCTTTATTTGGCTAAATCAGTTGTTTAATGAGGTAATTTCTTTGCGGAAAGTAAGTGAGCTAAAGAGGAAGCAGACAAAAATAATGAGAGCAGCTGAATCAATGCATCATAACTTCCAAGCTTCTTCTTCCCCTCGGGTCTTGTGTATGGGGGGCCATCGGGGGAAACTCAATGTAAACTCCAGTCGGAGGAGATGAGCCCTCGCTGTGCTCCTGAACACTTGTTTCCTCTGGGGGAAACGGTTCATGTGGGTTTAACATGCAGCTGATGATTCACTTGATTACCTGCAGCGCTCTCTCTCTCTCTCTCTCTCTCTCTCTCTCTCTCTCTCTCCACTTCCTCCATGCTCTCGCCCGGTTTCCAACCTAGTCTGACCCTATTGATTTGCCACAACCCGAGCTCTCGCTCACTCGCCTTTTCTTATTTATTTGCGCAGTTAATCTTGGAACACAGCTCTGACCCATTGTCCTGACAATGAAGTGGAAACAAGCTACAATGACTAAATGAAAAGCACGGCAATTGCATTTCAATTGCTCCGCGGCGGGGAAAGCGGCCATGTCACAAGGTTAGCCAAGCGAAAACATATTTCCAGACTCCCAGGACACACAAACACTGGAGGCAGCTACGGACAAATAATCAATAGTTTATTCTTAAGAAAAGGTAAGTGAGAGTGGATAGAAGACAAAGTGCACTGCAAAGTCAAATTAACTAATTCTATTCATCACAAGCTCCCACAGTGACCCTGAACCGGCATATACAAAAACCGGAGCTCAGTTTGTCTCCAGCGCCTCCTTCGTTTTAATTCGGCACCCTACAACTCACAATGGAGGATGCTGGGAAATTATTTCTGGGATGTTGCACATGAATGAGGCTCAACTCTGCTGCATTTTTTTTTTTATTATGGCTTTGATTTGGTTATTATGGCTTTTTCCGGGTTTTCATCCCCCTGCATTCAGCTAATGAAAACGGCCGCATTCAAATGTCCAGCTCCTACATTCATCACACGTAAGATGCTAATGCGTTCAAATGATGTCTTAATAAGAGTCACACATCAAGACACACATTGGCTGGTTGACTACAGCGCTATGAACCCAAAACAAACACAAGATTTATTTATCTTCATCCAGCTACCGTCTGTTTCATGTTAAAATGACACCAAGACAGCTGCTTATTATTTCAAGCAAAGGTGTATTTTAGAAGCCAGAAACCTGAAGCTCATGGCGTATTATGTGAATGTTAGAAGCTTGATGCCTCTCTTCTTAGGAGGACACACCAATGACTCAGTGCATTACTGCAATAGCTTTTAACTGAGTAGGCCACTGTGCAGAAAGTCATACTTTTTCAATCGGCTTCATCCACACCCCGGCTACATTGTTAAGAGGAGGCTTTCTCTCTCGCTGTCTTCAGCTGGTGGGTCAAATTGCCTGTGGTGATGTGGCAAGTATTCTGTCAGTGCTACTACCATTTGTAGTGTGAGTGGTGGACAGGTGCCGCTGAGGCTTATAGGAAAATATGAGCAGGCTGGATGTCCCATGAGACACAATCTGTTGTATTAGTTTTAAAAGGCCCTCCGGAGACAGACTGTGGGGTGGACGTTGGAGGTGTGAGCTTCAGAAGCTACCCTGCATCCTCCCATAGCCGCTGCCACTGCTCTCTCACATAACAGAAAGGTCAGATGGAATTGACATGCCGTGGCCGAACCTACCATTTCACAGTAGCAGCTTTATTGTCCGTCTCATTATCATAAATCATTTGAACATGTTAGCCAAACGCACCCCATAATTCTTGCGCTTGGCAAGCGAAATTTCCGCTTGGCCGCGTGCGGATGCTCATTTGTGACTTTGGCACATGGCTCGCAGTTAAATTGTTTGCCTAATACTCTCAAAGAATTCCTCCCCTTGCAAGAATAGCTGGACTTCTCCCAGTCAGAGAAGGCGGTTTGAGAGCCAGAGGGCTTTGTTCTATCTCAACTCAGATGCAGTGACAATATTTGGGAATAAAATATTGGCATCATAGCCTCACTCAGAGTAGCAGTGTTGGCAGGGCAGGTCCGGTGGCTGTAATAACCACCTCAACCCGGCCATGAATTTCATCACCAGCTATAAAAATCCAGCCTGATTTACATATATTCTTTAGCTGGTGTGACACAATCCCCCAAATCCAGGTTAACCTCAACATTTTAGACCTGCATCATTCCAACGCTCTACGTGCTGTTTCACAGACGTGATTCTGGAATAAACTGGAATTGCATACAAACATTTGTAGCCAATTGCAATACCATTACCTTTTATCTATAAACGATGCATTAAATGGCAACGTGTTACGTAATACTGCCTCTCATACATAGAGATAAGTTGTGTCTGGTATATCTGGATGCCTGTAAAGGGAGTTTGGTTGAGTTTGCATTGTTATAGAAGCTGCATTCAGTCAGTCAGTTATATGACCTCCTTGTTTGAGGCTTTGTTTGTTAAAAGAGGCCATAGAAAATATCGTTTTAACCCTCTGAACCCCAAAATCACTTGTGAGCATGTTGGACAAGTATGTTCAGTTGTTTTTTCCCCCTACATTTTTATGACTGATGACAGCATAATAACTATTAACATGCACAAAAGACATTTTTGAGTTATTTCTGCTTGCAGTCACGGTTGTGCTGTTTCAATAGAAGTGCAGGACTTTTTAAACCGAGGCCACTGTGACTATGGGCCCTAGTTTCGTAGACCAGGCGCAGTATGGCAAGCCGTTTTAACATTTAATAGCTAGACTGAATATGTATTGCAGATATCTGTAATTCAATTCTTCCTAGTCATAAAGAACATTTCAGATATCCACAATGACATTCTTCCTATCCACAATTGTCATTTCAGATATCCACAATGGCATTCTTCCTAGGACAAATGACGTCACTTTTGCCATTCATGTGTATTGGGCTTTCAATTTCAGATATCCACAATTACATTCTGGATATCTAGAATGAACATTCTGGATATCTGCAATTGAATTCTTACTAGGAAAAACTCCCATTTCAGATATTTTCCCAGATAAGTGGGAAAGAGGGAGGAGAAGAAGGCGTGAGTGGGAGACGAGGAGGAGACGAGGCGTGGACTGGGGGAGGCTGCGTTTCGGATTGCATGCATTAGCGCCTATGCATGCACAAGACTTGAGCGTTTCCGCCGGAACTCGGTCATGAACACGTCAAGTTCCTACCACGTCAAGTCTGACACAGGTGCACTTCACAGACTTTTTTTTTTTTTTTAATTTCTTTATTAATAATTATATACATGACACAAACTGTCGAGCCAGGGGAAACTTCACGGACTTTGCACAAAGAATATGGCCTACCCAGTGGCGCTGGCTTTCTTCGTCGCTGATGAATTCGAGCCGAGGCATTTGAACTCCCCTTGTTGACGGAGGCTGAGGAATTTTCTCACGTGGGAAATACCACGTGATAATTCTAACCAACTAGGGCAACGTTGAGGGGAGTGTCTTATGTCCGCACGTTTTTGAGACCATCTGCACAGAAAAGCATGCGGAGGAGGTACCCTGGAGATCCCGCGAGTTTTTAAAGTCATGTGACATGTCGCAAAGGGAAGTTATCACCAGCATTTGTGACGTTTTTTTCCCAGAATGCCTGGTTTTGCGAGGCAAATGCATGCGCATGCATGATTCGAAACGCGCCTATTAATACAGCCAATTCAGATCTGCACCAATCAAATGAGCTCCTCTCCTCACCTTTAATGCGTTAGGGGAGGTTCAGTGCAAGTTCCTTCACTTGACAACCCGATGACAGAAGCAGCGCTGCCGCTCCCACCAAGCGCATCACGCGCTGTGCATGCGTATCATAATAATAACAATGCCGATATTATAAAAAACAGGAGAGAGAGAGGGAGATGTTTTGGTCCGAGAGGCTGAGTTTCCGTTACGTGAGCCATCCGCCTTTGATCTGACGTCAGATGTGACGGGACAATCTATATAGATATAAATTCACGTGTTGATTCAATTAGTTGCATTAAATAGTCTTTGTTGTGATTATTTATTGCATTTAAATGTGCCTGGATCTGTGGAAACCTGCCTGGGAGGTCTCAGTGACGTGTGCGTACTGCGCGCCTTCAGCCAAACTTCCACTCCGCCAGCTGTGATTCGCCTTGAATGAATGGACTTTATTCACGCCTTGCGCCTTGCGCCGAGAGTAGACCATCTTGGAGCTGGCGGGCTTTCAGCGCAGTCTCAGCGAGGCTTTTTGCCATGAAACTTCTGCTGCGCCAAGCTGAATCTGTGACGCCTCCCCCTGCTGCGCCGCCACACCCATCTTGGCACAGGCAATCCACTAAACTGCCAAACTGACCGTGCGCAAGGCTGCGCGGGTCGAGACTTGCATTACGCCGGCTCCGCCACCCTGCGCCGCCCTGCGCTGCGCCACGAAACTAGGGCCCTATATGTGACAGCAGCAGAGAGAAAAACGATCCTGAAACTGCTCGGTGTTCAGAGGAGCTGCAGAGAGAGAAACTATCATTTACCTGATAGCAGTAACTGGCACGTTAATAATTAATGAGTGAAGTTATGGTGTTTGTGCGTTTCATGTATCAGACAGGTGAGTCCGAGGTGAGAGGCCGCCTGCTGAGATGAAGAACCGCTGCCTGGCCTTGGCATCCAGACCAGAACCATCTGTTTGTGTGCCGGTGAAGCTGCAGCTCAGTGCCCGCTGTGTGCTAATGATCCTAATTAGATGGTGGAAGCAAAGAGATCCCTGTAGAGCTCCCTGAAGAAGATCTGCATCAGATAATGTTTTGGCTTGTCAAGGACTGTGTGACATGAATAATGTATAGTGGAGTGGCCATATTATTTAAAAAAAAGTTAAATAACGACAGGAAATATTTTCCCTAAAATCATATACATTTTATAATGTACACTAGTTCCAGTCAGCAGTTTCATTAAAGTTGAAAAAAACATACTTATCCGACTTGGTGCTCACGCTTTATACGATTTCAGTGGTTAACAGTGCAACTTGTTAACCAATAACAAAAACCTAACGTGAAGTTGGAGGGAAGAGGCCCAAACTTTTGTAAGTGGCTATTACATAAAAACAAGAAGTGCAATGTTCCGACATGAAGAAATAATGAAGCCAGTGGAGGGAATGATGAAGTGGAGTGGCTCCGCCTCCTCTGCGTCCATTATTTTTTGGAAAATCTCATCAAGTTTTATCTTTTAAGATATCATTGACCATGATTTATGTATTTTACTACTACTAATAATAAAACAATACAAATGTTACTTCAGTGAATCCCTGTTATTAAATGAGGGGTTTTAGCACAAGTTGTGGGATCTGATATATGGAACACATGGGGATATAATACCAGAGACCAGAGCTGATTCAAGTCTTAAAGGGTAACTTTGAGTTTTTTTCCAACCAGCCGCAAAAACGTTCTGCGTAATCATATTGAGCACCGCTGATTGACATCCATTGTAGTGCTTGTTCCCTCCACTAGAACTACTAGAACATATTTACACAAAAGCCCAGTCTGCTCCGATTGATCAGATTGGCCCACTCTGTTGTGATTAGTCAACTGCTTAGTGTGCAGTCTTTATACCAAAACCATAAATATATGTTTTTTGTTTGAGGACATACAAAAAATCAGCTGGGCTGGTTTTACATGAGCAGAGTGGAGCTGTTTCGTGAAGTGCAAGTAGTTTATTGTGCAAGTCTGTAATTAAATGCTACAACTCCTCAAGACCACAGCTAACTTCCTGTATGTCGTTTGCCAGCCACATGCTGATTAAGGTGGTTGATGCCTTTATTTGCGTTGTAAAAGCTCCAAAATATCAACCGTGTTCCAAAAGAAATGACGCTGCCTCTTTGCAAAAGCACCACTAAACCTTTATCTAACAATGATTCCAACCTCCTGCCAACATCGAGCCATAGTCTAGACCTCCACGCAGACTAATCCAACGATGTATATGTACAATTCATAGGCGCAGTAAATCCTTCCCCATGCATGACATGTTTTTTTCCTACATTTTATAGGGAGTATGCTTGAAATGTCAACCTCATTAACAACAAGCCTGTTTTGCAAAATAACAGTGTTCCATAAAGGGCTCACTTTCTTTCCACCACAATATCAATATTCAGGTACATTTGTGAGACATGCTCCAAATTGATGTCACAGAAAGCGGTCCCCAGCCCGGGCCTCTTATTCCTCGACTGTTTTGTCTCTTCAGGTATTTTCATATTGTCACAATATGAAATAAATAGTGTGGATATGTAGGGAAAATCCTTCAGAGGGAAAACAACAGTGTATGGTCCAAACATTCAAATGTAATGAAGCTCCAGCGTGAAGTCAGTCTGCAAAGAGATTAATCCATCCAAACTTTTTGAAACACAACTTTAGCCGTGTGTCTAACAGGGACTATGTGTTCTTGTTTGCTCAAAACCCCACAGGATTCTAGTTCCAACGCCACCGGTATGTTTATCTTAAGGTAAAAGAAAATAAATCCTTTAGATTCTTTAAAAGACTGTGAATATACACTGAAAAAATAACCATCACCGTGTCAAAAAAAAAAAAAAAAACACTTCAAGGAATAACTCTAAACCAATTACTTTGGGAAGCCATCTGAGCTGCTGCTTCTGTTTGTTTCCACCTCTCCAGGAGAAAAACAGATGATGCAGTGGCGTTTGAAGTGAAACAAAAGACAACATACAGCAGGAAAAGACGACTGGAAACAAACACCGGTAAGAGGATTTGTTCGCTCAGGAACGAGATGGGGAGGAGGATATCTTTGTTATCCCAACTCGTCTGGTGCCAAGAATAAATATGGCGACAACAAAAGTGAAACCTGCCAATTACCGCTAACATTTTGTCACATCTGACTGTTTTGTATGTTGTTTACATTTGTGCTTTAGCTCACATTCAGTGAACCTGACGAGACATAATAACTGGAGCACTTGAGAGAAAATGCTTTGGGGTCTAGTGTCGCCACGTTTTTATCTCTCCTAATCTCGCCCTCCCCTCTGTTTCTCACTCAAGCCTCCTGCTCCCTTTATTCATTTTCTCCACGTCTGCAATCTTCTTTTGACTTTTTCTTTTTTTAAATTTTCTGTAATCTCAGAGAAAAGTGTCAGCGTAGGACATCACGCCGTGTCACCAGCTGACATCTGACACGGGCCAGGCAGCATAGTCAATAATGGCCCCTAATTGAGTGCCACTGGCTGCTGTTTATTGACAAAATAAGACCTGGGAATTAGGTGTGCCTCCGCCGGGTTGCCCGTGGGCCACCGTCATCCCCTCCTGCCTGACGACAGCTGTCCGCTTGCCATCCATCACTGGCTCAGCCTGCGTCAGAGGATGGGTACCTCACTTGAAAATCAACTACTTTACCTCCCTGGGTAGGAGTGGGGGCACACGAGCCAGAAAGAGAAAAGCAAATATGAAAAAAAAGGAGACGGACGGTCAAAGAAATGTGAATATTCATATTTTATGGTATGTGTTTGTATGTCTCTCTTTGTACCTCTGTAATGCCCATCACAACAGGCACCGCGGAGGAGCCTCATCACAAAGTCAAGTACACTCATGGTTATTAATTAGCGTAATTGCTGCTGAGCGCGATCTGTGTCGCCTGGCAAAAACAAAAGATAAGATTCCCGTTTCCCTAGCACTCGCTACCTGCTTAGTTAGAGGTTAGAGGCCAGGCGAAAAAAGGGAATTTCACAATCTGCCTTTTAATTGTTGAACACAGCGACTCTTATCGACCCCCCCCATATCTCCTCTCCTTCCTCCAAATTAACTTCAATCATGTGATTATCATTTGGTGGAAGCATTTACCCAGTGTTTTCAGTGTTTATCTGACTAAACACACACTATATCACAGGATAAGCACGGCGTCCATTTCTGGTCGCCACCAAAAATCAACGCCTCGGCTGCACCTATCTCGTTGTGTCTCGCCTCGTCCTCCCGCTCCTCTTTTCTTTGCGAGAATCTCCAGGACCAGGTGGGAGCAATAAGGGCGGGATGCTAGCGTGGCTTGCGGACTGGTGTCGCCACACTAGCGGGCCCCGGCTGACAGTGATGAACGAGCCATCCAGCCTTCTGATAATTCGTCACTCACAGGCGGGGATAGGTCCATTAATCAAAGCGAGCGTGGCGGCTCGAACCTCCTTTCTCCCACCTCCTTCCATCCTTAGCGCCTCTGCCTTATTCTGACAGGACGAGCACCGCGCCGGCGTGCAACTATCTGTTGCACGATTGGATTTTGGGCCCCGAATGTATGCACAGGAGGGCTGGGAGAATGCGGTAAAAAGGGTGCCCCGCTCAGCCAGCGATGACTCTAACTGGTGGTGGAGGCAGACAAGCGTGCATTGGAAGCTCCGACGGCGCAGACCTCTGAGGAATCGGCAGGCAGCAGGTGGAGAGATGGGAGAGCTGGGAGTCGCTAGATTGATTGATCCGCTGCAGCTGTAATGCGCCAGGACTTTCCCAGTGGAGAGAGGCTGTGTGCTGAATGTAAGGCGTTTTGTGCTCAAATCTGGGTAGCGCCGCACAAATCAGCAGCACCAGAACCTCCGGGGAGCTTCCCATTACCGTTGCTATATATAACAGTAATCTTGTTAAGCCTCCATTCCGTCTGGGCCCTGACAGGGGGGTTGATTCAGTCAATAAGTGACCCCTTGGACTGTAAATGAGATTCAGCCTGTTCTCTCAGGCAGGGGTGTACACAAGCACCGAAACACACACACAAATCCACACATGTATAGATGCTTACAGATAAGCACACAGCTACATGTGCTCCAGGATCTGGCTTGTTTTCATGGGCCTAACCTGTGTGCTCTGACATGAGCCCCTTATCACACCCATTTGGAGCCCTTTTCTGTTTACTTCCTTTCATTTGGAAAGTGTGCTTGATTTGAAATGGCTGTTTTTCAAGCAGAACAACCCCAAAAATATGTTCATATATAGTCGGCGGGAACATTGCCCCTGAAAAAAGAGAAACGGAATAAAACAAGTAGTGATACGCTTTCTTCAGGGAGCTGAGAAAACGTCGAAGGACTTGCCTTTTCACCTTCTGCTTAGCATTAATAGCTGCAAATGCATCTTAACGCTGAGTCAGACAGAATATGCAAGGACAAACACAGATCCAGGCAGCCGAATCCAAAACATTTACAGACAAAAAAAAAAAAAAGAGAAAAAAAATCATGGAGCTGCAATATGGTCCAAAGTCAAGTGAGAAGCAAAGTGGGGGCAACAAATAACGCCATGCCAGTGCAGACATCTTAGCACATGTCAATATGGTGCTCAGCAGAAGACCCAGGCTCCAGCAGCAGCCACGGTGCCTCAATGCTCTCGTACCCTTTACCATGACCCCCTCCCAAGAAAAGAGCAATGGAAATTTCCCTCAGAACCCCTCTGAGTGACTCCATCAGCCTGCACCTGCCTATCTGCAATTGCCAGCTCATTTTTTAAGCCAAACGCTGTTAACTGCTCATTCGTATGCATTCCGTCTGCCAAACAGTACATCAACCGGTACGCGGAAGGAGCCCAAAGTTTTGGGTTAGTCTGGGGTTTTTTTGGGAAGGAATTTATTGGAATTGGTTTGGGGAATCTGAAGACCTGAATGAAATGGGAACAAAGAAACGGGCCGTAGTGATTGAAGGTCTGTGTGGGATGGGAGACGGCATCCCTACAGGGATGTGCACACCCTCGGTTGTTTTCCATCTTACTTACTTTCCCCATCAGCTTCCGTTGTTTGAGGTTGCGTTGTCGTCATGGTGCCGCGGCTGCAGCTAGCTCTCTCTGGCTCGTCTGTATATCCCCGAGTCACAGCTGCTTCCTCCTGCCATCTGTCCAAGTGGTGCTGGCGAGTCCCAAAGAGCGGAGTCCTGCCAAGCTCCACAAACCCCAGCCCATCAGCTTTACAATTTAGACATTAATGAGAGGAGGGAACTCGAAGTAGCTGTCGGACCCGCACATGTGTGTGTTAAGTTCTGCATCTCACAACCTCACAAATATATGCAGTTGGCGACTGGAAAGCCAAAATAAGACACTACCTTAGGACCCTGAGGTTCACCTTGTTTATTTGCATCTATTGATCCTTGCAAGTGTTTTACAAGTTAATGTTTTACTGCTTTTTGTAGGTTTAGTTGTTGTGCACCAAAATTTGCATGTTCACAGTTGTATTGTCAAAAAAATGGCCAGTACCTGAATGACAGCATTTAGTAATTAAATCCCCAGGTGTGTGTGTGTGTGTGTGTGTGTGTGTGTGTGTGTTGTGTGTGTGTGTGTGTGTGTGTATGTGTGTGTGTGTATGTGTGAGCTTCACCCTCAACCTGCCCCCGACTGGCAGCACACGACAATTATAATACTATCTTATCTCAGTTTGGTATTGTCACCACAAATAAGATGTCACAGTGAATTACATGGTCCTCGTAGAGGGAGAAACGAGGTTTTCTGCATCCCATCGTTCGGAGATGCTTAAAAAAAATAAAATAAATTTAAACATCTCTCCAAGGGGAGAGTCCACCCCAGAAAAATATAGGAAAGAGTAAAACGAGGTCGTCTTTAACAAGAAGTGGTTTCACTCACTCCATAAGCCTATTTTTTTTCAAGCACCAGCACAATAATAACAAACTGCTGGCCACCCACTCATGGCAATTAACGGTCAGTTCTCTAAACTTGAAAATGCCATTCCGGTTGTTGACAGATGTGTCCTGGGAAAATACTCACATTTAAAAAGAGCAGGATGAGTTACACACACATGCACACACACACAAGCTTGCATGAATGTAAATCAAGCTGCTCTCCGCTAATCAAGCACTCCACTCCTCTGCATGTGTTAATAAAGCTGTCATCTTTTTAATTACGGTTCTCATTTTAAGTAGCTGGCCCATGTGCTCCATAGAAAACTCTCCCCTCAAGATCATTGGATGAAGCAGCAAATCCACATTGCGCTGCGTCCGTAAGACGTTAAATAGCCATGGCGTGTTTGTGCAGTTTACGACTTGACACAAAACATTTGGCCTCAGCGAGCTGTCCTCCCGTTAGTATGCTGAATACGCAGGGCTGACTCAGGCATTTAGGTTCCTGCGAAACCCCAATTTCACAACAAGGGACTTTCATTAACGACACTTTCCGTCGTGCCACGCTGGAACCAGTCAGCTTTTTTATCTCAGCTGAAACTGTTCTGACAGGAAAGAGGAGAACCTGTGGCATGCGCCAACTAGAGGGACTGCTGGGATGTCAAAACAAAAGGAAAGCAAGGAGAGGAAACTCAAGGAGAAGGAGAAAAAAAAGGCTTCGAGGACCACTGTGAACTCAAAAGCCACCTTGTCTGTATCAGATGGGTCTTGGCGGCGCCACGGTTGATTGGCTGACATGGCGGTGCTTTGAATGGGTAATCAGACCGCGCTGCCTCTATTCAACTTGCAGCGCGGTGATAGGGAGAGATGCGGCGTCTGTCCCCAAACACGCCAAACCTCCACGAGCAGCTCAATGCCAGTTAATAACGCAGGATGCCATCCATGATCCGCCTAGGTGGTGTACTAATGATGCGGCGCAGCCTTAAAGCTACATTCCTGCTCGTCCCCCATCCACCTCGCCCCTCCCCGCAAAACACAAACTGTCACACTCGCACAAACTGTGCATGCAGCAATTATACGTCTCATGTAGCAGGATGATGAAACAGGAAATAGCAAGCGGACGCTCATATCATCTCCTCAGACACACTCCAGAACCTGCGGGCTGCAGGACCATGGACATTCTTATCGTTACACAAAACGCTTTTAATTAAAGCATGTTCATGTTCGTTTTTGAGGCCTGATTTGTTTTTATTCATAAATTATTAAATCATGACCACTTAACAACAAATACTACGATGGCTCCGTCGCCTCCCGGTGCAGATCTCAAGTGCTGGAGGGCTGAGCAGCAGAATCATTTCTGTGCTTATGCAGGGAGAACTGTTGAAAAGATCCGCCGCAGGTTGGCGAACGTTTCCATGTCTAATCTGCTTAGTAATACTCTTCACTTGTCACCAGAAAGAAGGGAGAGCAGAGGAGTCATCTGGTGGATGCAGCAGGCTGCTTGGTGTCTCCCTAAGGCCCGCCTCCGACCTATTCTCAGGAGTTTCCTCCACAAACAGTGCTCCATCCTGTCAATCCCCATTTAGAAAAAATCTACTATAATTGCAGAAATCAAAACTACCTATGTTTGGCCAGTGAACGCCGCAACACTCGTCATGTCATTCTGTCAGTCCCTTCCCACTCACCGTCTCCTAAACGGCGTGGCTGGATGGTGACGGCTCTGCTGGGACCCAGGGGCCGGTGACATCTTTTAATATACGAGTGGTGTTTTTGTGGAAGGTGGGGAAAGCGGAACACGCGAAGCAGACGGGTCCAATGGAGAGAATTCATTATTCAGACCTTCTTGCACCAACTACACACCTCGCACATTCCATCTCTCAGCCGGTGAAATAGAGCTGCTGCCTGTCCTGCACATCAACCGTGACCCCATTATGCTGCCACATATACAACCCTCTGATGAGAGCTGCTGCTCTGGCTCTGCTATTCTGAAGAGAAAATAAAAAAAACCTGTTACAATTTACCACCTTATACACACACACACAGACACACACACAGCAAAATGCCACCTGCTTACCTTTCTATTCTTGGGCCAGGGCCTCATTGCTCATGCTCGATGAGATTCAAGGCGTATCTATATACACAGTGTGCGAAATACCTGGTGACAATCGGGAGGTCGCAGCCTACATAGTGCTCCTGTATTATGCTGAAGTCTTACACACGTCAGTGTACAAGATTTCATAGATGCAGGCCAAGGCAACGAGGCTATACACATTACCAAGGCTAATATTGTGAACCAACTACCCCCCTCATTACAATGAGCCCGGCACACTCGCCTCTCCCTCGCAAACTCTTCTGGTTGCTGTGTTGGTACCAGAAGAGAAGAGCTGCTTTAATTCAGTCGGTCTCACAAACACCACTGGATCACGGCAATGGCAACTACCGTAAAACTAATAAACAGTATATCACTATAGCTTCTTCACTATTCACACTAAATCTCTAACTGAGAACCTGAAAACAAATGTTGAGATGGAACCTATAGTAAATATATATTTTTTTGTTTTCAACAGTTTGCATCAGGACTATATATACTATAATATATACTATATTCCACACTCAATCGAAAAGTTTAAACAGAGACAGACACAGACAGAGAGAAAAGAAGGTGAATGTTGTTTGTGGAGACATTTACAATACAGACCACATTGTTTTCCTCCAGCCCCGTCCTGGATGGTGGAGTCCATATCCTCCAGCACCCAAGAAACCAAACTAGTGTATAAGTAAGGAATTGGATGCATCGCGCATTCTGGACTCATACTAATTTGCCAATACATATTCTAGACCTGCTGGCTGTGCAAAAGTCCAGGACTCCTCTCACCTCGACTTCCCGGTGAACATCGGCATGAAAATCCTCCTATTTACCACCAAATTATACCGGACGCTACGGAATACCTCACGCTGGCAAAGCTCCACTCATACAAAACCATATCAATACAGGATATATTATGTATTCTTCATAGTTCCAGAGATCATGAAAGTCTGGAAGTGTTACTATGCGATGCAATTTTTATCCATAAAACCATCAGCTGTCACATGTTAAAAAAATACCATAGCATGTATCCTCCTATTTTCGTTTTTGAGATGGCAGTTCATTTAAAAACATTTCAAATTAAATTATACGTGTTTAATATTCATATCAGAAGTTTTAACTGATTAAGGGGCGTCACCCTTTCTGTCCAGGACGACATCTGTTTGACAGTTCAGCCAAACCGACGGAGCTAATCTGAGGGTTAAACACCATTGGAAATACATCCATCTTCGTTTTTGACTGTTTAGTTTAGTCACTGAGACTCACTGCTAAATTACCGCAACTTCATTATCTTCATCGCAGTGCGCAGGTTTCCGGTTGCTTAGTAACAGCAGGTACCTTGGATAAAAAGGATGAAAGCGGCACGGCTGGAATTTTCCAATTATTTTTACAAGTGAACTACCTGCATGGCCTCGTGTCGAACAACAGCTGTCAAATGTGTAGCTCAGGGTGCACTCACAGCAGGGCCATTCGATCCGTAGCGTGTCTCGGCCCGATTGCCCCCCACAGGGGTCTCCAGCCGGCTCGCACTCACACTGCTCCAGCCCAAGCGGGCTGATTGCCAGTTGTACATACGTCATCATGTTGTATTACGACACATGCATGGCTTGATGTTTTCAAGGAGCGCCGTCTCAAGTCATCACAATAGAGAACAACACAGAGAACATGACTGACTGACAAGGAGCGAGCAGACCGGATTTAGGCCGGACACACACAGTGGCATTTTTATTATAAAAGTACCGTCCAGTTCCACTCCGATACCGCTGATACCACGAGACTGAAACCCCAAGCCTGACCCAGCTTTCCAGCCCCGACCAGATTCTGCCTGCTCCCCATCTGTCTTCCGCCGGCTCGGTTCTGTGATGGAACCGTGCTACACCAGACCCAGCCCTGTAATCTCCTCTGTGTGCTACGCCAGCTACACGAATCGACGATCGCATCCACGTTACTGTGTGCAGGTGAGAAACTGTTTCCGTGTGTTTGCCGGCTGCCTTCGCCACACACCGCTGCCTGCCGTACTGTTTGCCCTGAACGTTTGGTATCATTCTCCTAAGCAAGTTCAGTCTACGGAGTCACCTTTGAACTGTCCGGTACTCAAGTGTGTTATAAAAGTAATTACTGAATGTCTGCCTGCCTACGTGTGCTGCATTTTGGTGTTCTCCCGCACCCATTACAGTTGGTAAGGAAAGTTGATGATGATGATGATGATGATAGATTCCCTCAATTTTTGAAATTCCACTAACTTTAACGTTGACACTGTGAAGGCAGTGTCAACAATCAAAAGAATCCTCAAACGCCATCTATTACAAATGGCTACCCAAACCCTGTCACTGTCTCAGTTTGTTTTCTTTGACAGTTTCTTGTCTGCTTGAATTGTTCCTTTTTTTTATTTGTGTAAAGCGTCCTTGGGTTTCTTGAAAGGTGCTATATAAATGAAAGTTATTAGTATCATTATTGTCAGAGTATATCCAATTTCACCACATTTTGGTTTAAATACTATAATAAGAAATGTCATAACTACCATTGCATTCCCTGAGTACCTTTTTTTTTTTTTGGAAAAACAAAAGTGTTTTCAGAAAAAACATATATCCAGTGAAAAAAGAACAGAAGGTAAAGCCTACAGATCAATGACATCACCTGGAGATGAAAGGAGGATGAAATTAAGGAATGACACGGTTCCTGTAAAGCCAGGGAGGTATTAACATCAATACAAAGCAAAAAACCGGCCATGTGTATTCTTTTACTCGTAAAAGATGTGCTAATGTTGTCTGCTACTGTTATCTCCACAGATTTCTTATGACGAAATGTAACATTTAATAAATGTGTCTCTATCAAACCTCTCAAATGAGTGACAAATATACAAAGTGTAAAACTAGCTGGAAAGCTGCAAAACCAGCCTGGAAATAAAGAAGTTGGCTGGCTGATCCTACGTAGCCTATATGATTGGCTGCTCTGTGTTCAAGGGGGCAGGACTAAGCATGGGTGTCATTTGCCCCGTAGAAGTCACTACACAGAGTTTGAATCCAATTTTCTCCATTTTGGTGGCGACATCGGAGCAACTGTCTCCACTCGGTGTCGCAGACGAGAAGGAATACTAAACATCGCTCTTCACCTATCGAAACTTAATCTATGGAGCTGTCAGGGCGGGGAAGGTAGCAACTGGTCTGAAGAGGGAGCAAATTTATCTGACTCACGCCCCGCACACACACACACCTGTCTGTTTCCAAACACACTACCTTGCCACCTGCATGCTTGCAAGATATGTGTGGTGAGGTGAGAGGAGACAGGGATCGCTCCTCCTGGGGTCCGTTTCACAAAGCAGGTTTAGTGAAAACCTTGAGTTAGTTAACCCTGAGATGAGGAAACTTGGTTTCACAAAGCCAGTTCAGCATAAATCTGAGTCAGTTACCCGGGTAACATACTTCGTGAACCTAACCTGCTCGCTAGCAGGTTTGCTTCAACAAACCCTGAGTTTCTACCTACATGTCTCCGCCTTTTTCCGGAATCTGAACCCACTCTGAAAAAATGTGCCGTCCTTTCATCGTCAACCTCATTGATATGGAAATAAAAGTGATTCTAGCAGCTTTGCGTCGGGAGAGAATTTTGATTACCTTTCCTTTCAATCACATTAGATATTATCTAAACAATATTCTCCGACATTTTCAACATTTCATATCGCGGACATAATCCGCAACCAGATTCTTTGCGGAGCTATCTTTTTTGCGAACGGGAGATTTATGAAATGTTTAAGTACATTTCTGTGTTGAAATACCTGCTTATATTTACTGTTTAATATGTGAAATATGATTAAAATCATATACTTTAGTCAACGTATTTGCGCAATATTTTTATGCTTAATTTTCAACTGAAGCCACTTTCTTTCTGAGCCTGGGGGGGGATTACACCCAATGAAAATGATAGTTTATTCATTGAGCTATTTTGTGAACTACGGGAATTTAACCCCTGTCACCTGCATCATAGGCAGCATTGCTAACCGTTACACCACAGTGTCGCTCTGTAAAGCCGAAAATGAACACTTATTACCTTTAGATCAATAGACTGTTTCATTCAGTTATACACATTAGATCGGGCAGTAATTGTCTGCCACGCCAACTATCGCTACTTTGCTGCAGTTACGGTGCTCCGCTTTCTCAGGATGACCTCGTTTTCTACATAAACACTCAGTAATATCTAATAACGCTCTCCCGGTTGCCATGGTGAATTGTAGTATCGGAGCTCCATTGATGATGGCTTTGTAGAGTCGGCAGGCACGCGCGTAACTCAGAGTTTACATACTCAGAGTTGAGTGAACTAATTCAAAACCACTGTTCTGAAACTGAAAACTCAGAGTTGCCCATCTCAGAGTTGGTCAACTCAGAGTTCAGGGTTAGCTTCAGAGTTTGTTGAACCTGCTTTGTGAAAAGGGCCCCTGCTCCCTTGGTCCCAGTTTAAAATATATTGCAGCCGTAGAGATGAATGCTGACCAGTAAATCTTAAACTTGGAATGCTACTGCAAACACCTCAACAGTTAGAATATGCAGAAAACTGTGTGTGTGTGTGTGTGTGTGTGTGTGTGTGTGTGTCAGGTAAGGTAAGCCCCTGATTGTTTCCTCCTCAGCTGTGATCTATATGCATCCACAAAGCCTGCATGTTATTCTAAATCCAAACAGCCTTTTTCCGTTGTCTCACCGTCAGTGGCTGTTGCCTCGGAGTTCTGTTCCCTGATCACAGCCTAAAGCAAGCGAGTCTTACGCCGCCATTAAGAGATGCACATTATGCACAAGGTGAGCACTGTGAATAAACAGGCTAAATTCAGTATCATTCAACTTTTGGGAATCAGACAAACCCACCTGATCCTCCCAGACACCGCTCTATGCATTGGGAATATTCCATGTGTCTCTGCCTAGACATATTGACGGCCAGCAAGTATGTTTATCTATAAAAAGGAGAAAAAAGTAACAATTACAATAATTAGTAATAAGGCATTTTGGAAGGTGGCTATATTCTCAGAGAGTACGGCACATAGGCGACTTTGTGACTGAATGTTAATCAGTGGGAAACTGCGTTGTGCAAGTTCACACTTTTCATGAACTAGTTCAAAGTTCAGTTCACGCATGTTCAAAGTGAACTGTTCACGTTCATAGTTCACCATTACAATTCTGAATTAGTTCAAAGTTCATTTAATTTTTTTTTTTTTTTGTCTATTTTGTGTGGGACCGCGAGCGATCGCGTCAATTCTGGCAGGAAGTCACACAAAGAAACACGATCCGGTCAATTTGGTCAATTTTCATTGACAAATGCGATCATATTTGTGTATCTAAACAGAGTAGAGTGATGGAAACAAACAAACAAACACACACACACACACGGTATATCTACACTACTATCACACTCTCTGTCTGTGTGTGTGTGTCTGGATATGCATCTGGTCTGAACAGGGGGGCAGCGGATCATGCGCGATTTTCTTGGAAACTGATGGATGTACATCCATTGACTTCCATTAATTTCTGTACAATAAGAAAACCAACATTTTACACTTGCTACAGTTGTGTCATCACAGTGAAGGAGTCTGCACAAGTACATCAATGTTGTCAAGCAACGTCCCACTTAATCAAACCCATCTGCACTTTACACTCCACAGTTCCTTTAAAGCGAAGTGCGATGCAAGCGTGATCACGATGGTGGATCATACAAGTGAATTAGGTTTCAAATGTTTTTCCATTCTTTCTGGAAATTACTTGAAAGCATTGAAATAGCATGAAAAATCCACACACAACGTACTTAAATTAACAGTTTGACCTCATCTGATAATGCCTTAATATAGCCCTGCTAATGGTATATTAATCCCTATAAACAGATTCCACATTCATATGCAGAATCTATAGGGAAAAGGATGGTTTGCAGTCCAAGCGCTGTTGACCGATCACATTCAAGCAGCCGTTAAATTGGTTTTAAAATGAGCTTTTTAACCATCTACTTGTGAAACAATCCAGTCCTACACGTCATCTCTCAACTTTAATTCCAGTGTTGCCTCCTGTTGTCCATCGGAGTTACGCACGTAAAAAGGAGGCCTTGGTAATACAAATTCATTATCATCCTGTAACTTCTCGCTGCCACCCAAAGCTTGATGGGGATGCCACAGCTGTCCTCACTGTGACAAAAACTTGGCGCATTGTTACCAGAAGGTCCGGAGACACATCAGCAGGCTGCATGTAAACCACTGTAAGTATCAGTTTATCGAGGAGGAAGAAAACTAAAGATGACAATCTTATCCAAGCTGAGCCACACGGATATCCAAACAGTCACAGCTGAAATAATCAAGCAGTTGCTACATTGATGCATTCTGTGCATGCTGCTGCTTTGTGAAAACGACGTGTGGTGTCATGGAGGGGCTTAACCATGAGGAATGTGGAAAAGCTGTAGTGTTAAGTGATGGCCGTAGGTGATGTATGGTATGGAGTTTAGCATTTCCTGTGCATGGCACAGAGGAGTAGCAGTTCATGGTTGAGTGACAGCATACAGCACTCTCATGTTTGCTTAACTCAACTCGATTGTGGCTGTAAATCCAGCGAGACTCCCCACGAAAGCTGCATTGCGTCCATTACAGTCAGCGGAAGAAAAGGGGGTCTATCTAATGTAAAACCGTCCCTGCAGAGCTCTTCACGTTGAAGCTGGCCTTGTTTGATCAATTACGGGTAAGCGCACGTACAGTATTCCTAACTGGAAAACCAAAAAGCTAGAAGGCACATTAATGTCTTATGGGACAGCAATATATGCCACATCAATGGCAACCCCAGTTATACCTCAGAGGCACAGATAAAACTCCTCATAAAATCAAGTGACTGTTTAATGAGAGTTGTACAGCAAGCTGTCTGCTGTAAAACCAGGGTGTTTTACAACTTTTTTGATTTTATTCATACCACAGCAACACATCCCAAAGATATCAATATCTTCCCTTCATTTATTTCCCTTGTTTTCCCCCTTCCACGGAGAAAAGTCATAAACCCAGGTTCATCAGCGCAACAATCATCTCACTCGCATCGCAGTTAAGTCTTCCAGCCCAGCACGAGACTTGTTTGCTCATCACTGAACGTCTAGACCATTCTGAGCCAGCTACAACTTTAATGCTAATCACTAGTGTGTGCACTGTCCTGCCCCCCCCCCCGAGCTCCAGTTCGAGTGACAGCCCATATAAACAGCATGACTCATCGGCATACTATAATGGGAGCATCAAAGCGAGACACTTGCCCTGCTACAGGGCCCACTCTGATGCAGACACTATATATATAGAGAGAGATGCCTCTGCTGCACCTGTGTCACCCCACTCTAGTGGAGGGAGCTGCTTTTCACCTTTTCCAGAAGGTGCCTGTCTCATTCCCACCTCTGACGCCTCGTCCCTGGGCCGAGATCCTCCAGAGAATGAGTAAAAAAAAAAAAAAGTCTGGCTGAGTCGTGACAGTCCAAAGTGTTAATTAATAGAATCCCTCAGGTATCTGGGAGTTGACAGACTCGACAATCAGCGAGGAAGGATGGGGGAGAGCAGGGCGGAGGGAGACTCATCCCTCCTCATTCCCATAGACATCCTACTTTCTCCCCACAATTCATTGTTTGTCATTTCCCGGCACAGGAACACATAGAAGCTCATCCATTCCCAGTTGTCACCTCACATACCCCTTAATGCCAACGCGGCCCACTCATCCACCATTTCATGATGTGTCGCCCTGACGGCACCACAGCAGGGGGCGCTGTGATGAATGCAGGGTGGCGCTTTGAATATCATCTATAAACGCGCGGTAACTAAAGACATCAGTCTTCTTGTTTGTTCGTTCCCTTCGACAGGTAAGAATGAAACCACTGAAGGGCAGTGCCAGAGATCCCAGCGCCGGCCAAACGATCTAAGATGATGGTGTGGGATATTGTGTCGAAGGCGGCCCTGAGGTCTAGGAGTATGAGGATGGTGAATAGGCCAGAATCCGCTGGTAAGAGAAGGTCATTTGTTATTTGAGTGAGAGCTGTTTCTGTGTTATGATAGGGACGGAAACCAGACTGGAAAGGCTCAAAGAGGTTGTTTCTTGATAGATGGTCATGAAGTTGGCAGGCAACTGTACGTTCGAGAACTTTTGAGATGAATGGGAGGTTTGAATTTAGGACGATAGTTATTGAATTCATTCGGGTCTAGGCCAGGCTTCTTTAGTATCGATATTACTGAAGCAGTTTTGAGTAGGGATGGAACAATGCCATTTGACAGAGAGGAGTGAACAATTTGTGTGATGAGTGAGGAGAGTGTGGGGAGACAAGCCTTGACCAGTGCAGTAGGAAGTTGATCAAGTTGACAAGTGGTAGACCTGGAGGACATGATCAGTTGAGATATCTGTTGATCCGAGGGAAGATGGAAAGCAGACAGGGTACTGGTGGGCCGGACAGTAGCATTAAGCCAAGGAGTGAGTGACTGAGAAGACAAGGAGGGGGTAAGATGGTGATGTATGGAGTCAATTTTGTGATTGACGAAGTCCAAGAACTGCTGACACTGAAGGGCTGACATGAAGTGGGTGACAGATTCTTTGGGCATGAGTAGTTTATTTACTGTGGAGAATAGAATCCTGGTATTGTTTCTGTCCCGGTGGATGATGTTGGACTAAAAGGCAGATTTGGCAGTGTTTAGAGCAGTCTTGTAGGAGGTGATGTGATCCGAGTACATTTGAGAGTGAATAGTGAGTCCAGTTTTTCTTGCAAGGCGCTCAAGGCGGCGACCATGAGTAACAGAGAAGAGGCGTGGATGAGGAATTGACGTAGAAATTAAACTGTTAAGTTCTGTGATGTTGATTTTCTTGATATTACGGAAGGACATGATACGGTCTTGGCGGGGTTTGCAGACAGGAAGGTTGACATCAAAAGTTATGAATTTGTGATCTGACAGTGGAAGTTCTGTACTGGAAATATTGAATGGGACAACACCAGAACAGCAGATCAGGTCTAAAATATGGCCCTTATTGTGTGTTGGAAATGTAACATACTGAGTGAGGTCAAAACTGTCCAGGGTGGAAATAAAGTCGGTGGAAAAAGTGTCCTTGAAAAAAGTCGTTAGGCTGCTGCCAGGTTTCAGTAAGACAGACAATGTCCAAGTTAGAGTCTGTAATAAAATCAGAGAGGAACGTTGCTTTATTCGTGAGAGACCTGATATTGAAGAGAGAGAGTTTGAGAGTGACGTTGGAAACTTTCTGAGTCCGTGACACAGGGATTAACACAGAGTGGTCAACCAACCTCGTAACTTGGTTTTGCTCATGTGATCTCAGTGACCAAAAGGAGTAAATATCACCATTTAACCACCATTTAAATATAGCAACAAGCTAGCAGCTGTTGTCATCCACGGAATGAGGAGTGATTGATTGATGATTTGTTATCAGGGTGGGAGAGAGAGAAAGGGAGGAAGCGGGTGGACAGGTGTGCATGGTTAACAGTCAATCACGCGCATACCGACAGCGTGCTGTAATTTGGCAGTGAGCATGCAGCATCCCAACTTGCTCAGGTGAAGACTGTCTCGCCCAAAGAAGGAGAGACGCCCCCAGAACGTGTCAAATTTTGTGGATATAGTGGATGTTATGTGCTGCGCAAACAGATTGGAGCCAGGTATGGAGATAGAGAAGCCTGCTAATACGAACATCGCAATGGCCCAGTGTAGGGAGAGGACCAGAGATAAAAGCAGACTTTCCGGAGTTGTTAAGAAGATTAAAAAGTTGAATGAAATTAACTTTTGTCAGCTCCGATGGCATGTGGGTGGTGTCGTTTGAGCCGCAGTGGATGATTAATTTCGCAATTGTTGAGGGCGCTGACTCAAGGATACGAGGAATTATTTCCAGGATGTCGGCGGCGGTGGCACCGGGGAAGCAATGAGTGACAACGTATGTGTCGATCGATGGAGTCGCCGACAATCAGGGCAGTGGGAGGAAAGAGAGGAGTGGGTGCCTGGTTCACCGAAGTGTGAGAGGGGATAGCAGCAGTGGAGGAGGAGGATGTGTGATCTTGTTTTGGAGACAGAGGATCTTGTTTTGGGAAGAGGATTTCCCCGGCTGTCTGGTCTCCTTCGAACTGACTGGTGGAGAAACCGCTACCGCCGCTGCTGGGATGGAGTCCGGTTCCTTGAGAGGGGAAGGAGGAGCACCAGCCGCTGGAACAAAATCGGCTGAGAGGACGTCCGCAGGTTGAACGGGGACATCAGGTGGTAGCGAGGAAAAGCGGTTGGTGAGGTTGAGGGTCGGAGGCGAGGTGTGTTCCTCATAAAGTTGCATGATGGGGGTTAATTAAAAGCATGTTTATTACCATTCATGGATCAAGGTGAGATCTACAGTTACATTACACAGCAATTACACAGCCGCATATTGCGCATCTTTATTACAATGCAAATTAAAATATGTATGTATTTTTTCAACACTATCTTTTAAAAGTGGTTGCCAGGCTAGAGTTTTTGGTTGCAGACACTGAAAATAAGAGTTATATTTTGATGAATTAAGATAATCTTTTGTTGTATGTCAATAACATTTTTTGACATTAATAGTATTATTAACAAAATTAGCAAAACTCTAAGACGCACCGCCCGAAATACTGCCCGTAAATAGGCAATCGAACCGGGCCAGACTGTCGGCACTTATACCCCCAAGGCTGTCTGAAAAGCCCTCGGAGCTCACTCAAACACCGGGCAGCCCACACACAATTACGCACCGAGAACCCAGACCACTGCTCCGTCCGGAGAATCGTAAACCCTCCAGTGTGACGTCTCCCCTGATCCTTGATTGTTGTCACCTGTTGCCCATTACCTTCATGCGTTAAATAGTCTGTGTTTCCTCGTCCTGCGTCCGAGTATACAATTTGATCTATACCACGACTCCATGCTATCGCCCACAGTCCACCCCTTGAATCCTCTGAGTTTGTATTTCTTTGTTTTCTCGCTTTCCTCGTCAAGGGTGATTTCTTTGTTGTAAATTCTGGTTAGATTTAGATAAGCCTGTTATTTTTGTTTATAGCCTCGTGCTGATCTCCGTTGGAGTGTTTTTGATTTGCTCCTTTTTCCCTCCGTAGGAGTGATTTTTCCTTTTGTAAAGTTTATAGTTTATTCCCGCTTAGCGCAGCGTAGTTCACAGCCTTTTTCTTTGCCTCCTTTAGGATTGATTTTTTTGATTACCTTTTCCCCGTTAGGGTTTTTGTGTTTATTAGTGCTTCCACTATTCTCAGTTCTCAGCTCCAGTCGTTGGAAGTGCTGAAATAAAGATCCCCCTGAACCGTTCTAACTCTGCGCCTGAGTCCTCTTTCTGTCCCAGCCTGAAAAGTTTCACCGTTAGAGATGCGTATGCAGTGTTGTATAACAACAGTTAATGCAACAAACATTTAAATATATGTATATATATATAACTCTATATATTGGTTGTGCATATTTTCATTCAAAGGCCAAGAAGTTGTTGCCAATTTTTACAAATGGTTGCCGTTGGAAACCTGGCAAACTCTTACTGTGGAGCCCTGACACACAACACCATTCATGCTATAACTTAAACTCCAATCATCCAAGTGGTTTTGTTCCATGGATCCCTATTTACCCCTCCAACCAATTCCCCGAAAGCATTTAAAATCAATTAAGCCGAGTAATAGAGTTGTTTTGTTGGTCTGTTTAACTTTTCCTTCCTAAAGGTCAGCGATGCCCTGGAGACCGTA
Organism: Chelidonichthys spinosus; assembly: GCA_029853015.1. Classification (NCBI taxonomy): domain Eukaryota; kingdom Metazoa; phylum Chordata; class Actinopteri; order Perciformes; family Triglidae; genus Chelidonichthys; species Chelidonichthys spinosus. The sequence goes on along the minus strand of CM056842.1, from coordinate 1,232,604 downwards.
GACGATGTGTCTACACTGTGCAGCCAACTTCTTGTCTGACCAGCCATTAAAAACTGACCAATAGTCACACAGTACTGTCTTTTCTGCACACACCAGTGGAGTGCATTCAGAGGTGCGAAGGTCCATGTGATAGTGCTTTAGGCCTTCGGGCTGCAGCGTGGTCTTGCAGAACAATGATTTAGCTGGTGGATCAAAAGTCCACAAGCACAGAGCTGCATGGGAAGGATGTAAAGAGGGTGATTGCCAAAAGAGCAAAGCAGGAACAGAGAGCGAGAGCCCATCATAACGCACAGCGGCCACCATTCTGTTCCTCATCGGGCTTGTAGTTTAGGAGACAGCAGGATGTAAAGCAGATATTGGGTGGTGAATTCAAGAGTCTTTATATTGGAGATTCAGATTACACAGTCGCCACAAAGACGCTTTCGGAAAAAGTCATCTGTGTGCTCGTCTTAGCTGTGAGGAGCCTGTAGTGGCACGGTGATGCCTTACATTTAACAATCCTGCACTTTCAACTAAAGCTGCCATGTATTGTGGGGCATTTTGTAGTAATGATTGTTTGCGTCCCTGTCAATGAACTTGCATAGAAACACAAATAACATAAGGAAAACAAAGCTGGACTTATGGATTTTTTCCTAAGAAAATTATTTTAATAAAAGGTTGTAATGCTTTTTATATCATAATCTAGCTTCTGCCTCTCAGCAAAAAGATCTCAAAATATATTATATGTATTTATTTCAGTAGTTGAATAAGCATAAGATTGACTTCCCGAGACCCATGCAGCTAGCAAGCAGAATATCAAGCAGTGCTCCAATTTCTTTAATCTACAACATGACATGATACAGTATTTGGATATTACATATTTTAAGAATTCATTTTCATCCACTTTCATTCTTCACAAATATATTTAAATAAGAAACCAGATCTGAGTGCAGCAAAAGCCTTCAGTCTGCTCCTTTCTGTTCTGTTCCCAATCAGACGAGTCATGATGAACTCTCGTGCTGAATTGATTACAGCAGCTGTTTGATTGCTGGCCATCCATCTGCTCCGCCCTCTAAATTGTAACCCTTCCAAGAAACAACGGCTGCCTACTCTCACATCCCCATCTCCCTTCTGTGCCACTACCATCAACATTCTTATTCAATTCCCCTGGAGCACATGAAATCAAATTTGCACACAGTTCTGAGCTTTGGCCCCCGTTGATTTTTTAGTGTGGGACAAATTATGTCTGCTTTTCGGAGAATAATGTGAACCAAATTACTTTTTGTATAGCGTGGTTGCTAAAAAATAACCTGACTGAAAACACACACTTTTCTTCTTCTGGATCAAAATAGTTACTTGTTTGGAACTCATTTGCTGTCTTCTGTTTGCCGTTAACACCTGAAATGTGCTATTTTCCAGCTGTTATACAGTATGTGTCTGGGTGAAGGCTCACTGTGTACAAAGAGATAACAAGGCGGGTGGTTTAAGTATTTAAAGGCAGAGCGGAGGTGTTTATATATATATATATATATATATATATATATATATATACAAACAGTATATACGCTGATCATTGCAATGATCCTGATGATACAGTGCCCATTTATTGAAACTTTTTTTTTTTTTATCTTTTCATGTAGTCAGGTTTCTTAATGGTCTTCTCATTAAGGTCTCAGGCAAATCTTTCAACAACAGGGAAAAAAAGAAAAGTGACATCCTGTGAACTTCCTGCTTGGTGATAGCTTCAATTTGTGTTGCACTGTCATTGGTGTAATATTCATAATGTGCAGTAATGGTCTAAGCCTCTGCTGCCTGCATCACATATCACACGTTGGCTTTGAGAGATGAGAGATGAAAAGACGTTATCATGTCATATTGAAGCGAAATGTGTTTGATTGTAATAAAGAACTATTCAGGCGTTGGTCTCTCAAGATTTTAGTTGGTCCCTCTCGTTGGATTACTGCGGTCTTTGTGCTCTGAGCCAGCTGATCATGTATTTTGAATTTGAATTTATTTATTCAGGATAGCCCCTTGAGATGAATCATCTCATTTTCGAGGGGGTCCTTCCACAAAAAGATACAATAATACAATGTCAGGTAAAGAAATAAAGAAAAGCAAATACATTGAAACACAATACTGGACTTACGTACATACACACACACACACACACACACACACACACACACACACACACACACACACACGCAAGACAAAGCTCTCCTAACCCCAGCTAATCCACAAACGGACAGATATCGGAATAATAGTCAACTTGTGATATCTTAGCTTACAAATGGGAAAAATACAGAAAGAAATAAAATAATAATAATATTATAATAGTAAAAATTAAGTAAATAAATAATCGGATCAGATAAGAGAATTACACACACCAAGAAAGAAAAAAATGTGCAGTTTGCACGAGAGAAAGGAAAGATAAGTAATAGGAAATAATAATAATAAATAGTAAACATCATCAGAAACAAGAACAGGGAGTTTGCAAATTAATTAGAAGTGATGCTTTGAAGCTGGATAGAGAAGTGGAAGCCCTAAGCTGGCATGGGAGACTGTTCCAGTCAGACGGAGCTTTAAACTGAAATGAACGACGACCAGATTCTTTAAATATTTTGGGAATACGGAAAAAGAGGTGATCTGTATGTCTTGTGTACTATAAGGAATCATAAATTGTTTTAAATATAAAGGAAAATTAAAGTGAATGCATTTAAAAATAAATAATAACCAATGAAGAACTCTTCTGGCTTTTGGGGTTAACCAGTTCAAAGATTCATAAAGAGTGCAATGATGAGTTCTGTAGGGACATCTCAGGACGACTCTACAGAGGCTGTTATACAGCACAGTGAGAGGACGGAGATTAGATTCTGTAGTGTTCTGATAAATGATGTCTGCATAATCAAGAATAGGAAATAATAATTGTGATACGATTCTTTTACGAACCTGTACTGTAAAACAATCAATGGACCGATACAGTAATTTCAGACGACAATACATTTTCTTTGTAATTAAATCAATGTGTGGTTTAAAGGATAACTGAGAATCAAGCAGGAGGCCCAAGTATTTAAATTGATCTACCTTTTCTAGTGGGGCTCCGTCAAGAAAAAATAAGGACCAGTCTTTGGATAATAAATCAGATCTGGTACTGAAAAGCATACTATGTGATTTTAATAAATAAATAAATTCAAATTCAGTGGTGCGGCACGGTGCTCATCCCTGGCACAGTGGAAGTCATCCACGAGAGAAAAGGAAGGTCTGTGCTGGAAAGAACAACAAAAAAACAACAACTGTTAGCTATTTTGTCTCCAACATCAGTTTCAAAATGCATTTCCTCGCTAGCTTCTGGGCTGCATGTTTCCATATAATGTGAGGCAGTCAGAGCTTAAAGGAATACTTAGATATATATAGAATAGAAATCAAATTTGTTTTCTTACCAAGAAAAGACCGATAGCAATTTCAAAACGTATACGGTAAATATAAAGCTACCGTAACAGTAAAACAACTGTCAGACTTCTTTGATGGCGCAAATATATTTCAAATGGTTTTTAGCAAACCAAATGTTTTTTGTGAAAGCAAAATATTTCAACGCTACGTCACAGTCACATGATATTACAGCAAGTTTTGTTGTCTAAAGCTAACCGCCAACGCTTCACAAACGTTAACAATACTGTCAAAATGTGATTAGTAGATGATGAGAGGATCAGTGCTAAGGTGGCTTTAAGGTTGATTTTTGGTTTATTGGGTATTATTTTCATGGTTTTGGCCATCATTCAAATTTTGGGAACACGGCAGCGTCACTAAATACATACTGTAATTAGTATTAATGCACACACAGTTTTCAAGTATTTATGACAAATTTCAGGTATGCTCGTCTGGCTTGCACATTATTTTGGTGAATATAGTTTGATCTTCATCAAGGAAAATGTTGACTAAGACTACAGAAATGAGACCCAAGTGCATAATTATCTCTTAAAGCCTCATTTTAAGAGTTATTTTTGTAAAGCCTCAGGGATCAGCCATCATCCCCACTACACTTAACATTAAGGAGAAGAAATTATCATTCCTACTATGGTGTAAATTCGCCAAAAGGAAGGCACTATCGTCCTGATAGTTCCTGGCTGTGTCCAAGTCGGTGGTTAATATTGTCAGTACAGAAGGCTACAATACAGGATGTGTCTCAATGAGAGTGGAGCTTGTGTCATATGTAGCTCCACGCAACAGTAACAGTCAGCCAAAGTCCACTCGCTTGCACACTCCCTGCAGCAAGAACTCCCTAAGAGAGAGAAAATTGGGAGGAGAGCTATGACTGAACTGCATTGCAGCAGCTCCACCTCAAAGAGCCCAATCCAAAGTCAATTACCACACATCTGCACCCCCGCCGACATCCCTGGAAATCTCAGGATACTCTGGGAAATAAAAAAAAGAACTTTATCTTTAGCTGCTGAAGTAGTAGAACACCTAAGGCTTTGAGTCTGTTGAGCAGTGGGACTGAGACTGCAAATGAGGTCTGTCACATCAGCATTTGCAGCTTTTCATAGCTCTAAAATGTCACAAATCCTGGGAGAACAGAGAAAAACGCAAGTCTTATTTGAAAGGGAAATGTGGTTTAAGGAAAGAAACGGTGGCCCAGCAGGACAGTGCAGAATCCTGACATTTTCTCATCGGGTTTGATTAGCAAAAAGTTTGACATTGACTTGTTTTAGACCAATTCCTTGCCTTTTCTACAGGCTACAATCTGGGACACACATGAAGATGCCATGTTGCTGGACTAAACCATCCATCCATCCATCCATCCATCCATTGTCTACCGCTTATCCTGTATTCAGGGTGCTGGACTAAACCTTTCCCACCAAACACAATGATGGAGTCCCTTTAACCTGATAGAAAGCAGCTCATTAGGTTTGTCTTTCAGGTGGTGTCTGTAATACAGTCAACAAGTGTTAGGCCCCCGGGGGTGGGGGGACTTCACGATGCTAGCCAGGGCTCTATTTAACAACCATCTCTCTTTCTGCCCCATTGATTTACATTGTAATTCATTTTATTGTACAATTCATCACCTTTTAAACATGAAAAATGGTGGAAAGCACATGCTGATTAAACCCTGTTGAAAGGTTTTCTGCGAGGGCCTCATAAATCATGCAAATGGAAGTTAGCACTGCGTGTACGTATCTATGCATCTTTTGTTATGGGTTTTTTTGCCATACATTTTTGTTAATCCTGAGCAGCAAGCCAACGGAGGCTTGGCATCTTGAGAAAGCAGGTGCTGTGAATGAATTTGAAAGTTTTGTTTTTGTCTGTGTCAGAATGAGAGGAGAACAGGAATACCATGCGGAGAAGGACCGCCAATTACAGGATTCGCACCTCTTTCTTTTATTATTTGTGCACATTTACGATTGTTTATCTTTGTTAAAGACCAGCGATGTGCCAATATTTTTGTCATGTTGTAAACAAGTAATAATGAAAAGACTAAAAACCAGCAATTAATTGATACTGCTAGCATGTATATGCATGCAGTTATGTCACTGCTGTTGGCTCCTCCAGACGTCTCCTTGAGGTGCCTTTTAAAGGATTGGGAGATCTTGCTAGATGGTGGAGGAGAAATGGCTTAAAAATAAAGGTTTGGCATATTGAAGAGCACCTCACTTTTTCATTCTCTCGTGAGGGCAGACTGGATATTTTACAAGACAAGACATACTCATAAACAAATAGTTGATTATTCTATGCATCGCGATTCTCTTTAGAATGATTACATCTTGATGTAGATAAGTTAATAATCTGAAATTGAAACTGCAATGAGTTGGCCCGCTGCAACATTCAGTACGCCTGCTGCAGAGCACTACAGAAAGATGCTGCTGTTTCTCTGCTGTACACACATGAGCATCAAACACACATGTGCCAGTCGAATGTTTCATCATTCATGGCTAAAATAAACACTACTGCTTTGTACATGTTGTGGAAGTCCTAGATACACAAGGACACTAAACGGCGTCCTGTCTGAATTTATACCTTTAACCAGAGGTAGATCGGTGAATCTCATAAAACTGCATTCAATCAATCAATCAAAAAACAACATTGTGATTTAATTGCAATATAATAAAGATAAAGAGTATGATGAAGTATGGTTCGTAAACAAATCAGAAGTCATGGTTTCTTCAATTTGTCTGTGAAGATGATACACAAATAACAAATAAATAACTAAAACTGCTTGTTTTGGCGTTCGGCTCGCTCAGAGCTAAGCTAGGCTAACACCCTAGCGGCTACTTAAAACAATGTCTCAGGTCTGGATGGTGCAAGTCTGGATGTCTCAGGTCTGGATGTCTCAGGTCTGCATGTCTCAGGTCTGGATGTCTCAGGTCTGGATGGTGCAAGTCTGGGTGTCTCAGGTCTGGATGTCTCAGGTCTCCATGTCTCAGGTCTGGACGTCTCAGGTCTGGATGTCTCAGGTCTGCATGTCTCAGGTCTGCATATCTCAGGTCGGGATGTCTCAGGTCTGCATGTCTCAGGTCTGGATGTCTCAGGTCTGGATGGTGCAGGTCTGCATGTCTCAGGTCTGCATGTCTCAGGTCTGCATATCTCAGGTCTGGATGTCTCAGGTCTGGATGGCTCAGGTCTGCATGTCTCAGGTCTGGATGTCTCAGGTCTGGATGGTGCAGGTCTGGATGTCTCAGGTCTGGATGGTGCAGGTCTGCATGTCTCAGGTCTGCATGGCTCAGGTCTGGATGTCTCAGGTCTGCATGTCTCAGGTCTGGATGTCTCAGGTCTGGATGGTGCAGGTCTGCATGTCTCAGGTCTGGATGTCTCAGGTCTGGATTTCTCAGGTCTGCATCTCTCAGGTCTGGATGGCCGTTCCATTAATTTCGTGAACCAGTTATTGTATCTGCCCATTATTCGTCTACTTTCACATTTTTACACATTACTACATAAATTTCTGGTGGACCTGAATCGGTGATCCTCACCTGTGCCCTGTTGTACGGTACCGTTTCCTGAGTTCGCTGCTGTATGTGCTTTTTAGTGCTTTCTTTTTGTCGTTTGAAGATCCGTGTTGGATACATGGATACTGGAGGGCGGAGTATGCGCTGTTTGCCCAGTGGCTGTCAGGTTTGATAAATACGACACAAAATGCGGAATCACAGCGTGCGCTGTTTGGGAACTTGCAGTAACAAACGCAGCACAAACTGGGCCATTCTTCTAAATCTACCCCAATGGTCCATAATGTGTTGAAATGCAAGCTGCATTGTAGGGATGTAACGATACACTCAACTCACGATTCGATATGGTTCACAATTTTTTTGTTCACGATACGATTTTCTTGAAAAAAATGTTTTAACCAAAATGAGCTACTGACAAATTATGACAACATAAAATGATCTTTCATTTGTAGGAAAACAATCTTAGAGGTGCTTTCTTTACAGAAACTTACAGAAACTGTAACATAGTTTTTGTCCTGTTATAAAAAGTGCAACTTAAATGGTCATGGTGTAACTGGTGTAATTCAATATCTTAAATAAGAAAAGAATATACAATCTTGACCAAAAAAAGAGTTCCTTTCTTTACAGAAACACTGTTAACACTGTGTCTTATAAAAAAAGTGCAACTGAAGTAGTTATTCACTTAAATAACAAAGAATAACTGGATTTTTAAAAACAAATCTCACATCAAAATAATAACATCAAAACATGAAATCTCTTCAAATTAACTAAGACTGGCTTGTGTAGCTTGAAACTTTCAGGTTTCTCTTGAGGATAATCAACATGTCAACATTCTCAGGCCGAAGCTGAGATCTCTGTGAGGTTACAACATCCCCTGCGGTCGAAAAGACCCTTTCACTAGGGACAGAGGTGGCTGGTGTGGTGAGGTAAGCCTTTGCTAGAGGTGAAAGCAGTGGGTAAAACTTCTCCTTCCACCATTTGAGTGGGTAGCTTGTGAGGGAAATGGACATTTCACTTCTGTACCTGACAATTTCTGCCTCAATACCACACATGTGATTGGTCTGTGCTGCCCCTACACTTTCTGTGAAAGTCCCTTCTAGGAGATCTTCCAATGCAGTCTTCTTGAGAGGTGGTTGTTGAAGGTCTGCATCCACCATGTGTGCCTGGTCAGCAGACAGCTCTGCTGCATGTGTAGAGGCACCGGTGTCTGTTACACCCTCATTGTTACACCCCTCATATATATATATATATATATATATATATATATATATATATATATATAAATCACTAAAACAGATGTAGAGGCACCGGTGTCTGTTACACCCTGATTAGTTTCCTCCACAGGGGAATTGGTCTGTAAACAGCAAGACAATATTTATTCATATGGACAATTATTAATAATATATATATATATATATATATTTACGACGGAGTATAATATATATATATATATATATATATATATATATATATATATTTACGACGGAGTATTAGGGCCAGACTAAAAGATTTTTTTTTTTTTTTTTAAATTACGAGAATAAAGTCATAATATTACGAGAATAAAGTCGTAATATTAGGTCTACGAGAATAAAGTCGTAACATTACGAGAAAAAAGTTGTAATATTACGAGAAAAAAAGTCATAATATAACGAGAATAAAGTTGTAATATTACGAGAATAAAAGTCATAATATGACGAGAATAAAAGTCATAATATTACCAGAATAAAGTCAAAGCCGTTATCAAGATCTGACGTGACCAGCTCAACCAAACAGCAGCCTCAGTTGCAGTTGACCACTACCAGACAGCTCCTCTTCCACAAAAGAAGCAATTTATTCCAAGTCTGTGTGGTTCTTTCTTCCAAACAGTCGTTTGCACAATCGCTTCAAAGTCCTCATACTGATGATAATCTGATGCTGATGTGCCAGAAAACTAAGTATTTCCTTATTACGACTTTATTCTCGTAATGTTATGACTTTTATTCTCGTAATGTTCCGACTTTATTCTCGTAATATTACGACTTTTTTCTCGTAATGTTACGACTTTATTCTCGTAGACCTAATATTATGACTTTTTTCTCGTAATATTATGACTTTTTTCTCGTAATGTTACGACTTTATTCTCGTAATTTAAATTTTTTTTCTCTTAGTCTGGCCCTAATACTCCGTCGTATATATTAGTGCTGTCAAACGATTAAAACATTTTATCGAGTTAATCACAATAACAGGTTGTGATTAATCACGATTAATCACAAGTTTAAAATACTAGTATTTCCTTGTATTTTTGGGGGTAGATAAAACAAATACATCATGTGTGGTGTTGGAATAAAGAAATGCATGACAAACTGGTTAGAGCAATCAAAGTTTTTATTTTATTATAAGATATCAACTTAGTTGTGATAATTTCTGAACTAGAATCTATTAATTTGCTGAGTAAGAAGTGTCACGGAGTGCTTGGCATTGCCCACAACATCCGTAATGAACTGCAGACTAGAAGGTGGCAGTCTTTTGAAGGTGAATTTGCCGTTCACAAATCGCGTCCACACACGTTTAAAATCGCTCCTGTGGACACGTACCTTGAAGGTGCGTGTCCACAGGGGCGATTTTAAACGCGTGTGGACGCGCCGCTTCCCAGTATTGCACGCTTGGTGGGCTGCCACTAGAGGATGATTGACAGGTGCTCTCCTTCAAACAACACATGTTTGCGAGCGTTCGCGCGGCGGCAAGTCGAGCCAGGCGCCTCTGATTAGCATAAAGTAGATTCAACTTCAACTTTAGGCAGATGAGGAGCGGCCAACTCGCACGTCGTCTCTCGACATTCGCCGCAACGCTACCAGAATGCATTGCACAGCTTTTCACATAGACAATGAATGGGACGCGGGGAAACACCGCTGCCTGTGGGCACGCACCTTCCCTCTGGATCAAGACTACAGGTGCCACCGACGGCCATAAATCATACAATTCAGGTTTTTTTTTTTAAATACCGAGCGTTAATCGCACATTAAAAAAATTAACGGCGTTAAGAGGATGTTGCGTTAACGCGTTATTAACGTTATTAACGCGTTAACTTTGACAGCCTTAATATATATACAAATATATATATAAAATAATATAAAGGCAAATAATTGTGCAGGAGAGGAAAACAATCCCAAAGGGCTTATATAAAATCCTCCCCTCCAAAACAAAATCACTAAAACAGATCAACCAATAAGGAAAAGAAGCAGAAAGGGGAAAGAGACAAGGAAAAAACACAGGAAAAACAAGACAACAAGGACAAAGATCAGTATGAAAAGAAGTATGAAACACAGACCTGGCCTTAACGCAAAAAAGCAACACTACTATTAGTAATTGAAAGTAAAATAAGTACCTGGTTGTGCATCTGCACAGCTTTCTCCTTCACCCTCTGGAACACATCCTGGCACTGATCTTCGGTAAGATGAAGTAGAGAGCGGAATCTGGGGTCTAACGCAATGCACTCCAGCAGATGGTTGTCCCCAGGCCCAGTGTATCTGTCTGATAAATTGTTGAAGATAGCTTTCTTCATCATGCTCACCGTGGTGGAGTCCTCCTCCACAGGCAACATGCTCTGCTCAATGCTCAGTGCTTCAAGGGCACAATTAGAGACACTGTTGGGTTTTGTTAATCACTTAGCACGGTGGTGACTGTCTTCAAAGGTTTGAGAAGTTTCATGATGTCCTCAGCATCACGGATGTCCAAGTTGTCCAGTGTGTCGATTTCACGGGCGTTACGACAGACTTCTGGGCTAAGCAGAGCAGCAGCCACAGCCAGTTGCAGGTCGAGATATCGTTCCAACATGTCCAGGCTGCTATTCCAGCGTGTGGACGTCCACAATTAGCTTGTGCTTGTCCGCCGGGCCGAGCAGTAGTTTTTTCTTCGCAGCCAACACAGCAGTGGCTGTCGGGCTCAGGTGGAAAAAGTTCACAACCTTCCGGATCCGACCCAGCAAGCATGCGACGCTCGGCACACTCAAACCAGCCTGAGTGGCTAAATTAAAAGTGTGGGCGAAACACTTGATGTGCGGTGCCAGCCCAGCTTCCCTCACTGCCACATCCATGTTTCTCACATTGTTGGTGACTACAGCGATACCTTGTTGTTGCCTTTTCAGCTGCCATTCCGCCACCGCCTCCTTTAGCACTTCAGCTATGTTAGCCCCAGTATGTGACTCCAAAAGAGGTCGCGTCTGAAGCACAAAGCCAGCCAACTCCCACCTGCATTGATCACATGAGCAGTTATAGTGATACAGCTTTGCGTGGCTCTAGATGTCCACCCGTCGGTTGTGATAGACACAGTATCAGTATCTTACCTCCTTCAGGTACCTTTTCCCTCAGGAGGTGGCGTAACGTTATTTTGCTTCTCACTGTGGTGGCGGCTAATATGCTGCTGCATGTTGCTCGTGTTGCTGGTATATGTTAGCAATCTCTTGCAATATTTACACACTGTTTTAGTTTTGTCTGTCCATTTCTCACCGGTTGTATTTGTGTATATGGGGAATCCAAAATGCTGCCACACAGGTGATTTAAAACCACTTGGTGCATCCTCTATTTCAAAGTTGTTGCCTACCGTTGCCATGTCTTCCCTCGTTCTGTGCCCCGTACCTACGTAGTGACGTAAGTTAGGTGACTTGATGTCGAACAAATGAATCACCAACCAGTGGCTTTTTTTAAGATAACGTAACCTATTTCTAAAAATAGCATTCACGATTCATTTTTTCTGTCAACCGGTGCGAATCGTCACGCATTTGTACCGATTTGTTTTATTTGTATGTTGCAAATGTTGCATCTCATTGCATCAATAATCAGTTCGAGGATCGAATCATTGACCTCTGAATCAGAACCTTAAATGTTGCATGTTTTTGAGAGCAGGGCAAGAGAGTATTGCGGTCACACCAACCATCTTCTACTCCCATTGATATAGCCTATTGTTGGGGTAGTAGCAGGAGCAGATTTGGTTATCAACAGCTAATTACTAATGTCAATATGATTATCAATATTAATAATTATATTTAATATATTATCATGATATAATCATGAATAAATGGGGAACCACCCTGGGATCAGGGAAAAGATAACCTAAAACTGTATTCAGTCTCAATATAAAGGTTTTATACTCACATGCCAAGGATCGTGATCATTGGCATAGAAGCATAAAAACAATCTAACAATTAAAAAGGCGTGAAATTCGAGCACTAGCCTTCACAACCTGCTGTTATCCAGTGACATATGCACAACAAGCACAAGAGGCCGCTAGTTATAATATAATAAGATTTATTAAAATCAGTAATAATGATCACAATCAATAACACTGCAATTAACAAATCCTTATTACCTAACTACCTAACACACAAAGCTAAGCTAAACAACATCTGTGCATCTGTGTAGAGAGAGAGAGAGCGAGAGAGAGAGAGATATGGCGGGCGCGACCACCAGATGGAGCTATCCCTCACAGCTTTCAGGGGCGGAGCCACTGACGCCAGATGGAGTAGCGAGAGAGGGAGAGAGAGAGAGGGAGAGATGGCCGGGTGCAGCCACCAGATGGAGCTATGTCCTTAGCGTCCGCCGGAAACAGCTGGCGTAGGACACATGTGGGGCGGCGTATGTGTGCGTGTGTGTGTTAGCGGGACACAAACAAAGAGAGGGGGAGAATGCGCGCGCAATATTCTGAGGCTCAGGAGGCGTGTTACTATCACACAGGGCTCGTGAATGAACTGGCGCCCATTCAGCGGGACTGGTCTCTTAACTGATAGTAGACGCTTACTGGGCTCGCAAATATGGCTGAGGTTTAGTCAAAAACACCGTTACAGAAATCTACCCAGCGGCGTGGGTACACAATCAGCATTCAAATACAACACGGAAAGCGACGGACTCGGCGGTCCGTGATCAAAACTTAAAACCCGTTAACAAGAATTACAAGCACATCCTACACTATCACTTATGTCTCTGCCCAGACTGATAGCCTCTTACCGGTGTCTTTGCGTAGGTTGCAAGTCCATCCTGGTGATGACGGCGTTCCTAACGCGGCGGTAGTTCGTGGGCCCCGGCGTCAGCGGGGGACGTGATGAGTCGGCTTAGTCCAGACGAGAGCGGAGCAGGTTTCTCGTTGATCAAACTCGAATAAAGAAAACAGTTCGTGTTTCTTTTTTCCGCGGGCAGCAATATAATCGCGGCTTGGCGATTTAGTCAGCTTACTTCAGACAGCGTCTGGTAGCTGGAATGCAGGAACCGGGTTTGTTCCTCTTCTGCAGGAGAACACAGAGATAATCGCGCGGTCGTGGTGATCTCTCAGGATCAGGAAAACGGGGAGAGGACTGTGGCCTAGGACAAGGGAAACGCTGCAGACGTTATCACTTGGTCTCCTGTGGCAGCGGTATGCTGCGGGTGGAGGAGACCACCTCCTGTTGGTGGAGAGAGCTGGAAGCCGAACAAGAGCGTTGTTCTTAAGATGGCGCTGGTTTATATAGTTCATGGCTGCTGCCGGGGACCCCCTGGGGTACCTGCGGTTGTCAGCCAATAGGGCACCAGTTGTGTGATGTTGCACTTCGCACCTAGGTGAGAAGTGAAACTAAAATGGCGGTGTAGTTTTTAATCCCCTTTGTCCCTTTGTTCTGATCGCATGTGTAGGCTTTTGTAGGCCACATTGTGTAGTCCTACTGGTGAGGTCCCAACACTATACATTATGAAATTATACAAAATGCACTGTCTGAGGAGGCCCCTATAGAAAGTCACTTGTGTGAGGATGATACAAGGTTGAGAGGGAACTCGCCTCGCCTCGCACTGTCAACAGCTGTCACCAGCGTAGAGCCCGGTAATGAAAGTAGTCTCGGGAATGACAAACATTTGCCATTTTGTTGAGGTCCCTTGGCCTGGAGGCCTCCACACAAAAGTCGAGGACGTCATCTCGATTTGGCCTAAAAGACTTGCAGCCTCACTGAGCTTTGACATTGAGAAGCAGAGGTCAGCTGCTCAGCTGGGAGCGTGTCTCAGAACTAAATCGTCATTGTTATATTGGTTCTATCCTAGATAAGGACATATGGTATACTTACGATGTATGAGGGGTTGCTGAATATATTGTTTAATGTAGGTGAGAGGTCTTAGATCAGTGGTGTGCCACCAGTGTCAATCAAGTTGGAGAATCACTCCACAAGACACACACGCACGCACCCACACACAGACACATGTAATGGTTAAAACAAAAGTGTTTAAAAGTGCTGTTAAAAAATGCTAAAAGGTTTTAAAACTTATGTGGTTTTGCTAAAAACAGTAAGAAAAAGAATGCTTTAATTCATGAAAGTACATGGTTAAAAACATAACATCATAAGCAATGATAAAGGTTTAAAAAAGTGGATTAAGGTGAAATTCATTGTGATCTGCTGATCGAGTGATCTGTTATCTGCTACTCTGGTCTTCTAGTCAAACAAGCAGAGTGATAAGCTAAAAGGGATATCTATGTTTAAAACGTAACTAATTCCTTATTCTATTTTAGAAAAGCTCTCTGATTAATGTTTCATATTGTTTCTAAAGTGTTTCTTCTTATAAGTTATTTCTTGAAAGCTAATCCTCAAATCACCTCTGGTGTTCGGGTTGCGATTGCTTGTGTCTGAGCTAAGACGGTAGAGGGGAAGACGGTGTTTTCACACGTCCATTACAACACTGGACGTGACTGAAGCAACATCGTGTCTGTGTTTTTCATTTATTATTCCCCTTTACAGGTAAGAAAAGTGAACACAATCAGTTGTAACGTGTTTGTATGTTTTCTGTGCCATGAAAGATAAAGTAGGAAGTAAAATAATGGAGTTTACAGTAACTTTGAGAGCCATTAAGTTTTGTTTACGTGAATGCTAAACTCTATGCTAAACTCACCGTAGTTTTCATGCTAGCTGCGTCGTGCGGCAGAGACGACATTGTTTCAGAGGTGTATTTGTGCCGTTTGTGTGCAATATTTGACATTTAATGAGAATATTTCATGATAAACGCGTTGCACTGTTATTATTTTATTTGTATGAGTAAAAGAGTGATGTTAATAGCTTCCATTTTGCAAGATATAAGTTTGGTTATGAATACTACACATGCGAGATGTGATACACTTTCATTTATATTTGAACGGAAGCAGATATAAAACAGAGTTTATATTACTATACAGTTTACTGTCCATTTGAAAGTACAGTTTGTCAATTCTGATTTACACCATAGTAAAGATATTTTATGTTTCTAGTACAATGCTTTATTTTTCTAATTGAGCAATATTTTGAGATAACAGTTGCTATAACAGTTGCTGGTTTAATAGCAATGTGATGTTGATAAAAATTGTGTATTTTTGTAAAAGTACATTACAACACTGGACGTGACTGAAGCAACATCGTGTCTGTGTTTTTCATTTATTATTCCCCTTTACAGGGGCGTAACACACACACACACACACTCTACTTGTAACCAGGCTACAGCAGTGTCATTTTGAAGTCTTAAGCTTCAGTCAAAACAGAAAACAGAGGCCGACGGTGCTTTCACGTAACCTTGTGTGATCGTTTTAGAAAAATCTTTCCCTATTGCTACGTTGTGCTGCTCATATCCAAAGGCAAATCATCAGCAGATTAATTTGAGAAAGTGGCAAACTATTCACTGTCGGTGGAGATCGGGGGCTTTTTAAATGTCACCTTCTCAATATTCTGGGGATGCAGAGGCTTTTAAATGGCACCGCATTAATGATCTGCGATTAAATGCTCGGGAAAAAAAGAGCTTGCTCCAGTTACAGTTTGTTCGGTTTTGCTGTTGTGTGGCCTTCAGTTTCCCTGAATGAAAAAGCAACGTACAAAGACGCAGGTTACATTGGCGCACGTTGGCCCACTGTGAAATTCACCCAAGATGATGTGTGCCATTTCCAGTGGACCCCTTTGCTGGAACAAAGACCTCTTTTGTGTCGTTTCCTCTCTTGATCCAACATCAGCGACCAAATTGAAATCCTCTCCTCTGAAGTGACCTGCAAATATCTGGGGACATGAGATAGGAGGCGCTCGCTGCCTTGAACAATGTCACAGAGTTGGGCTCCAATTCATGCTGAAAACGGATTAATTTCCCCACAAATTAACTGCTAATTCTCCTCTTATCTTTGCCCCAGACTCTCATTGAGTGAGTCGCCTTTCTCTCTCTACTCACGCTCGGTTTCCTCTCTGGCTCACGGCTCTGACTTTGTGCAACTGGGCTTGGGCATGAGCTGTGTCTGGCACCAACCTTTGGAAGGCTTTCCCTTTGAGTCTGATCTGCGGAGCTCAGAGACATGTCCCATATGTCCCTGCTCCCCTTTTTTCTGAGAGGCGTCGACAAGCTAATTTCCCCCCATAGTAGCTTAAGTATTTAATGACGGTGACCAATTCAATTACATGTGTGAAGTGCGTGCACACTCACAAACGGGTACAACATGCGTGAATGTCCAACTCGATACACAATGAAAAGACGCAATTTTCCACTTTGGTGACCTTTGCTCTCTAAAGATGACCACATTATTCTTTTTTTCCTGTGGCAGGGTGGCTTTTCTTCTGTGTGTCACTACAATCTACACTCGATGCTGTACCTCTGTTAAACAGCGGACCTTCAGGCTATCTGCAGCCTCCACCCTAAGAAGCCTACGCAACAAGGGGGAAATAGTGAATAGCTCGGCCTTGCAGCGTCACGCCATCAGATTAGCGGCACATAGCTCGTAGACGGGAATGTTCCAACGCATCTGCCATTTAGCGAACTTTAGAAAGGACACGGATTCATTCACACCACACCTCATCATTTATTCATGAAAAGCGGGCAATGATTTGAAAGCTTTCTTCCTTTTATTTAAAAAAAATGGTCTCATAGAGAATAATATATTTCTGGCTGGGCGATCGTGGGTTATCTACCTGACATCCCTAGCAGGTGGAATTAGAATGTGCTAAAAGAAACATATGTATTGTGCACGTCCCCCCCCCCAGCAAACTCTGAGGTTTCTACCCAGAAAACCTCACATGATGGTTATGAGTCCCACGGGTACAATGGTGTTTCCAAAAATACCATGACATGACTCAGGGGAAATGTCCTTTGAAGTCAGAAGTGACTCATGCCGAGATTGACAGTGGCATTTAACTTCACTCGGCTGACTCCTTACCCTTTCGTACTTTGATTAATAAGCCAAACTTATTATTCCCTCAAAGTCCCTTAATATTGAGATAATGTGTCACATCAGGGTTTTTTCTAAGGAGTCATTTTTCATAATCGTGATAACCCTCCTTGAAAGGGGTGGCTGGGTGCGCGGAGAGCGAGGGTCGACGAGGTAGCAGCCAGGGACAGCTGTAGCACTCTATAAATGAGTATGCTAATGCTGACTGACATTTCCTTGAACAGCAGAAGGGGAGAAAATACTTGCTCCGAATTATCCTAAACGTCGGTGTCAGAATAAGAGCCCACACCCATCTGGGAATATTTCAACAAATAGGTGAGGAGAAACAGGAAAACAATAACAAAAAACGATAGGCGTGTATAGGATGTAATGTGAGAAGTTTAAAAAATTATCTAATTTTTTAATTAACTTGCAATGTACATAAACTCTCCCACATACTTCAAATATATTTAAAAAAAAGCTGTTACGTGCTTGTGTCTTTCATCCAGGAGAAGTATTTAAATGCTGAAGGCCCCCACTTAACAGTTATGTCACAAGTCAATAAACTGATAAATAACCAGACTTTACTTTGAATCAGTGCTCGTCGTTCTGTTCACACAGACATCTGTAAGAACTGCATACCAATGAGGTGAGAATGTTGCAATGACAAGACCTTTATGTACTGTATGTGTGTAGTGTGTTTATAATTAAATATATACAAATAGTTTCAAATCCCCTCTCAATTGTTCTAAAAGAAAAACCCTCCATTACATTGAATTGACACAAAAATAAAAGTAGTAGCACCAAAACAATTGGATACATTTTAAGTCTTTAATTTCTGTCGAGGAAAACAGAAGACAGTCAACCTTTGGGAATTGTCATTTAGTTTTTGAACAGAAATGTTCTGCTCTTTATAAAATAGGTTGGTTTCACGTGACGTCACAGTGCTGCATCGCAAACGCGCTAAATCCAGATGGATGGCAGGAAGTGAAGTCTGCCCATAGAACTGCCGTGTGAAAAAGTCAAGATGGTTGCCCAAAGGTTGCGCCCATGAAGGTGAGAATTGTAAAAAGCTCACAGAACAACGCTGTAAAAAGTGGATTTTAAACCTACGTCTGAGGGTCGCTTTACTATCAATCGGGAACACTCGGGAATGCTTGCGTTCTCCGCTGCTTGGGCAGTCGCAGGCACCAGTTGCCTTCGTCCCTCTAAGTTCAGACTTCGGGATG
Source organism: Chelidonichthys spinosus (assembly GCA_029853015.1). NCBI lineage: Eukaryota > Metazoa > Chordata > Actinopteri > Perciformes > Triglidae > Chelidonichthys > Chelidonichthys spinosus. The sequence continues at coordinate 1,214,330 of CM056842.1, read as the reverse complement.
CCCGGTGCAGTGCGTGGGCCCGTCTCGGGCTCGCCTGCCTCTCCGTTCGGCGTGCTCCCCCCTCCTTCCCTCCTTCCCCAACCCTCGGGCCGGGGATGGGCACCCGTGGGCCCGCATGAGTCGGGCGCGGCTGCCAGTGGCCTACTCGTCTCCGTGCTGACCGCGTTACGCGGACGCAAGTCCGACGGTGCCGCTCTAGTGGGAGAAACGAGGGCAGCGTTGGGGTTCGGCGGGTCGCGTCGGCGGACCCACCTCCTCCGCCTCGGGGTACCCCATGCCTCAGTCCGTGAGCCTCCCCACACCGGGAGCCACGTCCCTCGCTCCAGAAAACTCACTCATCTTCATGAGGTACGGGTCACACCCAACATATTTACTAACTAATTGTATCGTATTCTAGAAACTGGCTCTAAATCCCTACAATACGGACTCTCTGGAACGGTTTCCTCCATAGACGTAGTCGGCATTTTTACTTCCGGACAGCCATTTGGAAATCGCACACCCTTAATGCGTCATCACAATCACGTGACTGAAACCAAGCTATTGAACGACAATCTTTGGATGAGTTTCTATGTCATCCATTAGAGCCTGAGGGGCAGCTTCATATGAGAGTCTGAAAGGTACTGTAGCCTACAACCTCCGACCGAACGAAGGATGTGAATGAACACCAGAGGCTTGGGCTCCGGGAGCTGTCCATGGGAAGTGGTGCTGAACTGCTGACTGGAAAGCAGCAGCTAAATGCTTTTCTGTCCACCCGTAGAAATTGGGGTGGTCTTTATTGTACACTCAGCAAGTTAGAGCAGCACTGATCAATATTTCTTTTATATTTATTGTGGTTGGGTTTAAAGGGGCCCTTATATGAAAAATCGACTTTTCCATGTTTTTCAACCTTAAAATGGGTCCCTGGGGTGTCAATAAGTCCCCACAGTATCAGAAAAGACCACCATCTCCCTGTTTCACTTTCTCAGTTTGAAAGAAATCCTCCCGATAAACAAACGGTTTGCAGAATTTCCACTAAATGACGTCAGCACCGAATTTTGCTGTGCCTTATATGGGTCATCTCGGCTCATTAGAATCGCTCCACCTGTGTGGTCCCGCCCACATAATCCCCATACCTTTTGGCTGTCAGTGTGATGTACATACAAACCAGTTAACCAAAATGCCAAAATCAACGGAAAGCGAGTTGGCACTCCAATTGCTGATATTTACTGGCATCGTCGGAGCATCTACGATGGAAATGTGCACACACGTGTCTGTAAATGCGTGTTTGTGTGTGCGACGCACTTCACCGACAGGAGCTTTACAACATGCGTCACTACAGCTCAGGATATACCTCTAACCTGGGGCTAAAGTTTGGATCAGTACCGACAGTCTGAGAGCCAACCACAGACACTGAAGCGGTAAGTTTCTAAATATTATGCAATATGCCGTGTTACAGTTTACCGTTGCTTTCTTAGCATTGGTGTGTTAGCATTGGCGTGTTGCGCTAAAGTTAGCATTGGCGTGTTGCGTTAAAAGCTTCCATTGTATTGATATTGAGGACCGTTAGCGATACGTAGTACTGCGGGGGCCCAAACCTGTAAAATAACGCTAGACATCAGTTTGCTTGGGAACGTTTTGTAGCTCGAATGCGGCAGATGAGCTATTGGTGCGTCACAACATCAGTTATAGTGAAATAGTAACGTGTTCCACATTTCAGATGTAGTTGTAAACTCTGACTGTCTGTCTGACTGTCTGTCTGCTTACAGAGCAGCAGCTCACATCAGCGTCCCACACACCTGTCTAGGAGGACTACAGGCTCCTTACCCAAGTAAAGGTCTGTAGCCTGACATGTAGCCTACTTGAGATCAGGTTTAACAGCAACTACTAGTAGTCGTGCAGATGTGTATTTCTATTATGTGATATCATGGGTTTCATTCCTCCATACAACTCTGTTACAGCTACTGTGTCCTGCAAGGACGTTGGTGTTGGCACAGCCATGGTTCCAGACCTTCTTCTTCTTCTGTTGGATTTGATTGGCAGCTGGCATCCAGTTTACAGGTGCATTGCCGCCACCTACCGGACTGGAGTGTGGTACATTCATGTGCAGTTAGGATAGGTGCCAAAAAAAATAAAAAAATAAATAGAAATATATATATATATATATATATATACATATTAATAGTAATAATATACATAAATAAATGTTTAAACCCTATCCATTAATCCTGTTTCTCTCAAGTACTTGCTCACATACCTGCTAATGCTTTCTGATCTTTGCAACATGTTCCCTACCGTGAAGTTCACTTTTTCCCTATGCATTGCTGCTTTTAGTTCTTTCCTCTCTCTCTCATAACCCTTGCATTCCATGAGAACGTGTTGCACAGATTCAGGATGATCACACATTCTGCATTCACCGGTAGGATGTTTGCCGATTTGGTGTAGCGTGCTGTTAAGCGCCGTGTGTCCTAATCTGAGGCGGGTAATGACCACCTCCTCCTTCCTGCTCTTGCCCACCATTCCTCCTTTCCCCACCTGTTTTTGTATATTGTAGAAGTGTCTTCCGGTCTCAATTGCATCCCAGTAATCCTGCCAAACTTTTCGCATTTGTGATTTAATGATTGTCTTTCCTTCTGCTTTCCCTAGTGGGATGTTGATGTTTACTGCTTGTGACCTGAGTGCTTGTTTTGCAAGTATGTCTGCATCCTCATTGCCGTCAACGCCTGCATGAGCTGGAACCCACAGAAATCTGACCGTTCTCCCCCTATTGTGAAAGCTGTATAACTTTTGGTGGATCTCCATGATCAGATCTTGCCTGCTTGACTTCATGGTCTTAATACTGTTGAGGGCTGCCCAGCTATCTGATGCTATGAGTGCTTTGGCCCTGCTGTTTCCCCCTAACCATCTCAGTGCAAGCGTGATAGCCAGGAGTTCAACTGTATATACTGATGCGTGGTCTGTTGCTCGCTCCTTAATTGCCACTTTATATTCCGGAATGTAGACCGCAGCTCCGGTACGCCCAGTTTCTGGCTCTTTTGATCCGTCTGTAAATATTGCTATTGTATTTGCATAATTCTGTTCGATATACTTTTGAACCACGACTCCAGTAACTCCTTGCTTTGACTTATTTTTGATCTTCTGTTGGATATTAAAGTCCACTGATGGCATCGGGAACAGCCAGGTAGGAATTTCTGGTAATGAAACATTAGGAGTATACTGCATGTTGCACAAGCCAACACTTTCTGCCTTAGCATTTCTAACCCAGCCTAAGCTCCAGAAGTTCGACTTATCATGCTCTGAGCAGTCCTCTAATATAGCCTTTGCTGGGTGAGATCTTTTATGGCCCTGCAGGTGAACCCAGTATGCCAACATGAGCTTTACCCTTCTTATTCTTAATGGCTCTTCCCCCATCTCAACCTGCAGAGCTGCAACTGGGGAGGTCTTAAATGCCCCACTACATAGCCTGCGTCCTTTAGCCTGCTCCACATCCAGCTTCTTAAGGTGACTTTGTGCTGCTGACATATACGCAACACTCCCATAGTCTAATCTGGTTCTCATCATGGTTTGATAATAGAGATTTCCTGGTTGCACCCCAATCACGACCTGACAGGCATCTCAAAAGGTTATTAACATTTTTACATTTCTCTTTTGTCCTCTCAATGTGTTCTCTCCAGGTGAGCTTTTCATCAAACAGGACACCCAAAAAACGAATGACTTTGACTTGCTCCACTGTTTTACCATATAACCTTATTTTGGTCTTTATGGCGTTTTGCGAAACATATCACTTGAGTTTTTGCAACAGATAGCTTAAATCCCCACCTATTTGCCCACTGTTCCACTGCATCAACCACTGTCTGCAACTTCTTCTGTAGATATTTTAGATTCCTCCCCCTTACCCATAATGCCCCATCATCTGCAAATAGTGATTTACTTATCCCACCTCCTCAAAGATGTCAATCATGCAGTTGAAGAGTATTGGACTGCACACACTTCCCTGTGGCGTTCCGTTTTCAACCATACATACTGGTGAATACTCATTCCCTACTCTGACCTCTATCGTCCTCCCAAACAGGAAGCCCAACACCCAGTTATATAGCTTCCCTCCCACTCCTAACTTATCCATTTTAATTAGCAGGCCCTCTTTCCACAGCATGTCATACGCTTTCTCTATGTCAAAGAACACAGCAACCACCATCTCTTTATTTGTCTGAGCTTTCCTAATTTCTGATTCTAGGCACAACACTGAATCCATTGTATTTCTCCCTTTGCGAAACCCACTCTGACACGAGGACATAAGGGGCCCTAGTTTCGTAGACCAGGCGCAGTCAGCTTTCAGCGCACCTGCGCCGCGCCGACGGGGTGTGTCCGCCTGGACTTTGCAAGTTTTGTGCACCGCGCAGGCTCGCGCAGGCACACCTCCCGTCTCGCCCACCGGCGCAAGTGGGAAAGAGGGAGGAGAAGAAGGCGTGAGTGGGAGACGAGGAGGAGACGAGGCGTGGACTGGGATTAATACAGCCGATTCAGATCTTCACCATTCAAATGAGCTCCTCTCCTTACCTTTAATGCGTTAGGGGAGGTTCATTTACATTTACACTACATTTAGGTCATTTAGCAGACGCTTTTGTCCAAAGCGACTTACAATAAGTACATTTGTCAAAAGAAGGAAACAAGGAAACCACAACGAATCATTGCCGATAAAGTAAGAGCTAAAAGTAGAACAAGTGTTAGGTCCTCATCTGAGTAAACTAGTAGTTCAAGAGCAACAGTGCTACGATCAGAGTGCTATAGGTAAGGTTTTTTTTTTTTTTTTGGGGGGGGGGGGGGGGGGTCATGCTAGTCGAGGTGAAGTCTGAACAGGTGAGTCTTGAGCCTTTTTCGAAAAATGGCAAATGACTCAGCTGTCCTGACATTAGTCGGGAGTTCGTTCCACCACTGAGGCGCCAGAACAGAGAAGAGTCTGGACTTTGCTGAGCGACATTTGTTTGATTTCAGCGATGGTGGTACCAGCCGGCCAGCTGAAGTAGAGGAGCGAAGTGCTCGCTTTGGGGCATGAGGTTTGACCAGTGTTTGAAGGTAGATGGGTGCCGTTCCATTGATGGCCCTGAAGGCCAGTGTCATCGTCTTAAATTGGATGCGTGCTGCTACAGGGAGCCAGTGGAGGTCACGGAGGAGGGGGGTCACATGGGAGAATTTGGGTAGATTGAAGATAAGACGTGCTGAAGCGTTCTGGATACGCTGAAATGGTTTAATCGCAGAGGCCGGGAGTCCGGCCAGGAGAGAGTTGCAGTAGTCAAGGCGGGAGATGACCAGTGCTTGGACCAAGAGTTGCGTTGCGTCCTTTGTGAGAAGGGTCCGAATCCTGCGGATGTTGTAGAGGGCAAATCTGCAGGATTGGGCCACAGCAGTGATGTTGGAGGTGCAGGATAGTTGGTCATCGAGGATTACACCCAGGTTCCTCGCAGTTGACGACGGCAATACTGTGATGCCCTCGACAGTGACCGACAGGTCCATGCGAGGGCAGTCTTTCCCTGGGATGAAGAGGAGTTCGGTTTTATTCAGGTTAAGCTTGAGGTGATGTGCAGTTGTCCAGAGAGAGATGTCAGCCAGACAGTCCGAGATGCGAGTTGCAATGTGGGTGTCAGAGGACGGGGAAAAGAGAGGAACAGCTGGGTGTCATCTGCGTAGCAATGGTAGGAGAATCCATGCGATGTGATAACAGAACCTAGTGATCTGGTGTATAGTGAGAACAGAAGCGGACCTAATACTGAGCCTTGAGGGACACCCGTGTCCAGAGAACAGGGTTTGGACATAGAGCCATTCCATGTGACCTGAAAGGTGTGATTTGCCAGGTATGATGTAAACCAGGCGAGAGCAGAGTCAGTTATGCCAAGTTCAGCCAGAGTGGAGAGGAGGATTTGGTGGTTGACTGTGTCAAACGCAGCAGATAGGTCGAGGAGAACGAGAACGGAGGAGTGGGACGAGGCTCTGGCGTCTCGCAGGGACTCGGTCTCTGTGAGGAGGGCCGTCTCAGTGGAGTGAGCAGTCCTGAATCCTGATTGATTAGGGTCTAGGAGGTTGTTCAGCGAGAGATAGGATGACAGTTGGTTGTAGGCGGCACGTTCCAAGGTTTTAGAGAAGAATGAAAGAAGAGATACAGGTCTGTAGCTTTGGATGTCAGTAGCGTCTAGGGTGGGTTTTTTAAGAAGAGGTTTCACAGTAGCTGTCTTAAAATCCGCTGGAATGACACCTGAGGTGAGGGAGGAGTTGATCAGGGTGGTGAGGAATGGCAAGATGTCGTGTGAGATGTCTTGGAGAAGAGAGGAGGGGATCGGGTCGAGGGAGCAGGTGGTGGCACGGTTAGATGTAACAAGTGCGTGAACATCTTCGGAGGCGAGGGGGGTAAAGCTGGTAAGACCATCCGAGTTGAGGGTTGGGGGAGATGTCTTCTGGGAGGGAATAGGCGTAAATGAGGAGCTGATGTCATTTACTTTCTTGGTAAAGTAAGTAGCAAAGTCATCGGCAGTAAGGAAGGAAGGGGGCGGAGGGGTAGGAGGGGTGAGGAGGGAGGAGAACACGGAGAAGAGTTTCCTGGGGTTGGAGGCGGAAGAGTTTATCTTTGCCAGGTAGAAGGCAGATTTAGCTGCCGAAACAGTTGAGGTGAAGTCAGAGAGGAGGCGGTGGTAATGAGCAAGGTCCTCGTGCTGGCCCGATTTCTTCCATTTTCTCTCTGACGCTCGCAACAATGATCTGTTGGTTCGCAGAGGTTCAGACAGCCAGGGAGGGGGGGGAGATGATCGCGCAGGTCGTGAGATAGGGAGACAGAGAGTGTCCAAAGAAGAGGAGAGTGAGGACATCAGGATGGAGGAGGCTTCCTCAGTAGGTATTAGGGAGAACTGTTCTGAGGATGGTAGCGAGGAGATAACAGTTGAAGAGAGAGCGGAGGGAGTGAGGGATTTCAGGTTGCGGCGGCTGGTGACCATTCGAGGCATAGAGGGAAGGGATGTGGTGGGCTCCATGGGGAGAGAGAAAGTCACAAAGTGGTGGTCGGACACGGTGAGGGGGGTAACAGAGAGTGCCGAGATGCCACAGGATCTTGTGAAGACAAGGTCAAGTTGGTTCCCGGCACGGTGAGTTGGTGGAGAGGGGGAGAGCGTAAGGTCAAATGCGGAAAAGAAGTCTATGAATTCAGATGAGTGCAGCTTTCCCGAGTGGATGTTGAAGTCACCGAGGACGACGAGTGGCGTGCCATCATCAGGGGAGCAGCCCAGGAGGGCATCCATGTCATCCAAAAAGTCACCGAGAGGACCAGGTGGGCGATAGATCACTAAGATGTTGAGTAGAAAGGAAGGGTGACAGAGACAGCGTGGAATTCAAGTGTAGATCGGGGTAGGTGGTCTAGAGGAAGGACCTGGTAGGACCATCTGGGTGAGATGAGGAGCCCAGTTCCTCCTCCTCGCCCTGTTCGTCTTAGGGAGTGTGAAAACGAGTAGGCAGTTGAAAGGGCGGCTGGAGTGGCAGTGTTTTCCGGGGTGATCCAGGTCTCTGTGAGGGCCAGGAAGTGGAGAGACTGCAGGGAGGCATAGGCTGAAATGGTGTCCGCCTTCTTGACTGCAGACTGGCAGTTCCATAGCCCCCCTAGTACTTCAAGGTCCTTACCGGTGGAGAATGGTGGGTAGCAGAGATTGGATAGGTTACAGCCTCGAGTGGAGGGTCTTCGGTAAAATCTTCTCCAGTGTGATGTCCTCACTGGGATAATACACATGGCTGCGAGGGGGGGTAAGATGTTATGCCTACCTCGGTGGACTTCCGCAGATAGACTCCCTGTGTCTTTGTTCAGCTGTCTTCGTTCAGATGGCCAGACGCTGCAGCTGACGCTGTAGTGGCAGCCTTTTAAGTGCTCAGTTTACCGTAAGTACTGTGTGTGACCCCTCCCTCTAATCAAGTCTATTCACTACACCTGAGATGGCTCAAACTTAGTTGATTACTCACTTAACATATGCAGTTTCACGACAATTTCAACAACAACAACAAGCTATCAGTGCAAGATCCGTCACTTGACAACCCGATGACAGAAGCAGCGCCGCTGCTCCCACCACACGCATCACGCGCTGTGCGCGCGTATCATAATAATAACTAGAGTTGAGCCGGATACTCGGCTGAAACGAGTATCCGGTACGGATAAGGCACTTTTGCCGAGTACGATTATTATACGAGTAATACGAGTCAATATCTGTGCTCGGATAAAATAAAAATCCTCATTGGCTAGCTGACTGTGTCTGCGTCCTGTGATATGCTACAGCCCCTCCCCTACACACTCGCAGATGTGTCCGCTCTGATCACTCACACACAGAACAGCTCTCTGTCTCTCCCTCAGTCACTCAGGTTCGCGGGTCGTTTTCCGTTAATGTTTAGGGTTTCTTTCTTCAGCTTCAGGTTTATTACTTAGGTTGGTACTTACTTATGAACTAGTAGAGTTCTGGTACTTCGTTCAGACGTGACTTTTCAGACGTGGTGCCGACTCGCGTTGCGTGGTGCCGACTCGCGTTGCGTCTCTGCCGGTCGTCGGAGTTTTTTTGTTGTTTTTTTTTAAACCGTCAACTGGCTCTAACTGTTTTTTGACTCCACGCACTGATGTCTGACACTTTCTTGCTGTATTGGATGAAGAAATAAAGCTAGTAGTGGTATAAATATCGCAAATTAAGCTAGTACACACACACACACACACACACTCTCTCTCTCTCTCTCCCTCCACCTCTCTCTCTGCCGTCGGGAGTTTTTTTTTTTTCTTTAACCGTCAACTGGCTCTAACGTTTTTTTTTTTTGTTTGTTTTTTTTTACTTCTTGCACTGAGTGTCTGACACTTTCTTGCTGTATTGGATAAAAAATAAAATAAAGCTAGTAGTGGTATAAATAATAATATTAAGCTACACACACGCCCCCCCCACCCCCACCCCCTCCCTCTCTCATGATCAGTGATACAGAATAATGAGTGACACAGAGAATACTTCAGCTGACACTGAACCACCAGTCAGAGTTTTCTTAACCTTGCAGGACAGTGAGGGTCGAATCAGTGACAATGAAAACAGTGGCAGTAGCACCCACCTTTCCCCCACTGAGACCAACATTGCATCTGGTGATGGAGGTCCTCCTCCACCAAAGACCAAGAGGACTTCTACAGTATGGGACTCTTTCACTGTTTCTGAAAATGATCCCTCCAAAGCCATCTGTAAGCTTTGCAAGTCCAAGCTAAGCAGAGGTAGAGATGCAAAACATTACAACACAACATCTCTACATAACCATCTGCTATATGTCCATCACATGAGAAAGCCCACTGTATCAGCCACCTCCTCCTCCTCCTCCTCCTCCTCTCCTCTTCCTTCTCGGGTCACTGGTGTTCAGCTGGGTGCTGCTACGGGCTCACATTCATCTTCCTCTTCACCAATACTCACTGCATTTGCAGCAAAGCAGCCATTCTCAGCAAACCATCCCCGGTCAAAACAAATTACAGACATGATTGGTAAAATGATCTGCACTGATCTTGAACCTTTCTCTGTGGTGGAGAGGAGAGGCTTCAAGACACTTGTTGGCTTTCTAGAGCCCAGGTATAAGATCCCATCGAGGCACTATTTCAGTCGAACTGTAGTGCCTGAGCTGTATGAGGCAATGAGAGGGGAGCTGGTCCAGTCACTTAAGGCAGCTGAAGGAGGTGTCATCAACCTCACTACAGATCTCTGGACCAGCAATCACAACGCACATGCATATCTCTGTCTTACTGGGAACTGGTGTGAACGTGTAGGGGAAGCTTCAGTACAGAGGAAAGCAGGGCTGCTAAATGTCGGTGTGCTGGACATTGAGCACACATCAAACAACATTCTGTGCTGCCTTAAGGAAAAGATGAGAGAGTGGGAAGAGTCTGTTGGTCAGTCAGTCACAATACGGTTTGTTGTTTCAGATAATGCAGCCAACATGGTGAAAGCTTTGACTGAATATGGGCACATCCGTTGCGTGTCCCATACACTTCACTTGGTGGTGATCAAAGCATTGGAGAAGGCCAGGGTTGTGACATCTCTTCTCTCCAAAGCCAGGAGCATATCTGGCCATGTTCATCGTTCAAGCAAAGCCAGCAACAGACTACATGAGCTGCAAACACAGTTGAACCTCCCCCAGCACACGCTCATAACAGATATAAAAACAAGGTGGAACTATACGTTCTACATGCTCCAGCGGCTGGTGGAGCAGCGCAGGGCTGTGCAGATTATGACTCAAGAGTCTAACATGGGTAGAGCTCCAACAATCATCTATCCAAATGAGTGGAGGTTAGCATCAGACATGCTCACTGTTCTTAGTCCTTTTGAGGAGGTCACACGGGCGATCTCAAAACACAGCGCCTCCCTCTCTGAGGTCATCCCCCTCCTGCATGGCCTGTGCTCCATCATCAGATCACTGCATGTGGGAGGTCTTGCAGCTGGTGAGGAATCTGAGGATGCATCTGATCAGTTCATGGCTGGTGAGGATGATCAGGATGCCACAGTGGGGCTGGGCCAAGATGTTGCAGCTGAGTCCAGGGAAATGTTAGGTACAGCAGCAAGGAAACTGGCAGCCAATCTGAGCAGAGAACTAGAATGGCGTTTTGAACCCATTTTTTCAAACTCCACATTTCTGCTTGCCACTCTCCTTGACCCCAGATATAAGGCCAGCTGTTTTCCAAACACTGTTGATGTGGAGGCACTGAAGAGGACATTACTCCTCAGGATGGAGCTCTGTGACCCTGTGGCTCCACCTGCAAGAAACACAGAAGAGACACCTGCTACCAGCAGCACTTCAGTCTTGTCTTTCCTGCAGAAAAAGAAATCGGCCATTCCAATGAGGACACATTTACCATCAGGTGATGTGGAGGCCTACCTGGCAGATGGGGACATCAGCCTCACCGATGACCCAGTGAAATACTGGTCAGGCAAGCTTCAGTGCTGGCCCAATCTTACACGCTTTGCACTGCAGCATCTCAGTTGTCCACCTACAAGCGTCCAGTCTGAGCGTGTTTTTAGCACAGCTGGTAATGTGGTCAGTCCACAGCGTGCAAACTTAGACCCTAGCCATGTGGAACAACTGGTCTTCATCAAAGTCAATGCAGATCTGAAAAACAGCGTCGGACTGTTTGAGCCGTAGAACACAGTCCCCCCCCCCCCCCCCCCTCTCTCTCTCTCACTGTCTCTCTCCCTCTATGTCTCTGTCACTCTCTTATTCACTCACACACACACACACACACCTGGTGTGGGGAAAAAAAAAACAACCAAAAATATATATATATATAAAAAAAAGATCACACTGATCATAAAAAAAATTAAAGTTAAAAGAAAAAAGTTATTGTTGAGTATGAAAACTCTTGTTCATTACATTTTACTTGATAATTGCAACCGCATGTGTTGTATTCATTGTTGCAAAACTTGTTCTGTAAATAGTTCGTTTGCTATCGTGATCAAAACCATTGATCTGAAGCTCAATGCTGATGCTGTCCTGTAAATAGTTTTCTAATCAGCAATAAATAACTATTTCTGATCAGCCCATATCAATTGCATGCTTAAAATAACATACCAGTTAAAACCTCGCTCATTTCAAGACAACCAGACCCACTTCCGGGTTAAATCCCGCCCACTTCCGGGTTAGGCCCCGCCCACTCCGAGTACAGATACAGATACAGATAATTCATATGGTTAACAGATACAGATACAGATACAGATAATGCTGTACTCGCTCATCCCTAATAATAACAATGCCAATATTATAAGAAACAGGAGAGAGAGAGGGACATGTTTTGGTCCGAGAGGCTGAGTTTCCGTTACGCGTGCCATCCGCCTTTGATCTGACGTCAGATGTGACGGGACAATCTATATAGATATAAATTCGCGTGTTGATTCAATGAGTTGCATTAAATAGTGTTTGTTGTGATTATTTATTGCATTTAAATGTGCCTGGAACAATCCGCCAGCTGTGATTCGCATTGAATCAATGGACTTTATTTACGCCTTGCGCCGAAAGTAGACCAGGTCGGAGCTGGCGAGCTTTCAGCGCAGTCTCGGCAAGGCAAACTTCTGCTACGCCAAGCTGAATCTGTGACGCCTCCCCCTGCTGCGCCGCCACACACCCATCTTGGCGCAGGCGATCCACCAAACTGCCAAACTGACAGTGCGCAAGGCTGCGCGGGTCGAAACTTGCACTGCGCCACCCTGCGCCGCCCTGCGCTGGTCTACGAAACTAGGGCCCAAGATCTCTACTTTCTATGAAATACATCAACCTCTCTGTAACCATCTTGTAAAGATTGCCATCAAGTCACCTTTTTCGGGCTGGGATAAATGAGGGTATGATGCATATGTATGTTTATGATAAATATGTGTTGTTATTTTGCTCATTGGATATTATGCCATTTATGTCTATTTGATGGTCGGCCAAGTGTATGGAACGCGTGTTGGTGGATAGGGCCGGACTTCCATGCCATTGTCTATATATGGGGACGGCGAGAGCGCTCGCGAGGGGGCGGAAATGTTTGACCGAAATCCGGTACGGGGAACCGGCGCACGACTGGGGCCCGACTGCTGGAAAAATACCGTGACCCTGTTGGAATCTAACCGTTTTTTGTGGATTACCTTTTTTTGAGGGATCATGAGAGGGATGCAGGACAAGGACATTTTCTCTGATGTGCGTTCATGGAGGGATTGCGCCACGTAACAGGATACCCGCGGCGGCGGCTCTTCAGACTGTGAGACAAACATTTCCACTTTTCTTTTTTTGTTATTTTGCCGGGAGTTCAGGCTTGGACTCAGGACTGGGTTTGTTTTTGGACGTTTTGATTTTGTGGTTGAGGGTTGGGGTGTATGGACGCTGGGTTTGCAAGGGTTGAGCGTGTTAAGAGTGTCTGTCAATTGATGGTTAACGAGTCGGCTTTTGCCGTTAAAAAAACCCAAAACATTACATGTCAGCGCGCCTGCCTTCACGCGCAACCGGTGTCAACTGAATATAAAGTGATTCAATGCATATGGTGGTTTCATCGTTTGTAAGTGCAATATTTAATTCCATCCTGTCACTGATAGGGAGGCCAGGCCTTCTGTTGGTTTCCATTAGTTGGTACTGCGGTAATAATTTTCGCAACATTGTACAACCGATCCTCCCGAAACCTTATTTGTGCGTTGTGGCAGCGAGCGTCTAATTAAATAAGGGCATGAACTGTTACAATCTTTTCCATAGTTTTCCCTAATTGAGATGTAAGAGCAATAGGTCTATAGCTTGACGGGTCTGATGCAACTTTGCCTGGTTTTAAAATTGGCACTATGATCGAGTGTTTCCATGCAGCTGGAATCTCCCCTGACTCCCATACTTTATTAATTAATTTTAATATTACCTCTAGTGACCTGTCATCCATGTTGTCTAACATACAGTAGCAGATATCATCTTTCCCTGGCGCTGACTGCCGGGTGCTGGGGATGACCCCCTTTAACTCGTACATACTGAATGGAAGATCCAGGTACTCTTCTGTTGTGGGTTTTTTCCTGTTAACCCAGGTGTTGTGTGCCTGCATTGTATTCCTTTGTTGCCTAACCTCTGCTGATAAGTTTTCTGAACTGTGAACTTTGATTAGTGTTTCTGCCAAAAGCGTTGCTTTTTCTAAACCACTAACCGCTGTTCTACTGTTACTTGTTAATACTGCGATTGTTATATTCCTTCTTATTCCACTCATTTTCCTGATCATTCCCCAAACCTCCGACAGGTGTACCTCCCAACCTATCTTACTACAATATTGCCGCCAGCATGCACGTTTAGCTGCTCTAACAGTTTTCCTAACCACTGCTTGCAACCTTTTATACTGCACTAACGACAACCATTGAATGATGTTTCTTTAATAGCCTAAATGCCCTATTCCGTTCTCTAATTGCCTGTCTGCAATTTTCATCCCACCACGGCACATTCTTTTTACTTCTGCACCCTGATGTTTTTGGTGTTGACTCATTTGCTGATTGTATTACAGCTGTGACTACTTCCTTATTCAACTCCTCCACATCTGTCCATTCCTCTTTATGTAATTGTTCAAATCTGTTTCTACACGCTGCCCGGAAAAGCTCCCAGTTAGCTTTATCAATTTTCCATCCATTGGCAATCTCATGTCTTCCTCCCATTGCAGCTCTATTCCAATCTTAATAGTAATTGGATAGTGATCACTTCCCATTAATGTTTCACTTAACACCTCCCACGCAGTGACACCAGCCATTTCATTTGACATCAGCGTTAAATCAATCACACTTTCTTTGTTTTGAACACAGTCATTACTTTTTCCCCTCCCGTCATTCACACTTACTAATCCTTTA